>CM053251.1:32640268-32681039 GCA_028583405.1 Pogonophryne albipinna
GTTTTAAATAATGGTCGGAATGTGACCTGTGAGCCTTCTGAATTACCGTGGGACAGCACATTCTAAACTAAAATGTTCAATCAATAAAGTAACATCTTATCTTATCTTAATAATATCTTCATATTAATAATAATAATAAATCATACAGTAGGCTATGTGTCCGAAAGGGAGCAGGAGGAAGCAAACACAAAAATATACAAAAAATATACTGCATATTAAAGCAAACGATTGTAAAGGTAAAAGTATGAGCATAACAAATAAAGAAGTGTAATGTAAACATTTACATTATTATTATGATTATTTAATATATAAAGACTATATATTATTGAATTACAAGATTAGATATACTTTAGTTGATCTAAAATATTGATGTGTTCAAATGCTCTTCAAAACACAACTGAAAGTCCATGAAACTTGTCTTTCTGTATTTGTGAATGAAGCGCCATCTCCTGGTTAAAACCTGAAATTGAAAATCTGGCAACGCCCTCTTGGAAAATAGTGGGAGGGCTTAACATTCCTCGATACTGGTCTTAGGCAGGTCCTAGGCAGGAAGCTGTAAGCTGGAGTCTGAAATGAGGTGCTACATCTGTATAACATATTAGTGAATGTCCTACTTGTATGAAATGTAGTGGGTAAAAGTAACAGGTGGAGATGATAAAAAAAGTATATTGGGGTGAAACTGGAAACCCAACAGGAAGCCGGCCATTGCAGGGTTCCTTATTTTAATTGTTCCGTGGTAATTGTATTCATGACTTGAAAAGTGACAGTAGTGTTGTTTTGATCTAACACCACAAACAAACACACAAGCACACCCACAAGCATCTCTTAAATCAGGGTGGGGAACCTCCGGCCTGTATATGGCCCACGAGACATTTTGGTACGGCCCTCGAGGTAATTTATAAACACACGCAAAAAAGAAAAAAATCTAGACCGCAAAAAAATTAAATAAGCGAGTGCCTGTTTTTCCTGGCCAAGATCAGGGTCCTTGAACACAACACGAGCCTAACGTGTCATCACGTGGTATATGTCTCGACTGACAGGGGTGCAGTTCTGACGGAGAGCACCAGAACGCCACTCCAGCACTTCAGAAATTGCAATACCCATAAGGAGCCTGTTAGCAGATTTAGACTTAAACCTTTTGTCTCCTGCAGCAGAAAGGTGAATAATCTCAGCAGTTCAAGTTTAGCCATTCATCACGGCGTTATTTATTATAGGCACACATCTCAAGAGGCTTGAGGACAGAGAGAGAAGGGGCGTGACTTCCAATGGTCTTATACCCCAGGTAGTGACATCACAATCATGTGGTACAGCCCTAACCAATGAACACAGTTAGTAAGGCAAGGCAAGTTTATTTATATAGCACCTTTCAGCACCAGGCAATTCAAGGTGCTTTACAAAAATGAAAGACATTCAGACAAAGGCATTTAAAAACAGTAAAAGATAATAAAAGAAACATTAAAGAAAAACAAAAAATGAAAGACATTAAGAAAATGGCATTTAAAATCAGTCATTAAAAAGAAAAGCTAATAAAATAAACATTAAAAGATCAAAGTTACAGTGCAGTCTAAGATATGAATAGTTCAATTCTTTAGGTTCTTGATTTTTAATTTATTCAAAGAACCTCTCTTTGGAAATCCGAACATTTCCGTCCAGATTTATAATTTTGACAGACTGTTTTCACCATGTTTTGCTCGCATGACATCCACAATCGGACCCTCAGGAGGGTGTACTAGCCCCCTACTCTGCTTTGCGTTCCATAACAAAGTCTTTAAGTGTTACCTGAACACCCCGTGTTACCAAAACACTATTTTTCACCCGTCGGTGATGTGATATTTGTTCCTCAGTACAAATCACACAAAGACTGATCGTAAACCCTGGCTACGACGGATATCCCAAATATCCTACTTTCGAGCAGTCCCTCTCATAAATGTCATGGAGTTTAATTACGTTTAACTTTAAACAATTTAGACACTGTACATCTCACCGAGCATTGAAAGCCTTCTTTCTTTCACATTCATCTTCAACCTTAATATTTTCTTAAATCCACGAGGCCAACTGCCTTCTTTCACTGCACTCTGCTTCATCCTCCCACTATTTTAAACACTTTCTGTGAGTGTCCCGCTTTTCTAAGTCTTTTACTTTAATTGTATTTTTGCCCTTCATTCCGTCTTCATGTTCTTGTAATTTATTCTTTAGGTTCTTGATTTTTAATTTACTCAAAGACCCTCCCTTTGGAAATCCGAACATTTCCGTCCAGATATTTAATTTAGACAGACTGTTTTCACCATGTTGTGCTCACATGACATCTACAATCGGACCCTCAGGAGGGTGTACTAGCCCCCTACTCTGCTTTGCATTCCATAACAAAGTATTTAACGGAGCGTCCACACAGCAGCGTGCGTTGACGCTTGGAGGTGGGCGTATCTGAAGCTTGGGGATTTTTTGCGAGCAACGCGACCAACAACCAATCACATGAATCTCCCGCCCCCGACATACAAAGCAATAGCAATGTTAAAACGAAGTAAACTGGATATAAAATCCCCAAACAGGCGAAAACCTACCAGTTTCATCCACTGTCTCTGCCACCTCCCTCCATGCCTCGCTCCTCCGGTTTGTATCCCGGTAGATGAACAGAGACTGATCATACAGCACCGGGTGATTCACTACCGCTATAATGAATGTTCCCTCCATTTTTTGGAATATGAGGAAATGACCTGCGTAGTCTCTCCCAGCATACACGCGGTTTGATTGGCTAGCGTTTGTACTGGCAGATTTGCATAAACGGGATTTCATTGGATGACGCCTCCGTCGAGGCGTCAAAAGTTGAACATTGCTCAACTTTTCGGCTAAAAGTAACGTCACCCCATTCAATGTGAATGGGCAGAAGCGTTGGAAGCTTCAACGCACGCCGCTGTGTGGACGGGCCGTTAGTGTTACCTGAACACCCCGTGTTACCAAAACACTATTTTTCACCCGTCGGTGATGTGATATTTGTTCCTCAGTACAAATCACCCAAAAACTGATCGTAAACCCTGGCTACGACGGATATCCCAAATATCCTACTTTCGAGCAGTCCCTCTCATAAATGTCATGGAGTTTAATTACATTTAAAATTAAAACATTAAAAGAAAAAATATATGGATAAAAGTTACAGTGCAGTCTAAGATATGAATAGTTCAATTAAAAGCAGCGACAAAAAGAAAAGTCTTCAGCCTGGATTTAAAAGTAGTCAGAGTTGCAGCGGACCTGCAGGTTTCTGGGAGTTTGTTCCAGATATTTGGAGCATAATAACTGAACACTGCTTTTCCATGTTTAGTTCTGACTCTGGGGACAGAAAGCTGACCAGTCCCTGAAGACCTGAGAGATCTGGATGGTTCATAATTTAGCAGGTGGTCAGAAATGTAATTTGGGCCTAAACCATTCAGTGATTTATAAACCAGCAGCAGTATTTTGAAATCTATTCTTTGACACACAGGAAGCCAGTGTAAAGACTTCAGAACAGGAGTGATGTGATCCACTTTCTTAGTGTTAGTGAGGACTCGAGCAGCGGCGTTCTGAATCAGCTGCAGCTTTCTAATTTTTTAGTGAGACCTGTGAAGACACCATTGCAGTAGTCGAGTCTACTAAAGATAAAAGCATGGACAAGTTTTTCCAAATCCTGCTGTGACATTAGTCTTTTAATCCTAGATATATTCTTTAGGTGATAGTAGGCTGATTTAGTAACTGTTTTAATGTGACTGTTGAAACTCAGGTCAGAGTCCATGACTACACCTAGATTTCTGGCTCTGTTGTTTTGAACATTGCAGACTGAAGCTCAGCGCTAACTTTTATACGTTCTGACTTGGCTCCAAAAACCATTACCTCAGTTTTATCTTTGTTTAATTGGAGAAAGTTCTGACACATCCAGTCATTGATTTGTTCAATGCACTTACTCAGTGTTTGAATTTAGTAGTCGCAGCTACTTACATAAAAAATATATGGTACACAGTAATACATGGAGTCATACACTATACATGTCTGTATCATGGTCTGTATGTTATATCTCAAAAGAGCCTTACACATGCCCCAGTTTCTGCGTGTCTGCGTCTTTAGTTGAAAGCCCAGTGGCGATCTGTTCATCTGTCATACTGATCATACAGTCAATAACTTTGTTGTTATTAGCATCTGGTTAGCTAGCTATGCTAACGAATATAAGACGCTTTTTATACAACCAGTGAGGTAAAGGCACATCTTTATATGATCATTATAGTTATAAAAAAATAAGAGAATAAAGTATAGGTTTAACAGGTATAAAATACTATATGACAGTAAAAAAAAGTTGTTATTAATAAACAAGAATACAGTTTGAAAGGGGAGTGATTTGTCAAATATTCATAAAGAAAAATAAATCTGCTTCCAGTTCTGTTTCATATGGGTGTTGAGAGAGGTATCCATAGATCTCCTAATTTTGCTCTCAAAGTGCACCAGATTGATACTTTTAACTTCAACATTTAAAAAAAAATCTTCCCGGGGGAACATGCCCCCGGACCCCCCTAGAGGAGGTTAGGTCCCCCCCCCCCCCACTTAAATCATGTTCACATGGATAGGAAACTAAATACATTTGCACACATCTTGTGTCCAATATCTTTCTGTTTTGGTGGTCACGCCACACCGTGCACGTGCATGCATACGCGAGTCATGGTGAGATATCTGGATTAAGAGGTTGCTTTTTCTTTGCACAGAATGAAATGAATGGACTGTGATTTTTTTTTTTTAAGCAGAGGTCAATAATTTCTACGGCCCTCTGAGGATATTGTAAAAATTGAAATGGCCCTTGAGAGGAAAAAGGTTCCCCACCCCTGTCTTAAATCATACAGTTCAGTTGTGTATTTTTCATTGTATTTATCCATTATTCATTATCTTTAAAACTCCAAAGCCGATTCACACAGCAGCAACAGAATCACAAATAAAAACAGGGACATGCAGACACGGCTGACGGCCTGTCACAGCTCCGAGCTGTTCATCAGAGAGGAGCTGCCTCTGCTTCCAGGATGGAAATTAACAAACGCTACAAGGAATTAGTGTTTCCTGGCACTGTACAAATTAACTTGTTCTGCTCCGTCTCACTGCGATGCATGCTGCTCCTTGATACGTGTGTGTGTGTGTGTGTGTGTGTGTGTGTGTGTGTGTGTGTGTGTGTGTGTGTGTGTGTGTGTGTGTGTGTGTGTGTGTGTGTGTGTGTGTGTGTGTGTGTGTGTGTGTGTGTGTGTGTGTGTGTGTGTGTGTGTGTGTGTGGATTAGCAGAAATTAGGCATGGCAAAGCCTGATGTCAGACACATTTCTCTGGGTGATTTTGTCCAGACAGAAACACTATAAAGAGGGAAAACAAGCCACACTCACACACAAAAACACACAAACACACATACAGGCATGTCTACAGTACAAAGAGAGACTGTCAGGTGTTTCCTGAGCCAGATGCACATACCTGCTCAAACAGAGTGAACTTCAAACACACCGTCACTTTTGCTTTTACAGATCTACAAATGTTTTATATACCCTGTCTTTTACCTTCAGTTCACCCAGAAACCACACGTTCTGTTCTGTTGTACTGGCTGGCTCTCTAGCTTAAACAGAGCAATGAACAAATAATAGTAATATAAAATAATGTGGTCATTTTAATACAAAAATGAAATATAAAATCTTGCTACGTATTTACACTTTTGTTTGCTTTATAACCACATAAAAAATGTTAAATGTATTAAATTACCTAAATGTGTCACAAAAGAACCTGGGGAGTTGGGCCACTGCAGGTCTACCTCTGTCTTTCTGTGTGTGTGTGTGTGTGTGTGTGTGTGTGTGTGTGTGTGTGTGTGTGTGGTGTGTGTGTGTGTGTGTGTGTGTGTGTGTGTGTGTGTGTGTGTGTGTGTGTGTGTGTGTGTGTGTGTGTGTGTGTGTGTGTGTGTGTGTGTGTGTGAGAGACTGCACTACCTCCTGTGTAAATAGCCTACTGTGCACAAAGTTTGAGCTGCACTTCTCTGCTGTTTACAGGTGCACACCAGGGTTTCCGTTAGCCGGTAATTACCGGTTTTTAGCTGGTAACATTTATTAAAAACCGGTAAATTCAAAACCTGCCGGTCAAAATGTCTGGTAATAATTAGGGATGCTCCGATAGATCGGCCGCCGGTCATTATCGGCCGATATTCACTCTTAATAGTTTGATCGGTGCTCTCTATAAAGGCCGATCAGGAGAGCTGGATCTGATCGATATGGACATAAACGCGAGTGAGGTGTAACCAGACGCGAGAGAGAGATCAGATCAGCTGCTGAGTCTGACCGAGACACGCAGCTCTGCATAATCACCTGAAGCCCCGCCTCTGTTTAGCGAGCTGCAGGAGCTGCATGATAAACTGACGGGCTGTCAGGAGAGAGAGGGAGGGAGGGAGAGAGAGAGAGAGAGGGAGGGAGAGAGGAAAAGAGAGGCTCCGTTTCTCCCGTGTTATTATTCAAAGTTGATGTAAACTTTTCAATAATGTACGTTATCTACTACAAGTAGTTTGTTTGAATGTAATAATTATGTTGTTTGTGGAATAATTTATTGAAAAATGAATTTTTCGATCTGTTACGATTATATACTGAAGCAATATAAAAATGAGCCCCATGAACTGAGTTTTAAACATCAGCATATCTGCTCATAGTCCGGTAATTACCTGCTAACGGAAACTCTGCTACACAACTCTTATTATTATTAGTGAAATATGACCGGTAAGTTTCAAATTTGTCCGTTAAAATAAATTCTGCCCGGACATTTGACCGGCGAGAAAAAAACCTAGCGGAAACCCTGGTGCACACACTCTCCACATTTAAGAGCAGGCTTAAGTCTATTATTTTTCATTAAGCTTAAAGTTAGGACTGGCTCAGGCTTGCCTTGAAAAATTCCCAAGTTATGCTGCTAGGGTGAGACTGTCGGGGGACTTTTAACTTTCATCTCTCTTCTCTTTCTGTTTATCTGTATGCAATCATGTCCTTGCTATCTCTTTGCACCAATGTCCAAAATACATGTAACTCAGCGTCCCTGGACATTTTGTGTCTCTCACCTGGCAGGTTGCCAGCATTAAGGGTTACATTTGGATCATGAGTTGTGGCTTCCCTTGTTGCACCTTACTATTGTTTCTGTTTAGTGGCACCTGGAAGAGTGTTGACATCCATTGGCTCCATCTTCTTTTTTTATAGGCACACCTCTTTTCTTACATTAACGGCCCGTCCACACGGCAGCTTGCGTTGAAGCTTCAACGCTTATGCCCATTCACTTTGAATGGGGTGACGTCACACTTTGCCGAACTGCATTGTGGGGGCACTGCTTCGCTTTGCTCGCATTGCTCGCTTCAAAAGGTGAGCAATGTTCAACTTTTGAAGCTTCGACGGCAACGTCAGCCAATCAAATCATATGCCAGTACAAGCTCTAGCCAATCAAACCGCTGCTTGTGTGTCCGGGGCGGGAGATTCAGGTGATTGGTTGTTGGTCGAGCTTCAGACACGTCGGCTTCAATGCACGCCGCCGTGTGGACGCTGCGTTAGACTACCTATGTTATAAATGTATTATCTTTTTAATTTACACACAACATCTATTGCACGTCTTTGTCCTGGGAGAGGGATCATTCTTCTGTTGCTCTCCCTGAGGTTTCATTCATTTTTCTGGGGGTTTCTTTGGGAGTTTTTCCTTGTCAGATGTGAGGGTCTAAGGACAGAGGGTGTTGTATGCTGTAAAATGTGTAAAGCTCCCTAAGACAAATTGTGTGATATTGGGTTATATATATAACATTTGATTGATGGAGCATCATAGTGAGCATCACGTTAAAATATCAGACACATTGTGGTCATGGTTAGCTTTATATTATGGGATGTTTGAGGACACTGAGCTGGCTCTGGTACATGGCTGGGTTCATACAGTTGATATTGATCAGATTAGTGAAATGATAAATGTTGAAGAGGTTGTTCTCTGCAGGATGTCTTTTATTCCTTTGGTTGGTTATTTTAATTGTGTTAAATGTTGCGCCCAAACTCCAAACCAGTGGCGAGCCGTCAGGGCCCTCTAGGCCCTCTGTGAGGGCCTAAAATATTCCAAATAATAATATTTGAAAACATTATAAAAAAATAAAAAAAATTCAATATTTTTTTTTAGTTACATTTTTCATTAGTTTTACCAACATAACTTGATTTAATTGTATTTAAAATAACATTTCCAAAGAAATAAATCCTTAGAATCTGCCAGTTCAGTTTCTGTTAGAATGTGAAGGGTTAAATGCCGTCTCTGCGAGTCACTGTGAAGACGGGAGAGCTTGTTGGTCCCTCTGTAGATTCACAGAGGGCCAGTTATAGTAACTCAACGAGAGAGTAATGTCAAATGACAGTACAATTGACCAATCATATCTTCCCTCTAAATGGGTGGGCTTTATTTTCGCGGACTTTATGACAAGTTCCGCCCGCTGTGAGGTCTATGCAAGTGGTGCAGTGACGCGTCCTAAAACCCGGAAGTAAGCTTCGCTCGGATTCCCTCGACAGAAAGCAACGGGATTTCTCCATAGGATTTTGAAAATAGCTGGAAATAAGGTGTGTGGAACGAACCTGTTAGATAAATGCACGTTTTGATCAGACGGATAATATCCACATGTCTACCCTACTTTTATTATGTTCGAATCATAAATCTAATCGATAGATTTATGATGGATAGATTTATGATTAGCATAAATTCGTTCATGATGGCTCACTTCAGTGATAGTGATGACATCGTTGCGAAATTATTAACAGAGTCATTTTCAAGATTGAGTTACAATAATAAACTGGAGTGGCAAAGGATCAGCTGCATGACCCCGCCATCAAGTGCTTCATCCAAAAGGACAGGAGGATGGACTTTGTGTTTAAGTGATTTGATCATCAAAGGTAGGCCTAAGTCATTTTCAATGTGGGCCGCCGTGCCGACTTAATTCATTGGCTGTGGGTGCCCTGTCATGATAGGTGTTTATATACTGTAAATGGTGTTGTTCTGTGTGGTAGAGGGTCGCTGTCATTGATGCGTTTTGCACCCCGGGCCGCTGTTTTGATATTCCGCTGAAGTATACGCTGTGACGTAATAACTCTTCTTTTTTTTCGAGGGATGGGGGGGTCAGAGGGCCTAGGTATAAAAGTCACGGCTCGCCACTGCTCCAAACTAATTAATGTAAATCAATTAATCAAAAGCTAGCAGTATTGTTCCATGTTCCTATAGTTACACTTTATTTCATAGTTGACTTTAAGCATGTTGAATTGACTTGCAAACATTCTGTTTAACTGCCAAGTGTTTTTTATATTTTAATTAATAGTTTTTTATGCAACTTCACTTTTCATAAATGTAATTTTTACATTGAGTCCAGTTCTTTCTAAAAAAAGACAAAACAGTACAGAAGCTTCACTATTTGACTTATTATTTGTACTGTTTCCTGGATGTTGTACATGTGGATGCGAGTGTATTCAGTTACTCTGAAATAAACCAGAATTGACTGCATGAAAAACTAAACTACCTGCCATCTTTTGTTCCATTCTTCTTCGATCTGTCCTCTCTTTTAGGGTTTCAGCTCGACTTCCAAAAGAGAGGAATCCTAGATATAACTACAAAAACCGAATCTGTGCATATCTAGATCACGGTGGGATGTAATAAGATACATGTACTTAAGTCAAATGTTGTTTTCAGCTCTCACCCAAAGCATGCTGGGATGCTTCCTTTCCTCCACAGCCCTGAACAGGATGAGCCTTTGGCGGATGGATGGATCTCTGAAAGGTCAAGGTTTCCCTTCAACAGTCTGAAAGTGAAGAAACGATTACGGAGTCATTTCCCCTTTTAATGTTTTATAATGGTCAGAGGGTTCATTTAATTGTCCAGTGTCTCCTCATCCTCTGCCATCTGACAAACAGGATGTGATGCGATGCCAGCCCTTCCCACAGGAAGTGCTTCATGACCACTGGTGGCTGTTAGAGGCGCCAGCTGCTGGTCGTGATGGATTTAAACTGAAGCCCCACCTGTAAAACCAAAGGCTGCACTGTGACATCACTGCCTCCTCACTTCCTGTTCAGCTGTCCCGGTGTGCAATTCAGGACGGTTTTGGACACTGAGGCTACCAGGAAGCTGTCTGTCTCCTGACCAGTCAGCAAGGAGTCCAAACGGTTTGGGATAAAACAGGATGTAGGACACAATAGAGAACACATTATTTAGAGTCAGAGAAATGAAAACATTTGTATATGTTTTGTTTTTTCGATTATCCATTTTTCTAGGAAAGATAATCCACAGCAATATTTTTTCTGTGGAAGGATATTTTTGACAAGGTCTAGTATTTGACTGTTTCTGACTGACTTTGCACTGGAAATTGATCAAAATACAATAATATGACGTATTTATGAATTTATTTTGTATCCAACAGGCCAAGTCAAAAAATTGATTATTAGTTATTATTGATGATTAAAAATAAGAGAATACATTCATAAAAATGTCAACATCTCGCTAAAGGTACGTTTCCTGTTAAATAGCCTGAACAAAGCATTCTTCAGTTTTCCCGCAGCAGTGCTGGTGCTGCTCTTCAAAAATATATCATAGAGCCCCGCCTTCCCAGTTCAAACCGGCCAATCAGGTTAGATGGAACAGGTTAAGAACAACTATGCATAGTTTTTCTTAACTGAATAACACCAAAATCCCACAATTCACTCTTGCTAAGATGTTAACCTAAATAGAGCTTATTCATAACTTATTTCCCCATCATTCATATTTAATATGATTAGCTGTTTTTCAGAGTTGGGGAGTAACTGAATACATTTACTCAAGTACAATTTTGAGACACTTGTACTTTACTTGAGTATTTCCATTGTATGCTACTTTGTACTTTTACTCCTCTACAATTCAGAGGTTAATGGTGTAATCTAACTCCATTACATTTATTTAATACCTTTAGTTACTTTACAAATTTGGATTAATGATGTGAAATATAATCAACTCTTAAATCAGACTTTAGTTCCACCTAGAGTCCTGCACGCAGGGGCCGTCCCTCCCTACAGGAAGATCACGCAGACTGCGTGGGGCCTCACCTCGTGGAGGGGGCCTCATTTTGCGGAGGGGTCCTCATTTTGCAGAGGGAGCCTCAACTGTGCCGCAAATGCGGCACACCTATGTGTTTATGCACCGCAATTAGTGTGGCCAGGGACGGCCCTGCCTGCACGTGTCTGATTTTCAAGACCCGCTCCCGCGACGTGCAATACCGATCCCGCCCCGCCACCCGCACATATTGCCAATTAGTTCCGCAAACCGACCCGAACCCGCTTATCCTATGAGCAGTGAAAACATGCAAGTATTAACACACGCAGTTGCATATTTGGCTCAAAAGTGTGGGATGTTGGTTATTTTCTCCATCTAGGATGACACCAAAAGCCTCCCAGACGTTGGATTTCGCTCTTGAGGAAGTCTTATTGAAAATGCTGTATTCTCCGCAAGAGAGCTTCACCTCAGCCATTTCGAATGTGGCACACTCAGCAGCAGATTGATGCGCTGCAGAGGTTATGATTATGCACGGTCCCGCGGGGGAGAGGTTTGAGGATTTAAAACATTAAACTAAATTATTATTATTTAAATATATTTATTATGCAACACCCGCGACCCGACCCGCATCATCTTTGTTTACCCAGAACCACCCGCGAATCACTTTTTTTGCGGATACCCGACCCGATGCAGGACTCTACCCTGCAGTATACAAAGTCATTCAAACTAGCTGCACCTTTACCAGCTTTGAGAACACTTTAATGATCAATCATAATAAAACATATCATATATATTATTATATATATATTATTATGCATGACTTTACTTGTAACAGAGTATTCCTACACTCTGGTACGTTACCTTTACTCAAGTATTAGATTTGAGTACTTCTCCCACCTCTGCTGTTTTTACATCACACATCATTTAACCAATCACTGAGTACACCACACACAATGACTGCATTGAGAGTTGCTCCACCTTTTCTCTTTGAACATAATTTTAAAGAAATAAACTTCAGATTCTAACTATGTTTCTTTCCTTTTGCTAATGGACACATTTAAATGAAAAAAACTATTAAAAACAAAGACGATTAGAAAATAATTAGTGAGGGAGGTGGTGCTTCCTCGCTCTATTATCACATCGCATTAAAATGGCTATGGTAGATTAAGGTGATAACAACATTGAGATGTTGCTTTCTTCAGACATTTTGTCACTCCCAGCCCTTCCCTTCATCACACTTGGATCGGAAGTGCCGATCGCTCTTAGTGTTGGGGTGCAGAATGTGAGGAGGATGGAGGACAAAAGGGCCATTTAGCCAGACACAAGACTGCTTTTTATGGACCACAAAGAGGATAAGACCAGCTTGTTTTCTAGCACAAAGATGGATGGGGTTATGGGGGGATGAAGATTTTTGATAAAGCACACTAAAGGCTGGACACGTTGGCTCCAGCAGCCTGTGTGGGGGGGTGCTGGATGTGAGCGGGAGGCGGAGAGGTGATTGAGAGGACTGCACTGTGGAAGCGGTCAGCTCAACACTGCCCCCACATGGTGGAGCAGAGAATGACAGAGAGGTGGTGGTCATGAGTTTCCTCTCCACAGACTCTTCAGTTTCATTTCAAACTGCCCCATGGTAATCCTGTTCCTACCCAATGGTTTTCAATGTTCCTCTTGTGCTTCACCCACATAAGCTGCCTCACTTTAACTGGAGTATATCACTATGGTGACCAATGATGTATGTCTAATGTTAAATACACTGGACTGGGTCAACATGTGCAAACCGACCACCCAACTACCAATCAGCACTCCAGAAAATGGGGTTAGTTTTCCTTCAGGATCCTCACAGGGACAAAAAGACTACACAGTAACAAATTACAAACACAGTTCTTTGTAAATATGTGTTTTAAAAGCCTTAAATATAAAATTACTAAATGTTTTGACAATTGTATGATAGTTTTACAGGCTATCATGTCTCATCATAATCAGCAGCATAATCTCCACATATTAACACCACTTTGTGATTTTAAATACAATCGGCCTGCAGTAAAAGGTAACATTAGGCAACAAAAAAAAAACACACCACAGTTATTTGGCTCCGCATCAACACCGCTAAACTAAAGGTGGCTAATGTTTGGCATGATGATGACATTTAGTTTATTTAGTCACAAATAAAAAGTAAAAAGCCATTCACTAGTGGGGTATTTGCTGACATATTTTATCTAGTGGAACATAACGGGAACATATATCTTCTGCTTGTGTTAATCACAGACCTTTTTTCAGGCTTCTTACCGCAACAACGCTCAAACAGCTGTTGACTTGGGACAAGGGAATCAAAGTAACATGCAAAGTCATTATTTAAGGTTTTAGGACTCATTACTTCCCCATGCTGTAATGTAGCGAGACAGAAGGTTGAGGTTGGGGTGGAGTATGTTTTTTGGTATATGCCTGTATTTAATGCTAGAGAACATAAACATGCATTACATTAAAGTGTACTGAAATTCATTGGAAACCATCCAGAGAAGAGAAGAATGAAGGCTGTTTGGGCGGGTGACATTATAACACTAAAACTACACAGTGTAAAAACACAGCTCAAACTGCTAATAAACCCAACTTAACCTTAAATAAACTTTTTTCTTTAAATAATTAAATCTTATTTTTTCCAAAACAAATTTGGAACAGAAATATGTTTTTATGTGGGATCCATATCCAGGTAAGCTTGTTCCATACTTATGACTTCACATATGAAAGAACATTTCAACTCTATACTATTTTCATCTTCTTGGAGTATTTGGTAAAATAGAAAGGCATACTAAAGTAACTTCATTTTAAATTGTGATTGTGTATACAAAATTATGTATTTTACAAAATAGTATTATAATAAATGTACATTCTCTACCTTTTTGTTAGATGTTGAAAAATATATTTAAACATTTTTTTTTAGTAATCTGATAAAAAATGTTTTACTGGCATAAGGCAACTACCAAAGGTGGAAAAAGCATAAACAACAAATGAATGAAATAATAAAACAAAGAATTGTGTTCGCACAGCCATCAAGCATCCTGGCATAACTGAGAATGTGTTTCTTTCTTACACACACACACACACACACACACACACACACACACACACACACACCAAATGTCTCGGCCGCAAGGTTCCTTCCAAATGTCAAGCTGGTCGCAGCATGTAGAAAAAAAAAAAGAACTATGACATAAATAGCAGCTCTGCAGAAGAGTCGGATCTGAGGATTTGATTGGCTGTGGGGACACTGTGAACAATATGCTGGATGACAAAAATTTGAGTACTGGGAATTCAGGGACAAAATAAAAATGTCAAAAATATTCCAGATTTTTTATTTATCCATATTTCACATAGTCCTTTATCTATGTGAACTGCAAAATGACTATACTGGTATATTCAAATGTCTTACACTGATAATTTTTTAAAAGCAAACCTTATGTCCCACCCTAGTCTGGTGAATTAAGATAAAAACGGAAAGCTACTTTGTTAAATAGCATGTTGTGTGATTTGGTATGTGCCATTTGTTCTAATCAACAAACACTGCATGATAGCATTTTGTATTTTATTTTATCCATGGGAGATGTTTTGTCTATAGAAATAGATTATGCAACCAACTCGCTGGTCATAACATTTTGGTAATGTCATGCTGTTTATGCTCCCGAATATGAATGACAAAATGCAGTTGACCCAGCACTACAGATATATAAATAAATAATTCAAAAGTGCATCTCCAGAGAGAACAGAAGCATGTGTGACCATTGGTATTACATTTTAAACACTTACGGCCCGTCCACACAGCGGCTTTGGAAAAAGCTTGCCGGCCGGCGTGTCTGAAGCTCGACCAACAACCAATCACATGAATCTCCCGCCCCTGACACACAAGCAGCGGTTTGATTGGCTAGAGCTTGTACTGGCATATGATTTGATTGGCTGACGCTTCCACCGAAAGCTTCAGAAGCTTCAAAAGTTGAACATTGCTTCAAAAGTTGAACATTGCTCAACTTTTGCAGCCTGAAACGCCAGGAAAGCTCCGCTCTGCTTCCCACAATGCAGTTCGGAGAAAAGTGACGTCACCCCATTCAAAGTGTATGGGCAGAAGCGTTGGAAGAAGCTTCCAACGCCGCTGTTTGGACGGGCAGTTACAGCTAGAGTAATTACATCTGCAGGAGCATTGATGCACAAACATGTATTTAATGAACACTTCTGTCACATGCTGCTACATGATAATTAATAATAGAAATGCACAAGCTTATACAAGGGGTTGAAAAGGAAACAGTCTAGTTAGCCAACATTAGCATTGCCTAAGATGTCATTAACCCTTAGATGGGCAAGCATGAAAATAATAAAAAAAAAAAAAAATTGCAATGTTTTTTGTGTCAAGGCTAAAGTTACATCATTTCATGATTTTTTCAAAAATATTACCCTTTTTTACAACTTACACTGTATCCAGATACATTGCTAATTTAGAGTATACATCTTATATTTAATTGACCAATATTACACCTGCGTTCCACCTATATTACCCGCATGATACATCAATATAACATCCATGTTACATCCGTGTTCAGAAATTCGAAATCCTTTATTTGTCCCACAACGGGTACATTTACATGATTACAACTGTTAGGCTTCACGTGGAAAGACTGGAGATGAGAACCCGCTATGCAAGCACTGAGACTGTGGTGAAGTGTCAAAAATGGGCTTTATTTAGACCAAGGCACAGTCAAGGAGTTGGAGAGGACGCTGAAGGGGAATCCTGGAACCGAGGTTCAGACCGGGACGAGGAACTCAGAGAGGGGAGACGAGGAGTAGGACAGACCAGGAAGGTGGCTGGACGTGGCAGGCGGAGCGGGAGGTGTGTGGATCTGGAAATAGGAAAGAAGCAGGGTTAGGAAGGTAAATCCTCTCACTAGGAGCATCAAAAGGTTTACTAGGCAAAAAATGCTAAGTAGGCCTGGATGT
Organism: Pogonophryne albipinna; assembly: GCA_028583405.1. Lineage (NCBI taxonomy): Eukaryota > Metazoa > Chordata > Actinopteri > Perciformes > Artedidraconidae > Pogonophryne > Pogonophryne albipinna. Next base: position 32,656,281 of record CM053251.1, read on the forward strand.
TAGTTTACCACTGAAGAATAAACGAAGAACTGGCGAAGACTGAGGATGAGAACCAGGGTTTTAAGCAGGTGCAGGTGAGTGGTGGCAATCAGCGAGGTGATCAACAGCTGGAGCGGTGTGGAGACGGAAATCCAAATGTAGGTCAGCCACGCCCAGCCAGGAAGACAGACAGCAACAGATGAAAAAGAGGAAGGCCGCACTGTGGATCCTCACAGTACCCCCCCCCCCCCTCAACGGGAGCCTCCTGGCGACCACTAGGCTTGTCGGGATGTGCCCTGTGAAAGGCCCTCACCATAACAGGGTCCAGGACTCGAGAACGAGGGACCCAGCATCGTTCCTCGATGTGTCCACCCCAGTGTCTGACACATCTACTTCCACAATAAACTGTTTAGTAGGATCTGGTTGGATGAGGATGGGAGCAGAGGTGAAGAGGGCCTTGAGTCTGAGAAAAGCCTCATTAGCTTCTGGGGTCCAGAAGAACTTAATATTGACAGAAGTGAGTCTTGTGAGAGGTGCAGCAACCTTACTGAAATTCCCGATGAAGCAGCGGTAAAAGTTGACGAAGCCCAGAAATCTCTGAAGCTCCCTCCTCGTAGTTGGGACTGGCCACTCCACCACAGCCTCAACCTTCCCTGGATCTGCCTCCACTCTGCCTTGCCTGATGATATAGCCCAGGAAGCTGATCCGGTTCTGGTGGAACTCACACTTCTCAGTCTTGACATAGAGCTTGTTCTCCAGCAGTCTCTGAAGAACCTGGCGGACATGGTTCTCGTGTTCCTCCTGGTTCTTGGAGAAAATCAGAATGTCGTCTAAGTACACAAAGACAAAGCGGTTAAGAAAATCACGCAAGACATCATTGACCAGAGCCTGGAAAAACTGCTGGAGCGTTAGTGAGACCAAAGGGCATGACAAGGTACTCAAAGTGACCTAAGGGGGTGTTGAAAGTCGTCTTACATTCGTCCCCTTGGCGGATACGGATCAGGTGATAAGCGTTCCTAAAGTCAAGCTTGGTGAACAGGGTTGCCCCTTGGAGGGGTTCAAAAGCAGAGGTAAGCAGAGGTAACAGGCACTTGTTCTTAACAGTGATGTTGTTTAACCCACGAAAGTCAATGCAAGGTCGCAGTGACTTATCCTTCTTGTTAACGAAGAAGAACCCGCCACCCACGGGGGAGGAGGAAGGACAAATAATCCCAGCAGCCACTGAGTCTGTGATATATAGCTCCATAGCCTCTTTCTCAGGACTGTATTGTTTCATCGTTTTTTCCTTCTAATTTTGTATTATTTTCTAACCCACAGACTGTTATTTACTCAACAATAAGACACAATTATCCTTGTGTTTATTCATTTGTTCGATTGTATAATGTCGGACTTTTGGAGTCCGTCAGGACCAAAGACTCAGGACCGAGGGTCGGAGCAGCTCATTCGAACACAGGAAGCTGTATTTTCAAAATAAGAGTTCATTTTAATATTATGTTTGATAATATATTTTTTATTAACTTGACCACTGGGTCATGTTAAGACCATCTTTTCTGTCGGTTTGGTGTTACAAATATCAAAACAATATGTGTGGATAACAAAATACATCCATCATAAACTAAACTGGAAACAGCATTATATTGTATTGTGTTAACACTGTAAACTTGACAGTTTTTTAACCCGCACCACCTAATGGTTAAAGCACGTTATTGAATTTATTTAGTTGAATGTTATATTTGATGAAAACATAAAAATATTAAGAGTATAGTAAAGTAGAAGGTCAATGATAGAAATATAGAATAGAAAATATCAAGAAGATACTGTAAGTGATCTCTACAATAAAACAGTTTAGTGCAGGACGTCCAAAGATATTAATAGGAGGATGTGCAAAACAGACTTAAGGTCTTCTTTGAAATAAGAAAAAAGCATTGGGGGTATCAACAGACAAAAATTAAGCCCGACAAAGTACTTAACGTTTAATATATTGCATTATTTGTTTTGGGAATTGACAATCAACTTTTGCAAAATATGACAGTTTAATGGTGGAGGTACACACATATTGATAGATGTCAGTGCCAGTTCGTCTTGTCTGTATAGCAGAAAGTGCTCCATGTTTCTCTCCTGACGTAAGCTATTGTTCTAGCTGCTTAGCATTTGTACCAACCTAGTTGGTTGTTGTTTTTTGCTTCTCTAGTAGTTTTCCGCCAACTTAGTTGGTTGTTTTTCGTTACTTCCAGTCAGTACATTTTTTGATCATTGCCTGTTTTATTTTTACCTTTTGGATTAAACGCTTGACTAACAACCTTATTGCCTGGTTGTGCTCTTGAGTCCTATTTTTTGCTCGTGTCCGTACTTGTGCTTGATAGTACGAACTGGCCAGCATGGACTCAGCCGACCAGGATTCTGTGCGGACTGCTCTTCAGAGTCAAGGGAGCAGGATTTACCACCAAGAGCAGGAATTTACCGGGCTTCGTCAGGAATTAAAGTTGATGGCAGAGAGACAGGAGTCCGTTTTGTCGTCTTTTGGTGGGCAAGTCTGTTATTTGGTTGAAAATATCCAAAAACTATTACTCCAGCCAAGTCCTCCAGCTCCCCCATTGCCTGTTTTCCCAGTGGATCCTACTCCAGTCCAGTCTCCAACTCCGACCCTGTCCCCTCACCTCTCCTGACCAGAGCGGCAGCCAGAGCACTCGTTGGATTGCGCCAGGGTAAGCAGAGGGTTTCTGACTATGCTATAAAGTTCCGTACCCTGGCAGCGGACAGTGACTGGAACCAATCAGCATTGTTTGATGCTTTCCTTTATGGATTGTCCGGCACATTAAAGGATCAGTTTAGCTCCCCTTGAGCTTCCAGCTGATTTGGACTCCCTAATTTCATTGATTATTAAGATTGACAAGCGACTGATAGAGAGGGAGCGAGAGAGAGACACTGCGATTCCCTATTTCTCCCACAAGAGGCAGTCTTCACCCAGCTCTTCGTCCTCATGGAATCATCCAGGCCCTGGCTTCCGTCTACTGGGGCCTCTGTCGCACCCTTGCTGTTCCGGAGGAGCCCATGCAGCTCGGCAGGACCAAGCTGACTCCCGAGGAGCGACAGCGCCGCCTGCGGGAGGGCAGGTACTTCTACTGTGGTAAACGGGGGACACTCAGTCGCCAACTGTCGCCTACTAAAAGATCTGGCTCGCCAGTAAAGAAGAGGGCACTGATGAGCCGCACTACACTTAATGTTAGTCCCTCACGTTGTCTCCCAAATGTCACTCTTTCTTCGTCTTCTGTGGTTCTTAGGCATCCTGTTATATCTCTCACAGAGGCTGCGCCCTCTACTGGACTCTATGGGTACTACCATTACCCTGCGAGCATTCTCCACTGAGACTTCTATAGACGTAGCCGGCCTTGGGCGGGCCTACCTGAATGCGCCCGCATCACACCGTATAAAAGGAGGCCTCGCCTCCTGACTATCATCCTTTTCTCTTCAGCAGCGGAAGTGTTTTCACGGAGCTTAAAAAGACGAAAAAAGAGAGAGTAATGGTGTCAGTTCTTGACCACAGGACCTGCCCGAAATGTCCAAACCTGATCGCGGGGGCGGATCCACACCCCTTCTGCTTTTTGTGTATGGGGCCTGACCACGCCGTGAGCGGTATGGGCCCGACGCCGCATGCTCAGCCTGCCAGATGCTTCCTCGGCTCACACGTGAGCATCGTGGGCAGCATTTCCTGTCGGCAGAGGCCCCGCAGGAGGAGGTGGAGGATTCGGAGCTCGACGTCGTCGAGATGGGCGTTTCAGGAGAGGAGGAAGTGCCGTTCCGGTTCTCCCTTCCGTGGGCCAGACAACCCCGATTCCGGAGGAGGAGGACGGGGACGCCTCGGTGTCTGGAGGTCCGACTCTCAGGTCTGCGCGGATGGATTTCCCAGCGGTGATGACCCTGGCGGCGGAGCGTGTAGGCCTACCGCTCCCCCCACCGCTGCCACCGAGGCCTGTAAAGCCCGCTTGAGACAGGGGTTTTATGGCCCGGTGCATCCAGCGCAGCCAACCTTCGTTTCGCCCCAGCTGCCTGATATATGGCGGTGTGTGGAGGCGACATGGCAGCAGCCATTTTAAAATGAAGGCCCCAGTAGCCGCTATGGCAGGCAATCATCAAGGTGGAGGGCCGCTAGGACACAGCGTGTTCGGGTGTGCCCCCCTTGATGAGAGCCTGGCGGCCCATCTGCTTCCGCGGGCGGGCTGGTTGGGCGGAGGGTAAGCGACCCCTGCCCCCGCTGTCCCGGGACCGAGACACACTGGAATATCTGGACAAGATGTTCAAGCTCGGTACGCAGATGGCGGCTGCAGCGGCCACGCCATGAATCAGATTGTTCATCTGACCTATAGCGCGGTCCGAATAATCGCTCCCGTCTTGAGACAGGAGGGCGGGGGCGACTGCCTGAGGGGTGATCAGGGAGATGCCCAACACGCCGAGATTATTCGCTGCAGCCGCCATCTGCGTACCGAGCTTGAACATCTTGTCCAGATATTCCAGTGTGTCTCGGTCCCGGGACAGCGGGGGCAGGGGTCGCTTACCCTCCGCCCAACCAGCCGCCCGCGGAAGCAGATGGGCCGCCAGGCTCTCATCAAGGGGGGGCACACCCGAACACGCTGTGTCCTAAGCGGCCCTCCACCTTGATGATGCCTGCCATAGCGGCTACTGGGGCCTTCATTTTAAATGGCTGCTGCCATGTCGCCTCCACACACCGCCATATATCAGGCAGCTGGGGCGAAACGAAGGTTGGCTGCGCTGGATGCACCGGGCCATAAAACCCCTGTCTCAAGCGGCTTACAGGCCTCGGTGGCAGCGGTGGGGGGAGCGGTAGGCCTACACGCTCCGCCGCCAGGGTCATCACCGCTGGGAAATCCATCCGCGCAGACCTGAGAGTCGGACCTCCAGACACCGAGGCGTCCCCGTCCTCCTCCTCCGGAATCGGGGTTGTCTGGCCCCACGGAAGGGAGAACCGGAACGGCACTTCCTCCTCTCCTGAAACGCCCATCTCGACGACGTCGAGCTCCGAATCCTCCACCTCCTCCTGCGGGGCCTCTGCCGACAGGAAATGCTGCCCACGATGCTCACGTGTGAGCCGAGGAAGCATCTGGCAGGCTGAGCATGCCGGCGTCGGGCCCATACCGCTCACGGCGTGGTCAGGCCCCATACACAAAAAGCAGAAGGGGTGTGGATCCGCCCCCGCGATCAGGTTTGGACATTTCGGGCAGGTCCTGTGGTCAAGAACTGACACCATTACTCTCTCTTTTTCGTCTTTTTAAGCTCCGTGAAAACACTTCCGCTGCTGAAGAGAAAAGGATGATAGTCAGGAGGCGAGGCCTCCTTTTATACGGTGTGATGCGGGCGCATTCAGGTAGGCCCGCCCAAGGCCGGCTACGTCTATAGAAGTCTCAGTGGGAGAATGCTCGCAGGGTAAGGTAGTACCCATAGAGTCCAGTAGAGGGCGCAGCCTGTGAGAGATATAACAGGATGCCTAAGAACCACAGAAGACGAAGAAAGAGTGACATTTGGGAGACAACGTGAGGGACTAACATTAAGTGTAGTGCGGCTCATCAGTGCCCTCTTCTTTACTGGCGAGCCAGATCTTTTAGTAGGCGACAGTTGGCGACTGAGTGTCCCCGTTTACCACAGTAGAAGTACCTGCCCTCCCGCAGGCGGCGCTGTCGCTCCTCGGGAGTCAGCTTGGTCCTGCCGAGCTGCATGGGCTCCTCCGGAACAGCAAGGGTGCGACAGAGGCCCAGTAGACGGAAGCCAGGGCCTGGGATGATTCCATGAGGACGAAGAGCTGGGTGAAGACTGCCTCTTGTGGGAGAAATAGGGAATCGCAGTGTCTCTCTCTCGCTCCCTCTCTATCAGTCGCTTGTCAATCTTAATAATCAATGAAATTAGGGAGTCCAAATCAGCTGGAAGCTCAAGGGGAGCTAACTGATCCTTTAATGTGCCGGACAATCCATAAAGGAAAGCATCAAACAATGCTGATTGGTTCCAGTCACTGTCCGCTGCCAGGGTACGGAACTTTATAGCATAGTCAGAAACCCTCTGCTTACCCTGGCGCAATCCAACGAGTGCTCTGGCTGCCGCTCTGGTCAGGAGAGGTGAGGGGACAGGGTCGGAGTTGGAGACTGGACTGGAGTAGGATCCACTGGGAAAACAGGCAATGGGGGAGCTGGAGGACTTGGCTGGAGTAATAGTTTTTGGATATTTTCAACCAAATAACAGACTTGCCCACCAAAAGACGACAAAACGGACTCCTGTCTCTCTGCCATCAACTTTAATTCCTGACGAAGCCCGGTAAATTCCTGCTCTTGGTGGTAAATCCTGCTCCCTTGACTCTGAAGAGCAGTCCGCACAGAATCCTGGTCGGCTGAGTCCATGCTGGCCAGTTCGTACTATCAAGCACAAGTACGGACACGAGCAAAAAATAGGACTCAAGAGCACAACCAGGCAATAAGGTTGTTAGTCAAGCGTTTAATCCAAAAGGTAAAAATAAAACAGGCAATGATCAAAAAATGTACTGACTGGAAGTAACGAAAAACAACCAACTAAGTTGGCGGAAAACTACTAGAGAAGCAAAAAAACAACAACCAACTAGGTTGGTACAAATGCTAAGCAGCTAGAACAATAGCTTACGTCAGGAGAGAAACATGGAGCACTTTCTGCTATACAGACAAGACGAACTGGCACTGACATCTATCAATATGTGTGTACCTCCACCATTAAACTGTCATATTTTGCAAAAGTTGATTGTCAATTCCCAAAACAAATAATGCAATATATTAAACGTTAAGTACTTTGTCGGGCTTAATTTTTGTCTGTTGATACCCCCAATGCTTTTTTCTTATTTCAAAGAAGACCTTAAGTCTGTTTTGCACATCCTCCTATTAATATCTTTGGACGTCCTGCACTAAACTGTTTTATTGTAGAGATCACTTACAGTATCTTCTTGATATTTTCTATTCTATATTTCTATCATTGACCTTCTACTTTACTATACTCTTAATATTTTTATGTTTTCATCAAATATAACATTCAACTAAATAAATTCAATAACGTGCTTTAACCATTAGGTGGTGCGGGTTAAAAAACTGTCAAGTTTACAGTGTTAACACAATACAATATAATGCTGTTTCCAGTTTAGTTTATGATGGATGTATTTTGTTATCCACACATATTGTTTTGATATTTGTAACACCAAACCGACAGAAAAGATGGTCTTAACATGACCCAGTGGTCAAGTTAATAAAAAATATATTATCAAACATAATATTAAAATGAACTCTTATTTTGAAAATACAGCTTCCTGTGTTCGAATGAGCTGCTCCGACCCTCGGTCCTGAGTCTTTGGTCCTGACGGACTCCAAAAGTCCGACATTATACAATCGAACAAATGAATAAACACAAGGATAATTGTGTCTTATTGTTGAGTAAATAACAGTCTGTGGGTTAGAAAATAATACAAAATTAGAAGGAAAAAACGATGAAACAATACAGTCCTGAGAAAGAGGCTATGGAGCTATATATCACAGACTCAGTGGCTGCTGGGATTATTTGTCCTTCCTCCTCCCCCGTGGGTGGCGGGTTCTTCTTCGTTAACAAGAAGGATAAGTCACTGCGACCTTGCATTGACTTTCGTGGGTTAAACAACATCACTGTTAAGAACAAGTGCCTGTTACCTCTGCTTACCTCTGCTTTTGAACCCCTCCAAGGGGCAACCCTGTTCACCAAGCTTGACTTTAGGAACGCTTATCACCTGATCCGTATCCGCCAAGGGGACGAATGTAAGACGACTTTCAACACCCCCTTAGGTCACTTTGAGTACCTTGTCATGCCCTTTGGTCTCACTAACGCTCCAGCAGTTTTCCAGGCTCTGGTCAATGATGTCTTGCGTGATTTTCTTAACCGCTTTGTCTTTGTGTACTTAGACGACATTCTGATTTTCTCCAAGAACCAGGAGGAACACGAGAACCATGTCCGCCAGGTTCTTCAGAGACTGCTGGAGAACAAGCTCTATGTCAAGACTGAGAAGTGTGAGTTCCACCAGAACCGGATCAGCTTCCTGGGCTATATCATCAGGCAAGGCAGAGTGGAGGCAGATCCAGGGAAGGTTGAGGCTGTGGTGGAGTGGCCAGTCCCAACTACGAGGAGGGAGCTTCAGAGATTTCTGGGCTTCGTCAACTTTTACCGCTGCTTCATCGGGAATTTCAGTAAGGTTGCTGCACCTCTCACAAGACTCACTTCTGTCAATATTAAGTTCTTCTGGACCCCAGAAGCTAATGAGGCTTTTCTCAGACTCAAGGCCCTCTTCACCTCTGCTCCCATCCTCATCCAACCAGATCCTACTAAACAGTTTATTGTGGAAGTAGATGTGTCAGACACTGGGGTGGACACATCGAGGAACGATGCTGGGTCCCTCGTTCTCGAGTCCTGGACCCTGTTATGGTGAGGGCCTTTCACAGGGCACATCCCGACAAGCCTAGTGGTCGCCAGGAGGCTCCCGTTGAGGGGGGGGGGGGGTACTGTGAGGATCCACAGTGCGGCCTTCCTCTTTTTCATCTGTTGCTGTCTGTCTTCCTGGCTGGGCGTGGCTGACCTACATTTGGATTTCCGTCTCCACACCGCTCCAGCTGTTGATCACCTCGCTGATTGCCACCACTCACCTGCACCTGCTTAAAACCCTGGTTCTCATCCTCAGTCTTCGCCAGTTCTTCGTTTATTCTTCAGTGGTAAACTAACATCCAGGCCTACTTAGCATTTTTTGCCTAGTAAACCTTTTGATGCTCCTAGTGAGAGGATTTACCTTCCTAACCCTGCTTCTTTCCTATTTCCAGATCCACACACCTCCCGCTCCGCCTGCCACGTCCAGCCACCTTCCTGGTCTGTCCTACTCCTCGTCTCCCCTCTCTGAGTTCCTCGTCCCGGTCTGAACCTCGGTTCCAGGATTCCCCTTCAGCGTCCTCTCCAACTCCTTGACTGTGCCTTGGTCTAAATAAAGCCCATTTTTGACACTTCACCACAGTCTCAGTGCTTGCATAGCGGGTTCTCATCTCCAGTCTTTCCACGTGAAGCCTAACAGTTGTAATCATGTAAATGTACCCGTTGTGGGACAAATAAAGGATTTCGAATTTCTGAACACGGATGTAACATGGATGTTATATTGATGTATCATGCGGGTAATATAGGTGGAACGCAGGTGTAATATTGGTCAATTAAATATAAGATGTATACTCTAAATTAGCAATGTATCTGGATACAGTGTAAGTTGTAAAAAAGGGTAATATTTTTGAAAAAATCATGAAATGATGTAACTTTAGCCTTGACACAAAAAACATTGCAATTTTTTTTTTTTATTATTTTCATGCTTGCCCATCTAAGGGTTAATGACATCTTAGGCAATGCTAATGTTGGCTAACTAGACTGTTTCCTTTTCAACCCCTTGTATAAGCTTGTGCATTTCTATTATTAATTATCATGTAGCAGCATGTGACAGAAGTGTTCATTAAATACATGTTTTGTGCATCAATGCTCCTGCAGATGTAATTACTCTAGCTGTAACTGCCCGTCCAAACAGCGGCGTTGGAAGCTTCTTCCAACGCTTCTGCCCATACACTTTGAATGGGGTGACGTCACTTTTCTCCGAACTGCATTGTGGGAAGCAGAGCGGAGCTTTCCTGGCGTTTCAGGCTGCAAAAGTTGAGCAATGTTCAACTTTGAAGCAATTCAACTTTGAAGCTTCTGAAGCTTTCGGTGGAAGCGTCAGCCAATCAAATCATATGCCAGTACAAGCTCTAGCCAATCAAACCGCTGCTTGTGTGTCAGGGGCGGGAGATTCATGTGATTGGTTGTTGGTCGAGCTTCAGACACGCCGGCCGGCAAGCTTTTTCCAAAGCCGCTGTGTGGACGGGCCGTAAGTGTTTAAAATGTAATACCAATGGTCACACATGCTTCTGTTCTCTCTGGAGATGCACTTTTGAATTATTTATTTATATATCTGTAGTGCTGGGTCAACTGCATTTTGTCATTCATATTCGGGAGCATAAACAGCATGACATTACCAAAATGTTATGACCAGCGAGTTGGTTGCATAATCTATTTCTATAGACAAAACATCTCCCATGGATAAAATAAAATACAAAATGCTATCATGCAGTGTTTGTTGATTAGAACAAATGGCACATACCAAATCACACAACATGCTATTTAACAAAGTAGCTTTCCGTTTTTATCTTAATTCACCAGACTAGGGTGGGACATAAGGTTTGCTTTTAAAAAATTATCAGTGTAAGACATTTGAATATACCAGTATAGTCATTTTGCAGTTCACATAGATAAAGGACTATGTGAAATATGGATAAATAAAAAATCTGGAATATTTTTGACATTTTTATTTTGTCCCTGAATTCCCAGTACTCAAATTTTTGTCATCCAGCATATTGTTCACAGTGTCCCCACAGCCAATCAAATCCTCAGATCCGACTCTTCTGCAGAGCTGCTATTTATGTCATAGTTCTTTTTTTTTTCTACATGCTGCGACCAGCTTGACATTTGGAAGGAACCTTGCGGCCGAGACATTTGGTGTGTGTGTGTGTGTGTGTGTGTGTGTGTGTGTGTGTGTGTGTGTGTGTGTGTGTAAGAAAGAAACACATTCTCAGTTATGCCAGGATGCTTGATGGCTGTGCGAACACAATTCTTTGTTTTATTATTTCATTCATTTGTTGTTTATGCTTTTTCCACCTTTGGTAGTTGCCTTATGCCAGTAAAACATTTTTTATCAGATTACTAAAAAAAAAAATGTTTAAATATATTTTTCAACATCTAACAAAAAGGTAGAGAATGTACATTTATTATAATACTATTTTGTAAAATACATAATTTTGTATACACAATCACAATTTAAAATGAAGTTACTTTAGTATGCCTTTCTATTTTACCAAATACTCCAAGAAGATGAAAATAGTATAGAGTTGAAATGTTCTTTCATATGTGAAGTCATAAGTATGGAACAAGCTTACCTGGATATGGATCCCACATAAAAACATATTTCTGTTCCAAATTTGTTTTGGAAAAAAATAAGATTTAATTATTTAAAAGAAAAAGTTTATTTAAGGTTAAGTTGGGTTTATTAGCAGTTTGAGCTGTGTTTTTACACTGTGTAGTTTTAGTGTTATAATGTCACCCGCCCAAACAGCCTTCATTCTTCTCTTCTCTGGATGGTTTCCAATGAATTTCAGTACACTTTAATGTAATGCATGTTTATGTTCTCTAGCATTAAATACAGGCATATACCAAAAAACATACTCCACCCCAACCTCAACCTTCTGTCTCGCTACATTACAGCATGGGGAAGTAATGAGTCCTAAAACCTTAAATAATGACTTTGCATGTTACTTTGATTCCCTTGTCCCAAGTCAACAGCTGTTTGAGCGTTGTTGCGGTAAGAAGCCTGAAAAAAGGTCTGTGATTAACACAAGCAGAAGATATATGTTCCCGTTATGTTCCACTAGATAAAATATGTCAGCAAATACCCCACTAGTGAATGGCTTTTTACTTTTTATTTGTGACTAAATAAACTAAATGTCATCATCATGCCAAACATTAGCCACCTTTAGTTTAGCGGTGTTGATGCGGAGCCAAATAACTGTGGTGTGTTTTTTTTTGTTGCCTAATGTTACCTTTTACTGCAGGCCGATTGTATTTAAAATCACAAAGTGGTGTTAATATGTGGAGATTATGCTGCTGATTATGATGAGACATGATAGCCTGTAAAACTATCATACAATTGTCAAAACATTTAGTAATTTTATATTTAAGGCTTTTAAAACACATATTTACAAAGAACTGTGTTTGTAATTTGTTACTGTGTAGTCTTTTTGTCCCTGTGAGGATCCTGAAGGAAAACTAACCCCATTTTCTGGAGTGCTGATTGGTAGTTGGGTGGTCGGTTTGCACATGTTGACCCAGTCCAGTGTATTTAACATTAGACATACATCATTGGTCACCATAGTGATATACTCCAGTTAAAGTGAGGCAGCTTATGTGGGTGAAGCACAAGAGGAACATTGAAAACCATTGGGTAGGAACAGGATACCATGGGGCAGTTTGAAATGAAACTGAAGAGTCTGTGGAGAGGAAACTCATGACCACCACCTCTCTGTCATTCTCTGCTCCACCATGTGGGGGCAGTGTTGAGCTGAACGCTTCCACAGTGCAGTCCTCTCAATCACCTCTCCGCCTCCCGCTCACATCCAGCACCCCCCACACAGGCTGCTGGAGCCAACGTGTCCAGCCTTTAGTGTGCTTTATCAAAAATCTTCATCCCCCCATAACCCCATCCATCTTTGTGCTAGAAAACAAGCTGGTCTTATCCTCTTTGTGGTCCATAAAAAGCAGTCTTGTGTCTGGCTAAATGGCCCTTTTGTCCTCCATCCTCCTCACATTCTGCACCCCAACACTAAGAGCGATCGGCACTTCCGATCCAAGTGTGATGAAGGGAAGGGCTGGGAGTGACAAAATGTCTGAAGAAAGCAACATCTCAATGTTGTTATCACCTTAATCTACCATAGCCATTTTAATGCGATGTGATAATAGAGCGAGGAAGCACCACCTCCCTCACTAATTATTTTCTAATCGTCTTTGTTTTTAATAGTTTTTTCATTTAAATGTGTCCATTAGCAAAAGGAAAGAAACATAGTTAGAATCTGAAGTTTATTTCTTTAAAATTATGTTCAAAGAGAAAAGGTGGAGCAACTCTCAATGCAGTCATTGTGTGTGGTGTACTCAGTTGATTGGTTAAATGATGTGTGATGTAAAAACAGCAGAGGTGGGAGAAGTACTCAAATCTAATACTTGAGTAAAGGTAAAGTACCAGAGTGTAGGAATACTCTGTTACAAGTAAAAGTCATGCATAATAATATATATATAATAATATATATGATATGTTTTATTATGATTGATCATTAAAGTGTTCTCAAAGCTGGTAAAGGTGCAGCTAGTTTGAATGACTTTGTATACTGCAGGGTAGAGTCCTGCATCGGGTCGGGTATCCGCAAAAAAAGTGATTCGCGGGTGGTTCTGGGTAAAACAAAGATGATGCGGGTCGGGTCGCGGGTGTTGCATAATAAATATATTTAAATAATAATAATTTAGTTTAATGTTTAAATCCTCAAACCTCTCCCCCGCGGGACCGTGCATAATCATAACCTCTGCAGCGCATCAATCTGCTGCTGAGTGTGCCACATTCGAAATGGCTGAGGTGAAGCTCTCTTGCGGAGAATACAGCATTTTCAATAAGACTTCCTCAAGAGCGAAATCCAACGTCTGGGAGGCTTTTGGTGTCATCCTAGATGGAGAAAATAACCAACATCCCACACTTTTTGAGCCAAATATGCAACTGCGTGTGTTAATACTTGCATGTTTTCATTGCTCATAGGATAAGCGGGTTCGGGTCGGTTTGCGGAACTAATTGGCAATATGTGCGGGTGGCGGGGCGGGATCGGTATTGCACGTCGCGGGAGCGGGTCTTGAAAATCAGACACGTGCAGGCAGGGCCGTCCCTGGCCACACTAATTGCGGTGCATAAACACATAGGTGTGCCGCATTTGCGGCACAGTTGAGGCTCCCTCTGCAAAATGAGGACCCCTCCGCAAAATGAGGCCCCCTCCACGAGGTGAGGCCCCACGCAGTCTGCGTGATCTTCCTGTAGGGAGGGACGGCCCTGCGTGCAGGACTCTAGGTGGAACTAAAGTCTGATTTAAGAGTTGATTATATTTCACATCATTAATCCAAATTTGTAAAGTAACTAAAGGTATTAAATAAATGTAATGGAGTTAGATTACACCATTAACCTCTGAATTGTAGAGGAGTAAAAGTACAAAGTAGCATACAATGGAAATACTCAAGTAAAGTACAAGTGTCTCAAAATTGTACTTGAGTAAATGTATTCAGTTACTCCCCAACTCTGAAAAACAGCTAATTCATATAAATTATGAATGATGGGGAAATAAGTTATGAATAAGCTCTATTTAGGTTAACATCTTAGCAAGAGTGAATTGTGGGATTTTGGTGTTATTCAGTTAAGAAAAACTATGCATATTTGTTCTTAACCTTGTTCCATCTAACCTGATTGGCCGGTTTGAACTGGGAAGGCGGGCTCTATGATATATTTTTGAAGAGCAGCACCAGCACTGCTGCGGGAAAACTGAAGAATGCTTTGTTCAGGCTATTTAACAGGAAAACGTACCTTTAGCGAGATGTTGACATTTTTATGAATGTATTCTCTTATTTTTAATAATCAATAATAACTAATAATCAATTTTTTGACTTGGCCTGTTGGATACAAAATAAATTCATAAATACGTCATATTATTGTATTTTGATCAATTTCCAGTGCAAAGTCAGTCAGAAACAGTCAAATACTAGACCTTGTCAAAAAATATCCTTCCACAGAAAAAATATTGCTGTGGATTATCTTTCCTAGAAAAATGGATAATCGAAAAAAACAAAACATATACAAATGTTTTCATTTCTCTGACTCTAAATAATGTGTTCTCTATTGTGTCCTACATCCTGTTTTATCCCAAACCGTTTGGACTCCTTGACAGACAGCTTCCTGGTAGCCTCAGTGTCCAAACCGTCCTTGAATTGCACACCGGGACAGCTGAACAGGAAGTGAGGAGGCAGTGATGTCACAGTGCAGCCTTTTGGTTTTACAGGTGGGGCTTCAGTTTAAATCCATCACGACCAGCAGCTGGCGCCTCTAACAGCCACCAGTGGTCATGAAGCACTTCCTGTGGGAAGGGCTGGCATCGCATCACATCCTGTTTGTCAGATGGCAGAGGATGAGGAGACACTGGACAATTAAATGAACCCTCTGACCATTATAAAACATAAAAGGGGAAATTGACTCCGTAATCGTTCTTCACTTTCAGACTGTTGAAGGGAAACCTTGACCTTTCAGAGATCCATCCATCCGCCAAAGGCTCATCCTGTTCAGGGCTGTGGAGGAAAGGAAGCATCCCAGCATGCTTTGGGTGAGAGCTGAAAACAACATTTGACTTAAGTACATGTATCTTATTACATCCCACCGTGATCTAGATATGCACAGATTCGGTTTTTGTAGTTATATCTAGGATTCCTCTCTTTTGGAAGTCGAGCTGAAACCCTAAAAGAGAGGACAGATCGAAGAAGAATGGAACAAAAGATGGCAGGTAGTTTAGTTTTTCATGCAGTCAATTCTGGTTTATTTTCAGAGTAACTGAATACACTCGCATCCACATGTACAACATCCAGGAAACAGTACAAATAATAAGTCAAATAGTGAAGCTTCTGTACTGTTTTGTCTTTTTTTTAGAAAGAACTGGACTCAATGTAAAAATTACATTTATGAAAAGTGAAGTTGCATAAATAAACTATTAATTAAAATATAAAAAACACTTGGCAGTTAAACAGAATGTTTGCAAGTCAATTCAACATGCTTAAAGTCAACTATGAAATAAAGTGTAACTATAGGAACATGGAACAATACTGCTAGCTTTTGATTAATTGATTTACATTAATTAGTTTGGAGCAGTGGCGAGCCGTGACTTTTATACCTAGGCCCTCTGACCCCCCCATCCCTCGAAAAAAAAGAAGAGTTATTACGTCACAGCGTATACTTCAGCGGAATATCAAAACAGCGGCCCGGGTGCAAAACGCATCAATGACAGCGACCCTCTACCACACAGAACAACACCATTTACAGTATATAAACACCTATCATGACAGGGCACCCACAGCCAATGAATTAAGTCGGCACGGCGGCCCACATTGAAAATGACTTAGGCCTACCTTTGATGATCAAATCACTTAAACACAAAGTCCATCCTCCTGTCCTTTTGGATGAAGCACTTGATGGCGGGGTCATGCAGCTGATCCTTTGCCACTCCAGTTTATTATTGTAACTCAATCTTGAAAATGACTCTGTTAATAATTTCGCAACGATGTCATCACTATCACTGAAGTGAGCCATCATGAACGAATTTATGCTAATCATAAATCTATCCATCATAAATCTATCGATTAGATTTATGATTCGAACATAATAAAAGTAGGGTAGACATGTGGATATTATCCGTCTGATCAAAACGTGCATTTATCTAACAGGTTCGTTCCACACACCTTATTTCCAGCTATTTTCCAAAATCCTATGGAGAAATCCCGTTGCTTTCTGTCGAGGGAATCCGAGCGAAGCTTACTTCCGGGTTTTAGGACGCGTCACTGCACCACTTGCATAGACCTCACAGCGGGCGGAACTTGTCATAAAGTCCGCGAAAATAAAGCCCACCCATTTAGAGGGAAGATATGATTGGTCAATTGTACTGTCATTTGACATTACTCTCTCGTTGAGTTACTATAACTGGCCCTCTGTGAATCTACAGAGGGACCAACAAGCTCTCCCGTCTTCACAGTGACTCGCAGAGACGGCATTTAACCCTTCACATTCTAACAGAAACTGAACTGGCAGATTCTAAGGATTTATTTCTTTGGAAATGTTATTTTAAATACAATTAAATCAAGTTATGTTGGTAAAACTAATGAAAAATGTAACTAAAAAAAAATATTGAATTTTTTTTATTTTTTTATAATGTTTTCAAATATTATTATTTGGAATATTTTAGGCCCTCACAGAGGGCCTAGAGGGCCCTGACGGCTCGCCACTGGTTTGGAGTTTGGGCGCAACATTTAACACAATTAAAATAACCAACCAAAGGAATAAAAGACATCCTGCAGAGAACAACCTCTTCAACATTTATCATTTCACTAATCTGATCAATATCAACTGTATGAACCCAGCCATGTACCAGAGCCAGCTCAGTGTCCTCAAACATCCCATAATATAAAGCTAACCATGACCACAATGTGTCTGATATTTTAACGTGATGCTCACTATGATGCTCCATCAATCAAATGTTATATATATAACCCAATATCACACAATTTGTCTTAGGGAGCTTTACACATTTTACAGCATACAACACCCTCTGTCCTTAGACCCTCACATCTGACAAGGAAAAACTCCCAAAGAAACCCCCAGAAAAATGAATGAAACCTCAGGGGAGAGCAACAGAAGAATGATCCCTCTCCCAGGACAAAGACGTGCAATAGATGTTGTGTGTAAATTAAAAAGATAATACATTTATAACATAGGTAGTCTAACGCAGCGTCCACACGGCGGCGTGCATTGAAGCCGACGTGTCTGAAGCTCGACCAACAACCAATCACCTGAATCTCCCGCCCCGGACACACAAGCAGCGGTTTGATTGGCTAGAGCTTGTACTGGCATATGATTTGATTGGCTGACGTTGCCGTCGAAGCTTCAAAAGTTGAACATTGCTCACCTTTTGAAGCGAGCAATGCGAGCAAAGCGAAGCAGTGCCCCCACAATGCAGTTCGGCAAAGTGTGACGTCACCCCATTCAAAGTGAATGGGCATAAGCGTTGAAGCTTCAACGCAAGCTGCCGTGTGGACGGGCCGTTAATGTAAGAAAAGAGGTGTGCCTATAAAAAAAGAAGATGGAGCCAATGGATGTCAACACTCTTCCAGGTGCCACTAAACAGAAACAATAGTAAGGTGCAACAAGGGAAGCCACAACTCATGATCCAAATGTAACCCTTAATGCTGGCAACCTGCCAGGTGAGAGACACAAAATGTCCAGGGACGCTGAGTTACATGTATTTTGGACATTGGTGCAAAGAGATAGCAAGGACATGATTGCATACAGATAAACAGAAAGAGAAGAGAGATGAAAGTTAAAAGTCCCCCGACAGTCTCACCCTAGCAGCATAACTTGGGAATTTTTCAAGGCAAGCCTGAGCCAGTCCTAACTTTAAGCTTAATGAAAAATAATAGACTTAAGCCTGCTCTTAAATGTGGAGAGTGTGTGCACCAGGGTTTCCGCTAGGTTTTTTTCTCGCCGGTCAAATGTCCGGGCAGAATTTATTTTAACGGACAAATTTGAAACTTACCGGTCATATTTCACTAATAATAATAAGAGTTGTGTAGCAGAGTTTCCGTTAGCAGGTAATTACCGGACTATGAGCAGATATGCTGATGTTTAAAACTCAGTTCATGGGGCTCATTTTTATATTGCTTCAGTATATAATCGTAACAGATCGAAAAATTCATTTTTCAATAAATTATTCCACAAACAACATAATTATTACATTCAAACAAACTACTTGTAGTAGATAACGTACATTATTGAAAAGTTTACATCAACTTTGAATAATAACACGGGAGAAACGGAGCCTCTCTTTTCCTCTCTCCCTCCCTCTCTCTCTCTCTCTCTCCCTCCCTCCCTCTCTCTCCTGACAGCCCGTCAGTTTATCATGCAGCTCCTGCAGCTCGCTAAACAGAGGCGGGGCTTCAGGTGATTATGCAGAGCTGCGTGTCTCGGTCAGACTCAGCAGCTGATCTGATCTCTCTCTCGCGTCTGGTTACACCTCACTCGCGTTTATGTCCATATCGATCAGATCCAGCTCTCCTGATCGGCCTTTATAGAGAGCACCGATCAAACTATTAAGAGTGAATATCGGCCGATAATGACCGGCGGCCGATCTATCGGAGCATCCCTAATTATTACCAGACATTTTGACCGGCAGGTTTTGAATTACCGGTTTTAATAAATGTTACCAGCTAAAAACCGGTAATTACCGGCTAACGGAAACCCTGGTGTGCACCTGTAAACAGCAGAGAAGTGCAGCTCAAACTTTGTGCACAGTAGGCTATTTACACAGGAGGTAGTGCAGTCTCTCACACACACACACACACACACACACACACACACACACACACACACACACACACACACACACACACACACACACACACACACACACACACACACACACACACACACCACACACACACACACCACACACACACACACACACACACACACACACACACACACAGAAAGACAGAGGTAGACCTGCAGTGGCCCAACTCCCCAGGTTCTTTTGTGACACATTTAGGTAATTTAATACATTTAACATTTTTTATGTGGTTATAAAGCAAACAAAAGTGTAAATACGTAGCAAGATTTTATATTTCATTTTTGTATTTAAAATGACCACATTATTTTATATTACTATTATTTGTTCATTGCTCTGTTTAAGCTAGAGAGCCAGCCAGTACAACAGAACAGAACGTGTGGTTTCTGGTGAACTGAAGGTAAAAGACAGGGTATATAAAACATTTGTAGATCTGTAAAAGCAAAAGTGACGGTGTGTTTGAAGTTCACTCTGTTTGAGCAGGTATGTGCATCTGGCTCAGGAAACACCTGACAGTCTCTCTTTGTACTGTAGACATGCCTGTATGTGTGTTTGTGTGTTTTTGTGTGTGAGTGTGGCTTGTTTTCCCTCTTTATAGTGTTTCTGTCTGGACAAAATCACCCAGAGAAATGTGTCTGACATCAGGCTTTGCCATGCCTAATTTCTGCTAATCCACACACACACACACACACACACACACACACACACACACACACACACACACACACACACACACACACACACACACACACACACACACACACACACACACACACACACACACACACACACACACACACACACACACACACACACGTATCAAGGAGCAGCATGCATCGCAGTGAGACGGAGCAGAACAAGTTAATTTGTACAGTGCCAGGAAACACTAATTCCTTGTAGCGTTTGTTAATTTCCATCCTGGAAGCAGAGGCAGCTCCTCTCTGATGAACAGCTCGGAGCTGTGACAGGCCGTCAGCCGTGTCTGCATGTCCCTGTTTTTATTTGTGATTCTGTTGCTGCTGTGTGAATCGGCTTTGGAGTTTTAAAGATAATGAATAATGGATAAATACAATGAAAAATACACAACTGAACTGTATGATTTAAGACAGGGGTGGGGAACCTTTTTCCTCTCAAGGGCCATTTCAATTTTTACAATATCCTCAGAGGGCCGTAGAAATTATTGACCTCTGCTTAAAAAAAAAAAATCACAGTCCATTCATTTCATTCTGTGCAAAGAAAAAGCAACCTCTTAATCCAGATATCTCACCATGACTCGCGTATGCATGCACGTGCACGGTGTGGCGTGACCACCAAAACAGAAAGATATTGGACACAAGATGTGTGCAAATGTATTTAGTTTCCTATCCATGTGAACATGATTTAAGTGGGGGGGGGGGGGACCTAACCTCCTCTAGGGGGGTCCGGGGGCATGTTCCCCCGGGAAGATTTTTTTTTAAATGTTGAAGTTAAAAGTATCAATCTGGTGCACTTTGAGAGCAAAATTAGGAGATCTATGGATACCTCTCTCAACACCCATATGAAACAGAACTGGAAGCAGATTTATTTTTCTTTATGAATATTTGACAAATCACTCCCCTTTCAAACTGTATTCTTGTTTATTAATAACAACTTTTTTTTACTGTCATATAGTATTTTATACCTGTTAAACCTATACTTTATTCTCTTATTTTTTTATAACTATAATGATCATATAAAGATGTGCCTTTACCTCACTGGTTGTATAAAAAGCGTCTTATATTCGTTAGCATAGCTAGCTAACCAGATGCTAATAACAACAAAGTTATTGACTGTATGATCAGTATGACAGATGAACAGATCGCCACTGGGCTTTCAACTAAAGACGCAGACACGCAGAAACTGGGGCATGTGTAAGGCTCTTTTGAGATATAACATACAGACCATGATACAGACATGTATAGTGTATGACTCCATGTATTACTGTGTACCATATATTTTTTATGTAAGTAGCTGCGACTACTAAATTCAAACACTGAGTAAGTGCATTGAACAAATCAATGACTGGATGTGTCAGAACTTTCTCCAATTAAACAAAGATAAAACTGAGGTAATGGTTTTTGGAGCCAAGTCAGAACGTATAAAAGTTAGCGCTGAGCTTCAGTCTGCAATGTTCAAAACAACAGAGCCAGAAATCTAGGTGTAGTCATGGACTCTGACCTGAGTTTCAACAGTCACATTAAAACAGTTACTAAATCAGCCTACTATCACCTAAAGAATATATCTAGGATTAAAAGACTAATGTCACAGCAGGATTTGGAAAAACTTGTCCATGCTTTTATCTTTAGTAGACTCGACTACTGCAATGGTGTCTTCACAGGTCTCACTAAAAAATTAGAAAGCTGCAGCTGATTCAGAACGCCGCTGCTCGAGTCCTCACTAACACTAAGAAAGTGGATCACATCACTCCTGTTCTGAAGTCTTTACACTGGCTTCCTGTGTGTCAAAGAATAGATTTCAAAATACTGCTGCTGGTTTATAAATCACTGAATGGTTTAGGCCCAAATTACATTTCTGACCACCTGCTAAATTATGAACCATCCAGATCTCTCAGGTCTTCAGGGACTGGTCAGCTTTCTGTCCCCAGAGTCAGAACTAAACATGGAAAAGCAGTGTTCAGTTATTATGCTCCAAATATCTGGAACAAACTCCCAGAAACCTGCAGGTCCGCTGCAACTCTGACTACTTTTAAATCCAGGCTGAAGACTTTTCTTTTTGTCGCTGCTTTTAATTGAACTATTCATATCTTAGACTGCACTGTAACTTTTATCCATATATTTTTTCTTTTAATGTTTTAATTTTAAATGTAATTAAACTCCATGACATTTATGAGAGGGACTGCTCGAAAGTAGGATATTTGGGATATCCGTCGTAGCCAGGGTTTACGATCAGTTTTTGGGTGATTTGTACTGAGGAACAAATATCACATCACCGACGGGTGAAAAATAGTGTTTTGGTAACACGGGGTGTTCAGGTAACACTAACGGCCCGTCCACACAGCGGCGTGCGTTGAAGCTTCCAACGCTTCTGCCCATTCACATTGAATGGGGTGACGTTACTTTTAGCCGAAAAGTTGAGCAATGTTCAACTTTTGACGCCTCGACGGAGGCGTCATCCAATGAAATCCCGTTTATGCAAATCTGCCAGTACAAACGCTAGCCAATCAAACCGCGTGTATGCTGGGAGAGACTACGCAGGTCATTTCCTCATATTCCAAAAAATGGAGGGAACATTCATTATAGCGGTAGTGAATCACCCGGTGCTGTATGATCAGTCTCTGTTCATCTACCGGGATACAAACCGGAGGAGCGAGGCATGGAGGGAGGTGGCAGAGACAGTGGATGAAACTGGTAGGTTTTCGCCTGTTTGGGGATTTTATATCCAGTTTACTTCGTTTTAACATTGCTATTGCTTTGTATGTCGGGGGCGGGAGATTCATGTGATTGGTTGTTGGTCGCGTTGCTCGCAAAAAATCCCCAAGCTTCAGATACGCCCACCTCCAAGCGTCAACGCACGCTGCTGTGTGGACGCTCCGTTAAATACTTTGTTATGGAATGCAAAGCAGAGTAGGGGGCTAGTACACCCTCCTGAGGGTCCGATTGTAGATGTCATGTGAGCACAACATGGTGAAAACAGTCTGTCTAAATTAAATATCTGGACGGAAATGTTCGGATTTCCAAAGGGAGGGTCTTTGAGTAAATTAAAAATCAAGAACCTAAAGAATAAATTACAAGAACATGAAGACGGAATGAAGGGCAAAAATACAATTAAAGTAAAAGACTTAGAAAAGCGGGACACTCACAGAAAGTGTTTAAAATAGTGGGAGGATGAAGCAGAGTGCAGTGAAAGAAGGCAGTTGGCCTCGTGGATTTAAGAAAATATTAAGGTTGAAGATGAATGTGAAAGAAAGAAGGCTTTCAATGCTCGGTGAGATGTACAGTGTCTAAATTGTTTAAAGTTAAACGTAATTAAACTCCATGACATTTATGAGAGGGACTGCTCGAAAGTAGGATATTTGGGATATCCGTCGTAGCCAGGGTTTACGATCAGTCTTTGTGTGATTTGTACTGAGGAACAAATATCACATCACCGACGGGTGAAAAATAGTGTTTTGGTAACACGGGGTGTTCAGGTAACACTTAAAGACTTTGTTATGGAACGCAAAGCAGAGTAGGGGGCTAGTACACCCTCCTGAGGGTCCGATTGTGGATGTCATGCGAGCAAAACATGGTGAAAACAGTCTGTCAAAATTATAAATCTGGACGGAAATGTTCGGATTTCCAAAGAGAGGTTCTTTGAATAAATTAAAAATCAAGAACCTAAAGAATTGAACTATTCATATCTTAGACTGCACTGTAACTTTGATCTTTTAATGTTTATTTTATTAGCTTTTCTTTTTAATGACTGATTTTAAATGCCATTTTCTTAATGTCTTTCATTTTTTGTTTTTCTTTAATGTTTCTTTTATTATCTTTTACTGTTTTTAAATGCCTTTGTCTGAATGTCTTTCATTTTTGTAAAGCACCTTGAATTGCCTGGTGCTGAAAGGTGCTATATAAATAAACTTGCCTTGCCTTACTAACTGTGTTCATTGGTTAGGGCTGTACCACATGATTGTGATGTCACTACCTGGGGTATAAGACCATTGGAAGTCACGCCCCTTCTCTCTCTGTCCTCAAGCCTCTTGAGATGTGTGCCTATAATAAATAACGCCGTGATGAATGGCTAAACTTGAACTGCTGAGATTATTCACCTTTCTGCTGCAGGAGACAAAAGGTTTAAGTCTAAATCTGCTAACAGGCTCCTTATGGGTATTGCAATTTCTGAAGTGCTGGAGTGGCGTTCTGGTGCTCTCCGTCAGAACTGCACCCCTGTCAGTCGAGACATATACCACGTGATGACACGTTAGGCTCGTGTTGTGTTCAAGGACCCTGATCTTGGCCAGGAAAAACAGGCACTCGCTTATTTAATTTTTTTGCGGTCTAGATTTTTTTCTTTTTTGCGTGTGTTTATAAATTACCTCGAGGGCCGTACCAAAATGTCTCGTGGGCCATATACAGGCCGGAGGTTCCCCACCCTGATTTAAGAGATGCTTGTGGGTGTGCTTGTGTGTTTGTTTGTGGTGTTAGATCAAAACAACACTACTGTCACTTTTCAAGTCATGAATACAATTACCACGGAACAATTAAAATAAGGAACCCTGCAATGGCCGGCTTCCTGTTGGGTTTCCAGTTTCACCCCAATATACTTTTTTTATCATCTCCACCTGTTACTTTTACCCACTACATTTCATACAAGTAGGACATTCACTAATATGTTATACAGATGTAGCACCTCATTTCAGACTCCAGCTTACAGCTTCCTGCCTAGGACCTGCCTAAGACCAGTATCGAGGAATGTTAAGCCCTCCCACTATTTTCCAAGAGGGCGTTGCCAGATTTTCAATTTCAGGTTTTAACCAGGAGATGGCGCTTCATTCACAAATACAGAAAGACAAGTTTCATGGACTTTCAGTTGTGTTTTGAAGAGCATTTGAACACATCAATATTTTAGATCAACTAAAGTATATCTAATCTTGTAATTCAATAATATATAGTCTTTATATATTAAATAATCATAATAATAATGTAAATGTTTACATTACACTTCTTTATTTGTTATGCTCATACTTTTACCTTTACAATCGTTTGCTTTAATATGCAGTATATTTTTTGTATATTTTTGTGTTTGCTTCCTCCTGCTCCCTTTCGGACACATAGCCTACTGTATGATTTATTATTATTATTAATATGAAGATATTATTAAGATAAGATAAGATGTTACTTTATTGATTGAACATTTTAGTTTAGAATGTGCTGTCCCACGGTAATTCAGAAGGCTCACAGGTCACATTCCGACCATTATTTAAAAC
>CM053251.1:32682039-32980691 GCA_028583405.1 Pogonophryne albipinna
ACAAAACTCTCCCATGGATAAAATAAAATACAAAATGCTATCATGCAGTGTTTGTTGATTAGAACAAATGGCACATACCAAATCACACAACATGCTATTTAACAAAGTAGCTTTCCGTTTTTATCTTAATTCACCAGACTAGGGTGGGACATAAGGTTTGCTTTTAAAAAATTATCAGTGTAAGACATTTGAATATACCAGTATAGTCATTTTGCAGTTCACATAGATAAAGGACTATGTGAAATATGGATAAATAAAAAATCTGGAATATTTTTGACATTTTTATTTTGTCCCTGAATTCCCAGTACTCAAATTTTTGTCATCCAGCATATTGTTCACAGTGTCCCCACAGCCAATCAAATCCTCAGATCCGACTCTTCTGCAGAGCTGCTATTTATGTCATAGTTCTTTTTTTTTCTACATGCTGCGACCAGCTTGACATTTGGAAGGAACCTTGCGGCCGAGACATTTGGTGTGTGTGTGTGTGTGTGTGTGTGTGTGTGTGTGTGTGTGTGTGTGTGTAAGAAAGAAACACATTCTCAGTTATGCCAGGATGCTTGATGGCTGTGCGAACACAATTCTTTGTTTTATTATTTCATTCATTTGTTGTTTATGCTTTTTCCACCTTTGGTAGTTGCCTTATGCCAGTAAAACATTTTTTATCAGATTACTAAAAAAAAAATGTTTAAATATATTTTTCAACATCTAACAAAAAGGTAGAGAATGTACATTTATTATAATACTATTTTGTAAAATACATAATTTTGTATACACAATCACAATTTAAAATGAAGTTACTTTAGTATGCCTTTCTATTTTACCAAATACTCCAAGAAGATGAAAATAGTATAGAGTTGAAATGTTCTTTCATATGTGAAGTCATAAGTATGGAACAAGCTTACCTGGATATGGATCCCACATAAAAACATATTTCTGTTCCAAATTTGTTTTGGAAAAAAATAAGATTTAATTATTTAAAAGAAAAAAGTTTATTTAAGGTTAAGTTGGGTTTATTAGCAGTTTGAGCTGTGTTTTTACACTGTGTAGTTTTAGTGTTATAATGTCACCCGCCCAAACAGCCTTCATTCTTCTCTTCTCTGGATGGTTTCCAATGAATTTCAGTACACTTTAATGTAATGCATGTTTATGTTCTCTAGCATTAAATACAGGCATATACCAAAAAAACATACTCCACCCCAACCTCAACCTTCTGTCTCGCTACATTACAGCATGGGGAAGTAATGAGTCCTAAAACCTTAAATAATGACTTTGCATGTTACTTTGATTCCCTTGTCCCAAGTCAACAGCTGTTTGAGCGTTGTTGCGGTAAGAAGCCTGAAAAAAGGTCTGTGATTAACACAAGCAGAAGATATATGTTCCCGTTATGTTCCACTAGATAAAATATGTCAGCAAATACCCCACTAGTGAATGGCTTTTTACTTTTTATTTGTGACTAAATAAACTAAATGTCATCATCATGCCAAACATTAGCCACCTTTAGTTAGCGGTGTTGATGCGGAGCCAAATAACTGTGGTGTGTTTTTTTTTGTTGCCTAATGTTACCTTTTACTGCAGGCCGATTGTATTTAAAATCACAAAGTGGTGTTAATATGTGGAGATTATGCTGCTGATTATGATGAGACATGATAGCCTGTAAAACTATCATACAATTGTCAAAACATTTAGTAATTTTATATTTAAGGCTTTTAAAACACATATTTACAAAGAACTGTGTTTGTAATTTGTTACTGTGTAGTCTTTTTGTCCCTGTGAGGATCCTGAAGGAAAACTAACCCCATTTTCTGGAGTGCTGATTGGTAGTTGGGTGGTCGGTTTGCACATGTTGACCCAGTCCAGTGTATTTAACATTAGACATACATCATTGGTCACCATAGTGATATACTCCAGTTAAAGTGAGGCAGCTTATGTGGGTGAAGCACAAGAGGAACATTGAAAACCATTGGGTAGGAACAGGATACCATGGGGCAGTTTGAAATGAAACTGAAGAGTCTGTGGAGAGGAAACTCATGACCACCACCTCTCTGTCATTCTCTGCTCCACCATGTGGGGGCAGTGTTGAGCTGACCGCTTCCACAGTGCAGTCCTCTCAATCACCTCTCCGCCTCCCGCTCACATCCAGCACCCCCCACACAGGCTGCTGGAGCCAACGTGTCCAGCCTTTAGTGTGCTTTATCAAAAATCTTCATCCCCCCATAACCCCATCCATCTTTGTGCTAGAAAACAAGCTGGTCTTATCCTCTTTGTGGTCCATAAAAAGCAGTCTTGTGTCTGGCTAAATGGCCCTTTTGTCCTCCATCCTCCTCACATTCTGCACCCCAACACTAAGAGCGATCGGCACTTCCGATCCAAGTGTGATGAAGGGAAGGGCTGGGAGTGACAAAATGTCTGAAGAAAGCAACATCTCAATGTTGTTATCACCTTAATCTACCATAGCCATTTTAATGCGATGTGATAATAGAGCGAGGAAGCACCACCTCCCTCACTAATTATTTTCTAATCGTCTTTGTTTTTAATAGTTTTTTCATTTAAATGTGTCCATTAGCAAAAGGAAAGAAACATAGTTAGAATCTGAAGTTTATTTCTTTAAAATTATGTTCAAAGAGAAAGGTGGAGCAACTCTCAATGCAGTCATTGTGTGTGGTGTACTCAGTTGATTGGTTAAATGATGTGTGATGTAAAAACAGCAGAGGTGGGAGAAGTACTCAAATCTAATACTTGAGTAAAGGTAAAGTACCAGAGTGTAGGAATACTCTGTTACAAGTAAAAGTCATGCATAATAATATATATATAATAATATATATGATATGTTTTATTATGATTGATCATTAAAGTGTTCTCAAAGCTGGTAAAGGTGCAGCTAGTTTGAATGACTTTGTATACTGCAGGGTAGAGTCCTGCATCGGGTCGGGTATCCGCAAAAAAAGTGATTCGCGGGTGGTTCTGGGTAAAACAAAGATGATGCGGGTCGGGTCGCGGGTGTTGCATAATAAATATATTTAAATAATAATAATTTAGTTTAATGTTTAAATCCTCAAACCTCTCCCCCGCGGGACCGTGCATAATCATAACCTCTGCAGCGCATCAATCTGCTGCTGAGTGTGCCACATTCGAAATGGCTGAGGTGAAGCTCTCTTGCGGAGAATACAGCATTTTCAATAAGACTTCCTCAAGAGCGAAATCCAACGTCTGGGAGGCTTTTGGTGTCATCCTAGATGGAGAAAATAACCAACATCCCACACTTTTTGAGCCAAATATGCAACTGCGTGTGTTAATACTTGCATGTTTTCACTGCTCATAGGATAAGCGGGTTCGGGTCGGTTTGCGGAACTAATTGGCAATATGTGCGGGTGGCGGGGCGGGATCGGTATTGCACGTCGCGGGAGCGGGTCTTGAAAATCAGACACGTGCAGGCAGGGCCGTCCCTGGCCACACTAATTGCGGTGCATAAACACATAGGTGTGCCGCATTTGCGGCACAGTTGAGGCTCCCTCTGCAAAATGAGGACCCCTCCGCAAAATGAGGCCCCCTCCACGAGGTGAGGCCCCACGCAGTCTGCGTGATCTTCCTGTAGGGAGGGACGGCCCTGCGTGCAGGACTCTAGGTGGAACTAAAGTCTGATTTAAGAGTTGATTATATTTCACATCATTAATCCAAATTTGTAAAGTAACTAAAGGTATTAAATAAATGTAATGGAGTTAGATTACACCATTAACCTCTGAATTGTAGAGGAGTAAAAGTACAAAGTAGCATACAATGGAAATACTCAAGTAAAGTACAAGTGTCTCAAAATTGTACTTGAGTAAATGTATTCAGTTACTCCCCAACTCTGAAAAACAGCTAATTCATATAAATTATGAATGATGGGGAAATAAGTTATGAATAAGCTCTATTTAGGTTAACATCTTAGCAAGAGTGAATTGTGGGATTTTGGTGTTATTCAGTTAAGAAAAACTATGCATAGTTGTTCTTAACCTTGTTCCATCTAACCTGATTGGCCGGTTTGAACTGGGAAGGCGGGCTCTATGATATATTTTTGAAGAGCAGCACCAGCACTGCTGCGGGAAAACTGAAGAATGCTTTGTTCAGGCTATTTAACAGGAAAACGTACCTTTAGCGAGATGTTGACATTTTTATGAATGTATTCTCTTATTTTTAATCATCAATAATAACTAATAATCAATTTTTTGACTTGGCCTGTTGGATACAAAATAAATTCATAAATACGTCATATTATTGTATTTTGATCAATTTCCAGTGCAAAGTCAGTCAGAAACAGTCAAATACTAGACCTTGTCAAAAAATATCCTTCCACAGAAAAAATATTGCTGTGGATTATCTTTCCTAGAAAAATGGATAATCGAAAAAAACAAAACATATACAAATGTTTTCATTTCTCTGACTCTAAATAATGTGTTCTCTATTGTGTCCTACATCCTGTTTTATCCCAAACCGTTTGGACTCCTTGCTGACTGGTCAGGAGACAGACAGCTTCCTGGTAGCCTCAGTGTCCAAACCGTCCTTGAATTGCACACCGGGACAGCTGAACAGGAAGTGAGGAGGCAGTGATGTCACAGTGCAGCCTTTTGGTTTTACAGGTGGGGCTTCAGTTTAAATCCATCACGACCAGCAGCTGGCGCCTCTAACAGCCACCAGTGGTCATGAAGCACTTCCTGTGGGAAGGGCTGGCATCGCATCACATCCTGTTTGTCAGATGGCAGAGGATGAGGAGACACTGGACAATTAAATGAACCCTCTGACCATTATAAAACATAAAAGGGGAAATTGACTCCGTAATCGTTCTTCACTTTCAGACTGTTGAAGGGAAACCTTGACCTTTCAGAGATCCATCCATCCGCCAAAGGCTCATCCTGTTCAGGGCTGTGGAGGAAAGGAAGCATCCCAGCATGCTTTGGGTGAGAGCTGAAAACAACATTTGACTTAAGTACATGTATCTTATTACATCCCACCGTGATCTAGATATGCACAGATTCGGTTTTTGTAGTTATATCTAGGATTCCTCTCTTTTGGAAGTCGAGCTGAAACCCTAAAAGAGAGGACAGATCGAAGAAGAATGGAACAAAAGATGGCAGGTAGTTTAGTTTTTCATGCAGTCAATTCTGGTTTATTTTCAGAGTAACTGAATACACTCGCATCCACATGTACAACATCCAGGAAACAGTACAAATAATAAGTCAAATAGTGAAGCTTCTGTACTGTTTTGTCTTTTTTTTAGAAAGAACTGGACTCAATGTAAAAATTACATTTATGAAAAGTGAAGTTGCATAAATAAACTATTAATTAAAATATAAAAAACACTTGGCAGTTAAACAGAATGTTTGCAAGTCAATTCAACATGCTTAAAGTCAACTATGAAATAAAGTGTAACTATAGGAACATGGAACAATACTGCTAGCTTTTGATTAATTGATTTACATTAATTAGTTTGGAGCAGTGGCGAGCCGTGACTTTTATACCTAGGCCCTCTGACCCCCCCATCCCTCGAAAAAAAAGAAGAGTTATTACGTCACAGCGTATACTTCAGCGGAATATCAAAACAGCGGCCCGGGGTGCAAAACGCATCAATGACAGCGACCCTCTACCACACAGAACAACACCATTTACAGTATATAAACACCTATCATGACAGGGCACCCACAGCCAATGAATTAAGTCGGCACGGCGGCCCACATTGAAAATGACTTAGGCCTACCTTTGATGATCAAATCACTTAAACACAAAGTCCATCCTCCTGTCCTTTTGGATGAAGCACTTGATGGCGGGGTCATGCAGCTGATCCTTTGCCACTCCAGTTTATTATTGTAACTCAATCTTGAAAATGACTCTGTTAATAATTTCGCAACGATGTCATCACTATCACTGAAGTGAGCCATCATGAACGAATTTATGCTAATCATAAATCTATCCATCATAAATCTATCGATTAGATTTATGATTCGAACATAATAAAAGTAGGGTAGACATGTGGATATTATCCGTCTGATCAAAACGTGCATTTATCTAACAGGTTCGTTCCACACACCTTATTTCCAGCTATTTTCCAAAATCCTATGGAGAAATCCCGTTGCTTTCTGTCGAGGGAATCCGAGCGAAGCTTACTTCCGGGTTTTAGGACGCGTCACTGCACCACTTGCATAGACCTCACAGCGGGCGGAACTTGTCATAAAGTCCGCGAAAATAAAGCCCACCCATTTAGAGGGAAGATATGATTGGTCAATTGTACTGTCATTTGACATTACTCTCTCGTTGAGTTACTATAACTGGCCCTCTGTGAATCTACAGAGGGACCAACAAGCTCTCCCGTCTTCACAGTGACTCGCAGAGACGGCATTTAACCCTTCACATTCTAACAGAAACTGAACTGGCAGATTCTAAGGATTTATTTCTTTGGAAATGTTATTTTAAATACAATTAAATCAAGTTATGTTGGTAAAACTAATGAAAAATGTAACTAAAAAAAAATATTGAATTTTTTTTATTTTTTTATAATGTTTTCAAATATTATTATTTGGAATATTTTAGGCCCTCACAGAGGGCCTAGAGGGCCCTGACGGCTCGCCACTGGTTTGGAGTTTGGGCGCAACATTTAACACAATTAAAATAACCAACCAAAGGAATAAAAGACATCCTGCAGAGAACAACCTCTTCAACATTTATCATTTCACTAATCTGATCAATATCAACTGTATGAACCCAGCCATGTACCAGAGCCAGCTCAGTGTCCTCAAACATCCCATAATATAAAGCTAACCATGACCACAATGTGTCTGATATTTTAACGTGATGCTCACTATGATGCTCCATCAATCAAATGTTATATATATAACCCAATATCACACAATTTGTCTTAGGGAGCTTTACACATTTTACAGCATACAACACCCTCTGTCCTTAGACCCTCACATCTGACAAGGAAAAACTCCCAAAGAAACCCCCAGAAAAATGAATGAAACCTCAGGGAGAGCAACAGAAGAATGATCCCTCTCCCAGGACAAAGACGTGCAATAGATGTTGTGTGTAAATTAAAAAGATAATACATTTATAACATAGGTAGTCTAACGCAGCGTCCACACGGCGGCGTGCATTGAAGCCGACGTGTCTGAAGCTCGACCAACAACCAATCACCTGAATCTCCCGCCCCGGACACACAAGCAGCGGTTTGATTGGCTAGAGCTTGTACTGGCATATGATTTGATTGGCTGACGTTGCCGTCGAAGCTTCAAAAGTTGAACATTGCTCACCTTTTGAAGCGAGCAATGCGAGCAAAGCGAAGCAGTGCCCCCACAATGCAGTTCGGCAAAGTGTGACGTCACCCCATTCAAAGTGAATGGGCATAAGCGTTGAAGCTTCAACGCAAGCTGCCGTGTGGACGGGCCGTTAATGTAAGAAAAGAGGTGTGCCTATAAAAAAAGAAGATGGAGCCAATGGATGTCAACACTCTTCCAGGTGCCACTAAACAGAAACAATAGTAAGGTGCAACAAGGGAAGCCACAACTCATGATCCAAATGTAACCCTTAATGCTGGCAACCTGCCAGGTGAGAGACACAAAATGTCCAGGGACGCTGAGTTACATGTATTTTGGACATTGGTGCAAAGAGATAGCAAGGACATGATTGCATACAGATAAACAGAAAGAGAAGAGAGATGAAAGTTAAAAGTCCCCCGACAGTCTCACCCTAGCAGCATAACTTGGGAATTTTTCAAGGCAAGCCTGAGCCAGTCCTAACTTTAAGCTTAATGAAAAATAATAGACTTAAGCCTGCTCTTAAATGTGGAGAGTGTGTGCACCAGGGTTTCCGCTAGGTTTTTTTCTCGCCGGTCAAATGTCCGGGCAGAATTTATTTTAACGGACAAATTTGAAACTTACCGGTCATATTTCACTAATAATAATAAGAGTTGTGTAGCAGAGTTTCCGTTAGCAGGTAATTACCGGACTATGAGCAGATATGCTGATGTTTAAAACTCAGTTCATGGGGCTCATTTTTATATTGCTTCAGTATATAATCGTAACAGATCGAAAAATTCATTTTTCAATAAATTATTCCACAAACAACATAATTATTACATTCAAACAAACTACTTGTAGTAGATAACGTACATTATTGAAAAGTTTACATCAACTTTGAATAATAACACGGGAGAAACGGAGCCTCTCTTTTCCTCTCTCCCTCCCTCTCTCTCTCTCTCTCTCCCTCCCTCCCTCTCTCTCCTGACAGCCCGTCAGTTTATCATGCAGCTCCTGCAGCTCGCTAAACAGAGGCGGGGCTTCAGGTGATTATGCAGAGCTGCGTGTCTCGGTCAGACTCAGCAGCTGATCTGATCTCTCTCTCGCGTCTGGTTACACCTCACTCGCGTTTATGTCCATATCGATCAGATCCAGCTCTCCTGATCGGCCTTTATAGAGAGCACCGATCAAACTATTAAGAGTGAATATCGGCCGATAATGACCGGCGGCCGATCTATCGGAGCATCCCTAATTATTACCAGACATTTTGACCGGCAGGTTTTGAATTTACCGGTTTTTAATAAATGTTACCAGCTAAAAACCGGTAATTACCGGCTAACGGAAACCCTGGTGTGCACCTGTAAACAGCAGAGAAGTGCAGCTCAAACTTTGTGCACAGTAGGCTATTTACACAGGAGGTAGTGCAGTCTCTCACACACACACACACACACACACACACACACACACACACACACACACACACACACACACACACACACACACACACACACACACACACACACACACACACACACACACACACACACACACACACACACACACACACACACACACACACACACACACACAGAAAGACAGAGGTAGACCTGCAGTGGCCCAACTCCCCAGGTTCTTTTGTGACACATTTAGGTAATTTAATACATTTAACATTTTTTATGTGGTTATAAAGCAAACAAAAGTGTAAATACGTAGCAAGATTTTATATTTCATTTTTTGTATATAAAATGACCACATTATTTTATATTACTATTATTTGTTCATTGCTCTGTTTAAGCTAGAGAGCCAGCCAGTACAACAGAACAGAACGTGTGGTTTCTGGGTGAACTGAAGGTAAAAGACAGGGTATATAAAACATTTGTAGATCTGTAAAAGCAAAAGTGACGGTGTGTTTGAAGTTCACTCTGTTTGAGCAGGTATGTGCATCTGGCTCAGGAAACACCTGACAGTCTCTCTTTGTACTGTAGACATGCCTGTATGTGTGTTTGTGTGTTTTTGTGTGTGAGTGTGGCTTGTTTTCCCTCTTTATAGTGTTTCTGTCTGGACAAAATCACCCAGAGAAATGTGTCTGACATCAGGCTTTGCCATGCCTAATTTCTGCTAATCCACACACACACACACACACACACACACACACACACACACACACACACACACACACACACACACACACACACACACACACACACACACACACACACACACACACACACACACACACACACACACACACACACACACACACACACACGTATCAAGGAGCAGCATGCATCGCAGTGAGACGGAGCAGAACAAGTTAATTTGTACAGTGCCAGGAAACACTAATTCCTTGTAGCGTTTGTTAATTTCCATCCTGGAAGCAGAGGCAGCTCCTCTCTGATGAACAGCTCGGAGCTGTGACAGGCCGTCAGCCGTGTCTGCATGTCCCTGTTTTTATTTGTGATTCTGTTGCTGCTGTGTGAATCGGCTTTGGAGTTTTAAAGATAATGAATAATGGATAAATACAATGAAAAATACACAACTGAACTGTATGATTTAAGACAGGGGTGGGGAACCTTTTTCCTCTCAAGGGCCATTTCAATTTTTACAATATCCTCAGAGGGCCGTAGAAATTATTGACCTCTGCTTAAAAAAAAAAAAATCACAGTCCATTCATTTCATTCTGTGCAAAGAAAAAGCAACCTCTTAATCCAGATATCTCACCATGACTCGCGTATGCATGCACGTGCACGGTGTGGCGTGACCACCAAAACAGAAAGATATTGGACACAAGATGTGTGCAAATGTATTTAGTTTCCTATCCATGTGAACATGATTTAAGTGGGGGGGGGGGGGACCTAACCTCCTCTAGGGGGGTCCGGGGGCATGTTCCCCCGGGAAGATTTTTTTTTAAATGTTGAAGTTAAAAGTATCAATCTGGTGCACTTTGAGAGCAAAATTAGGAGATCTATGGATACCTCTCTCAACACCCATATGAAACAGAACTGGAAGCAGATTTATTTTTCTTTATGAATATTTGACAAATCACTCCCCTTTCAAACTGTATTCTTGTTTATTAATAACAACTTTTTTTTACTGTCATATAGTATTTTATACCTGTTAAACCTATACTTTATTCTCTTATTTTTTTATAACTATAATGATCATATAAAGATGTGCCTTTACCTCACTGGTTGTATAAAAAGCGTCTTATATTCGTTAGCATAGCTAGCTAACCAGATGCTAATAACAACAAAGTTATTGACTGTATGATCAGTATGACAGATGAACAGATCGCCACTGGGCTTTCAACTAAAGACGCAGACACGCAGAAACTGGGGCATGTGTAAGGCTCTTTTGAGATATAACATACAGACCATGATACAGACATGTATAGTGTATGACTCCATGTATTACTGTGTACCATATATTTTTTATGTAAGTAGCTGCGACTACTAAATTCAAACACTGAGTAAGTGCATTGAACAAATCAATGACTGGATGTGTCAGAACTTTCTCCAATTAAACAAAGATAAAACTGAGGTAATGGTTTTTGGAGCCAAGGCAGAACGTATAAAAGTTAGCGCTGAGCTTCAGTCTGCAATGTTCAAAACAACAGATAAAGCCAGAAATCTAGGTGTAGTCATGGACTCTGACCTGAGTTTCAACAGTCACATTAAAACAGTTACTAAATCAGCCTACTATCACCTAAAGAATATATCTAGGATTAAAAGACTAATGTCACAGCAGGATTTGGAAAAACTTGTCCATGCTTTTATCTTCAGTAGACTCGACTACTGCAATGGTGTCTTCACAGGTCTCACTAAAAAATTAGAAAGCTACAGCTGATTCAGAACGCCGCTGCTCGAGTCCTCACTAACACTAAGAAAGTGGATCACATCACTCCTGTTCTGAAGTCTTTACACTGGCTTCCTGTGTGTCAAAGAATAGATTTCAAAATACTGCTGCTGGTTTATAAATCACTGAATGGTTTAGGCCCAAATTACATTTCTGACCACCTGCTAAATTATGAACCATCCAGATCTCTCAGGTCTTCAGGGACTGGTCAGCTTTCTGTCCCCAGAGTCAGAACTAAACATGGAAAAGCAGTGTTCAGTTATTATGCTCCAAATATCTGGAACAAACTCCCAGAAACCTGCAGGTCCGCTGCAACTCTGACTACTTTTAAATCCAGGCTGAAGACTTTTCTTTTTGTCGCTGCTTTTAATTGAACTATTCATATCTTAGACTGCACTGTAACTTTTATCCATATATTTTTTCTTTTAATGTTTTAATTTTAAATGTAATTAAACTCCATGACATTTATGAGAGGGACTGCTCGAAAGTAGGATATTTGGGATATCCGTCGTAGCCAGGGTTTACGATCAGTTTTTGGGTGATTTGTACTGAGGAACAAATATCACATCACCGACGGGTGAAAAATAGTGTTTTGGTAACACGGGGTGTTCAGGTAACACTAACGGCCCGTCCACACAGCGGCGTGCGTTGAAGCTTCCAACGCTTCTGCCCATTCACATTGAATGGGGTGACGTTACTTTTAGCCGAAAAGTTGAGCAATGTTCAACTTTTGACGCCTCGACGGAGGCGTCATCCAATGAAATCCCGTTTATGCAAATCTGCCAGTACAAACGCTAGCCAATCAAACCGCGTGTATGCTGGGAGAGACTACGCAGGTCATTTCCTCATATTCCAAAAAATGGAGGGAACATTCATTATAGCGGTAGTGAATCACCCGGTGCTGTATGATCAGTCTCTGTTCATCTACCGGGATACAAACCGGAGGAGCGAGGCATGGAGGGAGGTGGCAGAGACAGTGGATGAAACTGGTAGGTTTTCGCCTGTTTGGGGATTTTATATCCAGTTTACTTCGTTTTAACATTGCTATTGCTTTGTATGTCGGGGGCGGGAGATTCATGTGATTGGTTGTTGGTCGCGTTGCTCGCAAAAAATCCCCAAGCTTCAGATACGCCCACCTCCAAGCGTCAACGCACGCTGCTGTGTGGACGCTCCGTTAAATACTTTGTTATGGAATGCAAAGCAGAGTAGGGGGCTAGTACACCCTCCTGAGGGTCCGATTGTAGATGTCATGTGAGCACAACATGGTGAAAACAGTCTGTCTAAATTAAATATCTGGACGGAAATGTTCGGATTTCCAAAGGGAGGGTCTTTGAGTAAATTAAAAATCAAGAACCTAAAGAATAAATTACAAGAACATGAAGACGGAATGAAGGGCAAAAATACAATTAAAGTAAAAGACTTAGAAAAGCGGGACACTCACAGAAAGTGTTTAAAATAGTGGGAGGATGAAGCAGAGTGCAGTGAAAGAAGGCAGTTGGCCTCGTGGATTTAAGAAAATATTAAGGTTGAAGATGAATGTGAAAGAAAGAAGGCTTTCAATGCTCGGTGAGATGTACAGTGTCTAAATTGTTTAAAGTTAAACGTAATTAAACTCCATGACATTTATGAGAGGGACTGCTCGAAAGTAGGATATTTGGGATATCCGTCGTAGCCAGGGTTTACGATCAGTCTTTGTGTGATTTGTACTGAGGAACAAATATCACATCACCGACGGGTGAAAAATAGTGTTTTGGTAACACGGGGTGTTCAGGTAACACTTAAAGACTTTGTTATGGAACGCAAAGCAGAGTAGGGGGCTAGTACACCCTCCTGAGGGTCCGATTGTGGATGTCATGCGAGCAAAACATGGTGAAAACAGTCTGTCAAAATTATAAATCTGGACGGAAATGTTCGGATTTCCAAAGAGAGGTTCTTTGAATAAATTAAAAATCAAGAACCTAAAGAATTGAACTATTCATATCTTAGACTGCACTGTAACTTTGATCTTTTAATGTTTATTTTATTAGCTTTTCTTTTTAATGACTGATTTTAAATGCCATTTTCTTAATGTCTTTCATTTTTTGTTTTTCTTTTAATGTTTCTTTTATTATCTTTTACTGTTTTTAAATGCCTTTGTCTGAATGTCTTTCATTTTTGTAAAGCACCTTGAATTGCCTGGTGCTGAAAGGTGCTATATAAATAAACTTGCCTTGCCTTACTAACTGTGTTCATTGGTTAGGGCTGTACCACATGATTGTGATGTCACTACCTGGGGTATAAGACCATTGGAAGTCACGCCCCTTCTCTCTCTGTCCTCAAGCCTCTTGAGATGTGTGCCTATAATAAATAACGCCGTGATGAATGGCTAAACTTGAACTGCTGAGATTATTCACCTTTCTGCTGCAGGAGACAAAAGGTTTAAGTCTAAATCTGCTAACAGGCTCCTTATGGGTATTGCAATTTCTGAAGTGCTGGAGTGGCGTTCTGGTGCTCTCCGTCAGAACTGCACCCCTGTCAGTCGAGACATATACCACGTGATGACACGTTAGGCTCGTGTTGTGTTCAAGGACCCTGATCTTGGCCAGGAAAAACAGGCACTCGCTTATTTAATTTTTTTGCGGTCTAGATTTTTTTCTTTTTTGCGTGTGTTTATAAATTACCTCGAGGGCCGTACCAAAATGTCTCGTGGGCCATATACAGGCCGGAGGTTCCCCACCCCTGATTTAAGAGATGCTTGTGGGTGTGCTTGTGTGTTTGTTTGTGGTGTTAGATCAAAACAACACTACTGTCACTTTTCAAGTCATGAATACAATTACCACGGAACAATTAAAATAAGGAACCCTGCAATGGCCGGCTTCCTGTTGGGTTTCCAGTTTCACCCCAATATACTTTTTTTATCATCTCCACCTGTTACTTTTACCCACTACATTTCATACAAGTAGGACATTCACTAATATGTTATACAGATGTAGCACCTCATTTCAGACTCCAGCTTACAGCTTCCTGCCTAGGACCTGCCTAAGACCAGTATCGAGGAATGTTAAGCCCTCCCACTATTTTCCAAGAGGGCGTTGCCAGATTTTCAATTTCAGGTTTTAACCAGGAGATGGCGCTTCATTCACAAATACAGAAAGACAAGTTTCATGGACTTTCAGTTGTGTTTTGAAGAGCATTTGAACACATCAATATTTTAGATCAACTAAAGTATATCTAATCTTGTAATTCAATAATATATAGTCTTTATATATTAAATAATCATAATAATAATGTAAATGTTTACATTACACTTCTTTATTTGTTATGCTCATACTTTTACCTTTACAATCGTTTGCTTTAATATGCAGTATATTTTTTGTATATTTTTGTGTTTGCTTCCTCCTGCTCC
The DNA here is from genome assembly GCA_028583405.1 of Pogonophryne albipinna. Classification (NCBI taxonomy): domain Eukaryota; kingdom Metazoa; phylum Chordata; class Actinopteri; order Perciformes; family Artedidraconidae; genus Pogonophryne; species Pogonophryne albipinna. The sequence continues at coordinate 32,696,545 of CM053251.1, forward strand.
CTTTCGGACACATAGCCTACTGTATGATTTATTATTATTATTAATATGAAGATATTATTAAGATAAGATAAGATGTTACTTTATTGATTGAACATTTTAGTTTAGAATGTGCTGTCCCACGGTAATTCAGAAGGCTCACAGGTCACATTCCGACCATTATTTAAAACAATAGGTGCTTTCCCACCGTCTACAGTTTGATTTGTATAGAGGGAGCTCTGTGGCTGAATGGCCAGCGATTAGGTGTGGCGCATTTATCAGGTGATCAGAGCTAACTGCCTGCCGTCAGATTTCATTTAAAAAACAGGTCTGATTTTAAGACTATTTCTGCGCTCATAAAGAATGATAAGAATAAGAATAATGCGTATTGAACTGGTTTCATTAATTAGTGAGTTTATGTAACACTAGAACCGCCAATCGGGTCAATTTGTGTGATGTGTGTTGTGTGTGTGCAATGTAACTTTTTTTCAATAACATATTAAAGTCTCCCAGTCCGTGACTTTTCCTGAAAGTGTGTTATGTAGCACCCTATGTTGTTAAAAATTGCATTCTAATAGCGGGATTTGACGGTTTTAGGTAGGCCTATACAAAAACCTCTGGCGGTTCTAGTGTTAAGGTAATTAGGTACAGTAGAAGCCCTTTTTTATCACTAACGAATTTAGCAGTTGAACATAAAAGTCAACTACAGATGGAGCGCTTCATTTCAGACGCCTACCCGTGCGGGTCCGTGATCTGCACGGGGTGGGCCCCTGCTGAAAAGGAAAACCCCCCGCAGGACTTGATACGCAACCTTGATAAATAAATGTAATTTTAATGAAACCAGCTGCAATGGATCATGGATCCACCAGGGGGAGCCGTGAAAAGCCGCCACACTGGAACTCATGTGAAATAAACAGCTGATAGATCTACAGGTATCTGATCGGATATTTGTTAAGATCCATATGTCACGGATAGGATCATATTCTGTGCTAAATAAGAGACATGTAATCATTTACAAAACATCACCATGTTTTTATTTAACAAAATAATGTTGTTTAATTCACGTAGGTGTAAGTACAAAACCATCGCTATGTTTTTTCATCAGGAAATGCAGCCCGGGTCAAACAAACGATTTTCAATCATCATCCTCACGATCATTTAATGTATCATATGTTCGCGAATTCAAATGAATGCACTAATACATGTAGTTTAATCCACGTGAGTTTACAACAACAAAAATAATCGCTTTGTTTTTATATCACATCCGACCGGAGGAAAATGCAGCACGGCTCTCACTACCAATCATCCTAATCCCACGGGCAAACAATAATATGTACAGTGTTAATAGTTTACTGTATTATTAGTGTCTAATATTACTGCTATAACAATCACATATTGAGTTGTTAAAATCAGACCGTTTTTTTTTTTTAAACAGTCTGAATGAAACGGCAGCTCTCAGGTGATCAGGTGTGTTTACCAGTGTTGGGACTAACGTGTTACAAACTAACGCATTACTGTAACGCAACTACCTTTTGCGGTAACTAATAACGTTACTAGTTACCTATTCCCATTCAGTAACGCCGTTATAGTTACTGTGATTTAAATGGGTGCGTTACTGCATTACATTATGTGATGGAACTGAACCGAATCTCCCTGCGGATGTAGTTTACAGGTGAATACAGCGATGTCCTCTCACAGTACCATGGAAAAGTGAAAGTGACGAGAGAGGAGTGATGATTGGTTAACGCGGGGTAACATTTCAGGGTAAGCCAATCAGAGACAGAGTTGGGCGGGTCTTGCCTTATGGGGAAAATACACAGACACACAAACACTTGCTAACACACACACATACACGGCAACGCTCACCACCAGCACACACACACACACACACACACTATGGCAGATGCAAGTATCAGCGAGAGCAGCAGCGCATTTACAACTTGGCGATATAACCACTATTTTCAATTTGTGGGGATAAAGGACAACATATTATGGTCAAATGTAAACTGTGTGCAGGACAAAAAGCATTGTCCACATCGAATAACAGCAATGCCAATCTCCTGAAGCACCTAACTAATGTACATGAGGCTATAAAACTAGTCGCCAAAGACCCCACCGTCTCAACCACCGGCAGTGACCCAGATGGAGCAACACCATCTAAACAGCCAAAAAACGATTTTTTTTTAAATCGCCACATGTCACCCAGAGTCAACTAAACAGATTGATTGCTGAAAATAGTTTGTTTGTCTTCAGTGTCAGTCTGAGTTTATTATTTATCTAATTGTTACTGCCAAAAGAGTGTAGTTCTTGTTTAATTGTTACACTGCCAAAATAGTGTAGTTGTTGTTAATGTGTACACTGTGGTGATTGACATTATTCACCCACGGATCTATGGGTTGGGTTATTGTTCTGCACGGACATTTTAGTGAACCGGACTTCCTGTTTCCGCCGGTCTTCGCTTCCCGGGAATGAAGTTGTTCACGCTAGGCTTGTTTGAGACGCGTTGCGGCTCGCCTCGAAAGTAGACGAGAATAGCCGATCGCAGCCGGGGGAGGTCTCAAAAAGCTCGCCTGAAGTCGGACAGCTCGGAGTCGGCTTCGTCTTCTTCTTCTTCTTCTTCTCTCGGTTTTTTGGCGGATTGCAAACAACTTTAAGGTGCATACCGCCGCCTCCGGAGTCGGCTTGACTCGGTTTGCATTTATAAAGAATGCACACATGTGTTTAATCGTTAATGTCAGATATGTACTAAGTAAATACATTTGTTCCTGCTCAAGATTAGATTCAACTTTATTGTTATTGCACATATTACAGGTACTGAGACAACAAAATGCAGTTTAGCTTCTAACCAGGTGCAACAAGCAGTGAAGTGAAAAGTAATGTACACAATAGACAGAATAAAATATAGAATGAATTGAATGATGAATAAACAGTGAGGGGTATGAATACACTAGATATCAGCCTGTAAGCAGTATGAACAGTGTGTATGAATATGCTAAGATATATAAAGTATGAAAACGGTAAGCAGTGCAAGTATATTATAAAATATATAGATATTCATTTCATGATGATAAACATTGTGGAACAATGATGAAAAATGTGAATGGAAGTGGCGACGTAAAACTGACACAAAACAACAACAAACTTTTGCCGAGCCAATTGGAGAGTTTCATCACCAGCACGGGGTAAAAACCACCAATGAGCGCTCAGCTCGAGATACCAGCGAGTCGTTTCCCATCAAGCATTTCGCTTCCGCAGCCCGTGGAGAGGAACTGCGCCGCCTCGCCGCGCCTCGCTCTCAAGGCTGCGGGCGTCTTTGTCCCGCGAGATTTCAACGTCTCATGTAGGCGAGCCTCCAGAGCAAGTCGGACAAAATGACTAACCATCATGCAACTAGCAAGACGTTGATCGCAACTGCGCAGGTCTCGCTTGTCTCAAACAAGCCTAATGGTTTTCAGATGCTAAATAAAAGTCTAGCTTGTACCTTTGATACCCCGCCTCCGACTCCCATCTCTCGGCACCACAACACTGCCAAAAGAGTGTAGTTGTTTTTCAAATCAAATCAAGTTTTATTTATATAGCACATTTATAAACGATTTTTGGTCGAGCCAAAGTGCTGTACATATAATAAAAATAGCCTACAGTAGAGACACTTTACAGCAAATACAACAGCACAGATTTGTTTTGTTTTTATTTCATATTGCACTACTTAGAACTTGATTGTTGAGAATCCGTGTAACCGTCCAATTGTTTTTCTTTATTAAACACGTAAACGGAAGAGCGTCTGAGAGGCGTTTTTGCTTTTTACCTTACTAAATGGTCAAATGGTCCTTGAAGCGAGGGGCGGGGCGAAACTCACGGAAGTGATTTCAAAACAAAAACACTCGTTTGCTAAAATCACACTTTGAGTCACTACAGTATCCTGCTGAAGGACCGGTGATTATTATAAACAAGGGGAATTTAGCGATCACAACGAAAACGGCCAAGACACATATTGAGCCCAGAAAATGAATGTTATTAAGGGCTGTAAATATAATAAGCCTATGTCTAAAATGGACAACATTGTTATGGAGATTTAAACTATACAGCGGTTCTGCACTGCGGTCACTCCGCCGCCTCTCGAGTTTGTTTTTTCAAATCAGCTGCTCTTCATTATTCCTGCTATATTTGAAGAGTGATACAAATATGTTTTACCACAAGTTCTTAAGGAAACTGACACTGTTGGACTCGGTTGTAGTTTGACTTCTACCAGAAATAAAATGAAGTAGCCTACTTTTACTGTGTAGCCTACTTTGTGAGTAATCCTCTGTCAGAGTCCCCTCCATACATAACATGTTTTTCTGCTATCTTTGATGAATGATAAAAATATAATTTTACCATTAGTTCTTAATGAAATTGATACTGTTTGACTTTGTATTAGTTAGCCTACTACTTATAATACATTGAAGTACTTTTACTGTGTATTTTTTGAGAATACTCTGTCAAAGTCCCCTGCTGAGAACACAATCAAGCCACTTCTGCTCAGTTTGATGAGGGAATTCTTTTTTGTTGCCATTAGTTCTTCGTGAGATTGATCCTGTTGGACTCAGTACTACTGAAACTACCCCCACAAGTAGGCTACTATGAAGTAGGCCTACTTACTGTGTACTTTTCCAACAATCCTCTGTCAATGTCCCCTCCTGAGAACAAGAATGCATGTTTCTCTGCTATTTTGAATAAGTGTTAAAAAACCTTTCTTCATGAGACTGATATTGTTGGACAGAGTATTTTAAGAGGATGGTAGACTGCACACTGACCCACTCTGTCACTCTTGTTGCCCTCTTATGATGCTGCTGTCTTTTAATATATGATTATTCCTCCGCCGCTAGTTCGTACTAGGGCTGCACGATTTTGTGAAAAAATCTAATTGCGATTTTTCTGAAAAAAATTGCGATTGCGATTAGAATTGCGATATTTGTTTTTAAGCTACCCAACGGAAGTTTATTGTAAAATGCGGCCATATCTCCGGCTAGGAAGGTCGTATCAACGAGCTCCCGTCTCTAGCACCCCCGCAGCCCGAGCTACGAGTGAAATAACTAAACTTACATGAAACTTCCGTTGGGTTGCTTTAAAGTCAAGCTTCAGTTTAAGATTCACCCTGTAATAGATGTAGAACATGTGATGGAGCATTACTAACCTGACTCGGATGCTTTGTTTCACCAAATCATCTAGGAAAGCTCCATTGGAAGCCATTTGGAAAGGGCAGGCACTTTCAAAAATACTTGGCAGGTGATTGGATCAATCTGTTTATCACCTTCTATCATGGGCTATTTCAGAGAGCATTACCACATGATACAATCAAACTATTATCTGCTCTAATTCTAATAAAAGGATGTGAACTTAAAAGATATGGAATAACAAATGTATTTGGAACAACATATTTATTTATGTTTTTTTTTCAACAGCTGCCATTTTGTTTCTCTCAACAAGTCTTAGACACAACTTTAAATTCACACAAATTCACAAAAATTGAACAATTTCAATAGGAAAATAAAATAGGACCTTTCTGCAAACAAAGTTATTCAAGTATGGCTCAGGAGCAGCATCTAAATATTGCACATACTGCAATGAATGTAAGTAAAGTGATAATACAAATGTAATTAAAATTGAAATAGATAAAGTGCAGAACAAATAAAATTGTGATTGCCACTTCCCTGATATCTCTACTTCTCAAAACTAATTTTTACAGATTTTTTGTCAAGAAAACCAGCATGTCAACCTTTGCTGGTTTCAGACATGAACGCTGACATGTGACCACGTTGCCTCCAGCACTGAACACTCTTTCTGATGGGGAACTCGTTGCTGGGATACACAAGAATTTGCTAACCAGCTTGCTCAGCATGGGAAAGTTAACACGGTGTACCTTCCACCAGGCCAAGGGATCTTCCTCTCCATCGATGGTGGTAGTCATTAGGTAGGTGTTCACCTCAGCTTCTATGGCACTCTCCAACTGCACAGCGGTTGAAGCAGGGCCAGGGGGCACAGCAGTGCTGCTCTTAAAGAAGCTGCCCAATGACCGCTTTGCCTTCTTCGAAGTGGATGGCTCTGCCTCTCCTGCACTCGGAAGCACGGCGTCTGTGGTGCTGGCTTGAACTCTCTTCTCCTGCAAAACACAGATGAGCGTAGAGATGAGAACTGTTAAGTTTTGCATCAATGTAATTCTGAGCAATTGGGCATTTTATGTAAACATAAAAAAAATTGACAATCAATTAAATCAAAATACAATATCATTGCATGTGGCATCTTGTGTTCACTAAACTGCACATAAATACAAGTTACCTTTCGTGCCACCTGTTCCATTTCGATCTTCACTCTTGCTTTGATGTCTGGGACTTTCTCTGCGCTCATGTAGTCTGTCTTGAATCTTGGATCAATAAATGAAGTGATGTCCAGAAGCTCCTGTGTGTAGAATTATTAGAGAATAGTTAACTCAAAGAATCTACATTGTATGCCTCCAAGCTTATCAATTCCTTTCATCAATGCAGGCATGTTTTTCTAATAGCAAAACAATGATCTCAGAGACAATAAAACAGTTGAAACCTTATCAATTCCCATCCCTACCTGTGTGGCTGGGTCGCTGTATTTATTCTCCATGTAGCCAAGGACCAGTGACTTTATTTTCTTGGTAAGGGCCGTGTCCTCGTCCTTTGCAGCCAGAGTTGATGTTTTCAGGAGATGCAGGACTGGCTTCAGGTACGATACGCTTACATAAGCTTCACCAGAGAGGGCATCTGTGAACTCCTGGAGAGGACGCAGGGCATTGTTGATGGATTCAAGGACTTCTATGTCCTGCCAACTGGGGACCAGGTGACGCGTCTTCCTGTCTTCAGAGAGAACCTGAGACAAGGCCTTTCTCTGCTCCAACACCCTCCCGATCATTTTCTGCCTTGAGCCCCATCTTGTTGGACACTCTGTGATCAACGAGTGCTCCGGCAGATGCAACTCTCGCTGGGCCTCACTCAGTGCGGCCTTCTTTTTCCAACTGTGCGAGAAATGGCAAACCAAAGACCTACAAAGTCCTATTGCCCGATTTATATGGTCTTTCACGGTCTTCTCTTTCAGAGCATTTTCTGAAAAATAAAATCATGAATTAATTAATAAATGAATGGTTTGGATAATTTTCGGTCATACTCATACAAATGTGTGTGAAAATACAGTAAGAAAAAAATCTAACATATCAAAAACCATTTCACACAATAAAACTGAAACAATTTTAAGACCGAAAAAAGGAATATGCTGAAGCCAAGGCTTATTTTTGCCTATCCTTTACTGTACAATACAATCTAAAACAAAACCCAAAAAATCTCAAAGAAAGAAAGAAAAAAAAGACAAACCAAGCATTCATGCTAAATTATAATACTGTATTATTTTACTCTTTGAGACTTTTCTAAATTTGAACAGAGAATTACACAATTTCAAATCATCACTAAGATGATTCCATATTTTTACTCCCAAAACTGAAACACAACAAGAATTAACATGTATTCTTGCTTTACATGCTTTACAAACACATAGGCCTAAACCTCTTAAATTATAATGTCCTTCTATTAATTTAAACATATTTAGAATACAAACATTTTGCTGTTTGCTTTTGCTTTTGCTCCCAACACGAAAAACTATTTCTAAAGTTTTACTATAAAATATATCAGCACATTTTAAGGTGCAAGACTTTATGAAATAATGGATTGGTTCAATCAAAACATTATTTGAATAAGGTACAGTATTGCATTTTTCAAATAGAAAATGTAATAACAATAATTATGGAACTGAGAGAGGTGAGAGAGGGAGACCCACTTACCAATCGCAAGATGTAGCCTGTGTCCAAAGCAATGAAGCCTTGTCCAGTGATTCAGTTCCACAGCTTTTACAACATTGGATCCGTTATCAGTGGTGATGCACGTCTGATCCTCTTCCTTCAGACCCCAGTTGGACAAGGACTCTCTTAGTCCATGCGCAATATTCTCTCCCGTGTGGTCAGCAGGAAAGTATACAGTTTGCAGGCAATGACTCTTCAACTCAAAGTCGTCATTTATGAAGTGCACGGTGAGACTGAGATACGGCTCGGTCGTTCTGCTCGACCACAGATCGGTTGTTGTCGCATAGTACTCGACATTTTTCAGCTCTGTCTCAAGTTTATTCCTACATTGAGTGTACATTTCTGGGATGGCCACTTGACTAAAGTACGTGCGGGAGGGAAGAGCATATCTTTTATCCAGCGTTCGGATGAGTTTTTTAAACCCTTCGTTGCTCACAGTGTTAATTGAAACCATGTCTTTAGCGAGGTAGTGCGTTATCGAATTAGTTATCTCACGGTGCCTTCGTGAGCCCTTTTCATACGGCGTAACGGCCGCAAATGACTCTGAAACAGTAGCTTGCTTAGCGCTAGACTGGGCTACGGGACGAAACACTGCATTTCTGGCTGTGCACTCGTCATATACCTGCCTGTGGTGCCTTTTCAAGTGCTGATAAAGGTTTGTTGTGTTGCCTCGGGATGTAGCGACTTTTCCCTGACATGTGGTGCAAAAAACCTGCTTTTGTCCCACATCTGTGGTCCTAAACCCGAAATATGTCCAGACCACTGAAGTGCTGCTTTTTTTCGGGACTAAATTATCCAACGTTTCTTCTGGCGCGGCTGCAGCCATTTTAGGGTGTTAGAAACGTCTTCACACGTGGGCGTTTCACGTGAAGTGTTGTTGTTGGGCGTATACTTAGTTACCTTGGGCCACTTCTGATTGGTTAACAATGGTTGGTACATGTGGAGCACAGCACTTCTGATTGGTGTGGATGACTGACACACAAGAAGAAAAAACGTTTTTTTTTTTTAAAAGTTAAAAAAAAAAAAAAGTTAAAAAATCGCAGGCTTTGCGATTCGAAAATCGCATCATCTCGAATCGCGATTTCGATTTAAAATCGATTAATCGTTCAGCCCTAGTTCGTACCTCGCAGATTCTTCAGTCTCATCAGCCTCATCCTTCCATCAGTCCCGTCAACGCCTCCTGCACACTTCCAGTGTCTGACTCCATATGATATTGTCCTGATGCTGTAAGGGTGATGCCCCATGATCACAAAATGACCCTAGAGTCTGAGTGCCTCATATTATGTCTGCATTAATGTTACATCACCCATTATAACAATTTTCTTTCCTTTTCTCTCCTCTCTTAACTGAATAGTCCTGTCTTTAAGTATAATACAATGTAAAGCCCTGTTCCTGCACCATTTTAAGGCTTCAAAACACCCTTTACTAGAGAGCCATTGAAGCCCATGAAGAATTTATTCTTTCAAAAATCTTTTCAACTGCTGTAACTTAAGGCACTATCTGTCTATCTGTGCAGAACATTTAAAATATTCTTCAATTGCAGTATTTAAAAAAAAAAAAAAAGTGTTCAGAAAGACTGCATCAATTATATGCTATATATATATTAGTGCTGTCAAAATTATCGCGTTAACGGCGGTAATTAATTTTTTGAATTAATTGCGTTAAAATATTTAACGCATTTAACGCATGTGCAGAATGGCCCGCCCCATACGTGCCACCAGTGGCAGCGCCAGGGTATGGCTGGGGTAGGCTACACCCATACCGAGAAATGGCTTAGTCCCACCATGAAAAATGATGTTAAAGTAAGCTAAATAAAGTCCGCCAACTCGCGCGGAGTAAATTGCACAGACAGCAGTTAGTAAGATTGATTTCAGTAGCCACTTGTCTGGAAATACCGAAGACCAGAAACGGTTTTGAAAACTTTTGTCACGTAGTGATCGTCTTCTCAATAGAACATCTTTGATAATGTCGGTGTTGTTGCAGGAAGTCCCGACGGAGAATACTTTTGCTGTAGTACAGGGGTGCACATAACTGGTACGCCGGTTATGTGCGTAATCTGAAACTTGTGTCACAAAGCGCATTTGCGTACCGGCGTACTTGTGAAGCTTTTCCAGAAGGCGGTTAGATCACCGGACGACAGAGTCGGTCTCCGTGTGCACAGACAGGGCTGCTGTTAACGTCGGTCTGTACAACGGCATTGTGCCAAAACTACGCCAACCGGCTGCGGAGGGAGACTTCCCCCCCCTTCACTGGAGAACTGCGCTAAAACAGCTGATCACAACGTTCGCACTCTGTGGTCACAAGTACTCCACTAACCCCCCCCCCCCCCCCCCCCCCGTCGACTTTCCTGAAGTACTCCCCCGTTGATAGAAATCAACACGTAATGAATTAAGACCCCACGGTTTGATGATTGATAGGTGTGTGGGTTGTCTTTCATTTTGACACGCAGAAAAATGTTATAATAAACATAGATACTGTATGTTAAATGGATATATCCGCCTTCTTTCATTTATCTTTCCATTCCCACAACAATATACATAAATAAATGGCATATTTTGGACATAGTTCGAATGGTGATTAATCATGATTAATTAATTTTTAAGCTGTGATTAATCTGATTAAAATTTGTAATCGTTTGACAGCCCTAATATATATATATATATATATTATATTATAAATAATAAATAAATATATATATATATAATATCAATATTTGTATTAACCAAAGTCAATTTAAATAGCGGGCAAAAATTGGTTAATTGCCATGCATCTGGTGTTTCATATAGTTTACATTCAATTTCAACTATTTTAGGCAGAAAAACGTATATTGACTAAAACTTTTTTAATAATTTACTATAATTTCGAAAGGTTTTTGTGAGAAATCATTTCAAAAGTAAATTTTATTTTATATTTAAATTTGAAATGTTTGCACACAACATTATTAATTTATACATTTTTATGAATTTTTTTAAATTATGAATCAATTTATTTTATTGTATTTCCTTGAGGCTGGGGAAGATATCCAGCATGTAGTTCAACATGCAAATGTTCTAATGCAAGTAAGTATAAATATAACACGTTTCATAGGAGGATGTGGATTTATTTTTCTCTCACCTTGTAATTACACAATCAAACCATCTATAATTTAGATATGGCCTTCACTCACAAAAAACATTTTTTGTTGAATTCGACACATTTTTCAAAGCTCTATTGACTGACATGCAATGACTGGGACTGATGGAATAATCTGAGAGGAATGAACTAGGAGCAGAGAAATAATCATATTTTAAAAGACAGCAGCTTCATAAGAGGCCAACAAGAGTGTGTCAGTGTGCTGAAGGATAGACCAGCTATCCAGGCCAGTCTCTATAGACTTTCCAAGGGGTACAAATGCTGCTGCCGGAGTACTGACTGGAAATATTGCTGATATCAAGTCTACCATCCTCTTAAAAATACTCAGTCCAACAATATCAGTCTCATGAAGAAATGTTTTTTAACGGTTATTAAAAATAGCAGAGAAACATGCATTATGGTTCTCAGGAGGGAACTTTGACAGAGGATTACTCACAAAGTAGGCTACACAGTAAAAGTACTTCATTTTATTTCTGGTAGAAGTCAAACTAGAACCGAGTCCAACAGTGTCAGTTTCCTTAAGAACTTGTGGTAAAACATATTTGTATCACTCGTCAAATATAGCAGGAACAAATAATGAAGAGCAGCTGATTTGAAAAAACAAACTCGAGAGACGGCTGAGGTGACCGCAGTGCAGAACCGCTGTATAGTTTAAATCTCCTAACAATGTTGTCCATTTTAGACAGAGGCTTATTATATTTACAGCCCTTAATAACATCAATTTTCTGGGCTCAATATGTGTCTTGGCCGTGTTCGTTGTGATCGGTAAATTCCCCTTGTTTATAATAATCACCGGTCCTTCAGCAGGATACTGTAGTGATTCAAAGTGTGATTTTAGCAAACGAGTGCTTTTGTTTTGAAATCACTTCCGTGAGTTTCTCCCCGCCCCTCGTTCCAAGGACCATTTGACCATTTAGTAAGGTAAAAAGCAAAAAGGCCTCTCAGACGGTCTTCCGTTTACGTGTTTAATAAAGAAAAACAATTGGACGGTAGATACACGGATTGTTGAGGCTACAATAAAGATGCCTGCTTTATTGTTATTGCACATAGTACAGGTACTGAGACAACAAAATGCAGTTTAGCTTCTAACGGTGCAACAAGCAGTAAAGTGAAAAGTAATGTACACAATCTACAGAATAAAATATAGAATGAATTGAATGATGAATAAACAGTGAGCTTGGGTATGAATACACTAGCAGCCTGTGAGCAGTATTAACAGTGTGTATGAATATGCTATGATATATAAAGTATGAAAACGGTAAGCAGTGCAAGTATAGTATAAAATATATGGATATTAATTTCATGATAAACATTGTGGAACAATGATAAAAAATGTGAATGGAAGTGGCGACGTAAAACTGACACAAAACAACAACAAACAAAAATCTTTTGAGAAGCCCCCACCCCCCATGTTGCCGTGCTGTATGCTGCAAACTCTTTGTTTAAAACTAATTGGCCATCGGAATGTGTGGAGTAAGTCTCCAAAGGGGGGTGGTCACATTCCACAGCTCTCCCCCCTCCTGTGATCTCCCAACCCCCAGTCTGTAGGCTTGTGTTCGCAAATTTCAGTGTTAATTTTGGCAGCTGTTTTTGATTTAGTCTTAAGACGGAAATGGTTATTAGTTTTAGTCAAATTTTAGTCATTCCTATCCTTCGTAGTTTTAGTCTAGTTTTAGTCGATGAAAAATTACATTTCAGTCAACTTTTAGTCAAAATGTGTCTCTATACTCTCTGAACGCTCCGTCCCCGGCAGATCTCTGTGTCCGCTGCAGCATGTCTGTTAGGCCCCGCCCCCCGCACACAGAGAGACACAGGGAGATCGCTCTTCTGGAGTGAAGAGAGCGGAAATAATGATATTGCAAGTTAGAAACGTAAGATGCATTTTGACAGACAAGATGGACACTTGGGGGAAAATATGCTGCATTTTGAATGTCCGATAGTCCACCATTAACACCTTAGTCCCGTCTCGTCTCGTCAATGAAAACTAAATATACATTTCGTCATAGTTTTCGTTATCAAGAATCTATTTTTAGCTCGTCATCGTCTCGTCTTAGTCATGTAAAAAAGATTGTTGACGAACATTTTTCGTCATAGTTTTAGTTGACGAAATTAACACTGGCATATTGTGACTAAGGTAACTTCGTCACAATGGACTGACGGCTTCAGGCCGGGTAATATTGCATTTTATTAGCGTGATTGCACAGTACAGTTGACATTACATATTTGCACATAATTCATACTAATTATTGAGGTAGTATCTTTTAACTGATTAAACCGTATTTATTGGAATGTTGTCTGGCAGGTGCTGGTCGGGTCCTCGGCTCCGCCTGAAAAGATAGGGGAGTTTGCGAGAGCGCCGAGAGTAGTTATGCTGGTGTAAGGATGACAGCGGTTGAGAGTAATCAGGGTGCAAATAATATGTTGATGTCTGTGGCTGATGATTGTGTGCACCTGGCGTCCTGTGTTGTCTCCTCCCCCCTCACCTATGTCTTGTTGTGCTGATTAGAGTGTGTGTATTTAGGCTCTGTTTCCCTGTCTGTTGAAAGGCGGGTAGTGTTTGTGAGATCCTTGTGGTTGCAGGATGTGTGCAAGGAGAACAGCAGGATTGAGGCTGTGAACTTTGTGCCCATGATTTTAATAAATGCCCACGTCGGGTTATATTTTTGGACGTTCTGCCTCTGCCTCCTTGCTTGGTCTGGGCCACTCAACGGTCAGTCTCACACATATTTAAACTGTCACACTTTCTGTTGTTTCTATCGCGCATTGCCGGTATGAAAGGGTCTGTGCCGGAAATATCAAACATTTAATAAAAGTGAAAAACAATGAACAAGACTTAACGTATTCATCATAATTAATTATATTTATTCCGTTTGGATGTAGGATTTTTGTCTTTGTTTAGAGCAGTGATCTTCTCTGCAGCAGAGAGCTAAGCGCTGTCAGACCGGGCCTAACCCTGAAAAGTATTATCATCTGAAATTAATCATTATGTTATCAATATTAAATACATATAAGTATTTTTACAACTTGTATTTAGAAATACTCTGTTGTAATTATTGATGCATAAATGTGTTCATCCATTCAATGTGGCATCTGCTATAATGGGGTTAATGTATGATATTACTTAAAAATACAATACATTATAATATATGATATGATAATTATATTTTAGTTTTATTCATTTCTTATTACATAGTTTCTCATTATTATTTTTATTTTTATCGTTCATCTTATTTTTGATTTTATTAATCTGTGTGAATCTGTGCTATCCTGTTTTTCACTCTTACCCTGTTGCTGTTTGAACTACTGAATTTCCCCATGGGGATTAATAAAGGTCCATCTTATCTTATCTTAATGTATAAGTTGATTTACTTCAATCTACTGTACTGTGTAAAAACACCCCAACAATATTACAAAAATATACTGCATAAAGCAAACTATATACTTTATTTGATCTAAAACTGATGTTTTTTCATTATAGTAGCCTGTGAAAACCATAACAAATAAGTGATTAAATGCTACAGTATTCAACAAACACAACTGCAGAGCTGCAAACATTGCAAACAGACTAAGTTCTACAACACCCAGTTGTCTTTGTGTATTTGTGAATGAAGTGCCATCTCATGGTTAAATCCTGTAATTGAACAAATGGGGAAATTTGGCAACGCCCCCAGCCACTGGGATCCGCTGGGCTTTTGACTGGGACACACCCACGTGAGTCCTATCTGGAGTGCTACATCTGTAACTGAGGGTCACTTGCAATGACAGTGTTGTGTCTAACTGTAAGCTTGTCACTCAGAGTAACCTACAGTTAATTTAGCTGCTGGAGAAGAAAGATCAGGGGGGGAGTGGGGGAGAGAGCTGTGGTTGATGGGCCATTAGTTGTGTAAATACACAGCTGAGAGCTGCCGTTTCATTCAGACTGTTTAAAAAACGGTAACAACGGACTATTTTTCTTAGCGGATGCATGTCAATTTAAATCAATACATACAACTATTTTTTAAATCAATAAAAACATTTTCTAAATCCATAAAAGCATTTCAATTAATATTGGGAGTCATGTCGTTACTTTGTTGAGAATGTGGCCATGTAATAAGCCGTATAATTTGCAGCGACGTGTTCCTTATGGGGAAAATAACACCCTTCAGCTGATCAAGATCCCTCCGCTACGCATCGGGATCCTGATCTGCTGACGAGGCTCCATTAAAATATAAATATTTTTTGTGAATTACTGAGTTTAGGCACATTAATAACGTTTTAATGAAGTTAAATACAGCATATTCATATGTGTCAGTGATTTCATGTCAATTCGGCGAAACATAAACATAAATGATCGTGGTGAAGATGATGATTAAATTAGGATTACAAATCGAGAGCCGGGCTGCATTTCCTCCCGTTCGTTTTTTTCGACTAAACAACATTATTTTGTTAAATAACAACATGGTGATGTTTTGTAAATGATTACATGTCTCTTATTTAGCACAGAGTATGATATCGGTGACATATGGATCCAAAGTTCCGCTGTACATCTGACTTTATTTCACATGAACTCCAGTGTGGAACCCCACTGCACCCCCTGGTGGATCAATGATCCATTGCAGCTGGCTTCATTATAATTACATTTATTTATCACGGGGGAGGTCTCAAGTCAAGCTGGAGGTTTTCCCTTGAGCGAGGGCAGATCACGTACCAATCACGGCCCTCGCGTTTCAAACTGTCTGAAATGAAGCGCTACATCTGTAGCTGGCATTGTTTATCATTTTTTTTTTTAAAGCAATATTAAAAAAAATTATAAAAACATACCACATTTTTGAATTGGGAAAATGTAAAAAACTCTGCGCTGGCTTTTTCTGCTTTAAGGTACAACTTCCGACTACACTCCATACAAATACCAGAAATCTACGGGATCGTTGAAACAGATTTAATACATGTCTGCCTTAAAACAGCAGTTAGTAGAGGTAAGACCTCTGATAGTTTATTTAGTAGGTCTGAGTAACAGTTAGAAATGTACTTAATCAATCAACCAATCAAAGTGATTTATTAATCCCAAGCATACTTGCCAAGCTTGAGACCTCAGAAATCGGGAGCATTTCAAAACCACCGCGGGAGGGGGGGGCTAGTGGATCGCCGGAGCAGTACATTAAGTACTTTAACATGCTTATTGTCTTATTGTAGTTGTAAGTGCAATGCCTTGTGGCCTGTAGCACCATCCTCGATGGAGCATATGTGTGGGCTGGACCTGTATTTTAGGAAACGAGTGAGCAGAGGGTAGAGTTGTTGATTCGTGTTCAGTTTTCTGTGACTATCTTCCTCACCCTCTCACTTTCAGTTGCACGCGCTACTAAAGAGACGCGCTACCATGGAAACCAAACATCGGGAGGGTTGGAAAGTATGATCCCAGGAGGAAATTGAATTCCACCATATTAGAATAAAATAAATATATAATCATATAAACCTAAGAAGTTGAAGTGAATTTGATATGAACGTTATTGTAGCCACTGGGAGAAAGTGTATTAGCACAAAAACGAGGCAGGACGTCCTCCACAGAACAGGGACCCTCTGTTCGCTCAGGCTCATGATGAAGACTCAGGCTCATGGTGAGGACATGATGAAGACTCAGGCTCATGATGAAGACATGATGAAGACTCAGGCTCATGATGAAGACTCAGGCTCATGATGAAGACTCAGGCTCATGATGAAGACTCAGGCTCATGGTGAAGACATGATGAAGACTCAGGCTCATGGAAGGGGCGGACTGGCCATCTGTATAATCTGGAGAACCACAGAACAGCCGGTTGCCAAGGGCCGTTGACGGCGGCCGTTTAAAAAAAATTGTTTAACCTGTTAAGCCCGAGAGACCCCGGTACCGGGGCCCTCCTGCAACATCTTGCAGGAAACAGTGTCTGAGGGCATGTTCATTTAATAAACTATGAATGTTTTATATCCATGTAACGGGAAGAAACTCATCTAACTGATCATTTACAAAAAAAAAACCCACAATGCTAACGCGGAGCCTTTGAATTAGCAACGAGCGAAAAATGCTAACAGATGACTGCACCGAAATGCACTCACAAAACCTTATTATTTATCTTTGCACATCCAACAACCCATCGTTTCACATCGTGAGGTGACACAGAATCGAAGGGTACCCTTCATTATCACTCAATTATACGAACTCGTGGAGATAATAACAAGAACAGACATCAAAACATATGGCGCTAGGTAGCTAAAAACGCTAACATGGCTCACCTGTGTCGTAGTCTGGTCAAAAGTGGTCTTCAATGGCATTAAAACGAAGTTAATCCATAGGTTAATCCAATGTGTCTGTGTCCCCTTGAAATGATTTCTGATAATCCATGAGCAATAAACCTGCTTTTCGGTTTTCAGATGTCAGAGCTAGAGACAGCTTCACTCATGCAAAACTGTGGGCGCAAAGCCCCCACCTTTTTGTTTTACCATGTGTGAGTGGGGAGATTCCCCTTCGATTTTATTGGCTCTAACGGTCAGAAAGAGATATCAATCACCAAAATCGACCAATGGGTTCCAGAGAAACGGTAAAACCCCCATTTCCACCCAAATCACCTCAGAGGTGGATTTTTTTTTTGCTAAACCTCTCTAAAAAGGTCAAATGTCACTTGTTTTGCATCAATCTTGATACAGGGTACTTATTATATGTTGTACTTTGGATTCCTAAAGCTTTTTTTAGTCTGCCTTACCATCATCCAATGGTAGTTTTCACTATAAGTAAAACATTATTTTTGGACGGACACTATAATTTACAGTTGTTTTTTTTACATGTTCAATCTGCATCTTCTTTAAAATAAAAAACATCTATATTGATTCTGACTTTTCTACATCCAACTCACAGGTTTATCATTACTTTGAGAAAAAAGATTATTAATTTAACCCTTTTTAGAAGGTAAGATATGGTCATTTGTTCTGGGAATGTCATTTTTGAGCCTGAGACCTGAAAAACAGGCTCAGGGCTAAACTGGTTAACGTCATCTTTTAAGTTGCGCTGACGGCTGACAGAGGGCGACAGCGGCCGCTAATGCAGTTGTGTGGTTCTTATCTGTAAAATAATCACACGCGAAGAAGAAAAAAGACCGGCCACATGATGAGAAGGGATTAGACGCCGCGGCAGACAGGGAGAATGAAAAAACATGGATACAAATCAAAGAAAATGAAAAGAAAAAGGTGGGGCCGAGAAGGCAAGAGAAAAAAAGGTGAAGTCACTCGCAGGTGAAGCATATAAATGTCGCAAATTGATTGACCTTTTTGGCAGCAGCGCTGCTACAAGCACTATCAGCAGCTTAGAACAAGTGCAAGATGATGAAGAGAATGATGAGGGCGTGAGTTCAGATATACAATCAGCCTCCTGCGTTCATGATGAGGGACAGAGTTGAGCTGGTGGAAGAACCAGCTCAACTGGCACAAGTGCAGGGCAAGAGTAAGAGGTGGGTGAGAATTATCCCTTGAACTCAGTGGCGTTTTCTCCTGGAGGCCAAGGGAAGCCAGGCTTCCCCAGTTTTTTTGGATTGTAGTTATAATTTTAATAAATAAATGAAAAAAATTCCGAATGTATTGAAACTCCAGACTCAACGTAAGAGCTTGATCCTCTTCGGGGCGTGCTAATATTTAAACATACACTTCATTCTTTACTTTGTCCGAATATTCGGGCCACGCGCGCGGGGGTAAATCAGCAGCGAACCGCTTCAACGCGTGTATTTTGGTGTATTCACGGCATTCATTTTGTTATTCTACAGTATTGTTGTTTTATAGTTATTTGTTAATGTAACCCAATTTGTGTTCTTTGAAATTGAAAAGGATATCGCATTGTGTTTGTTACTTTCGTTGCAGTTGTATATGTCTTAAGTGTAACTTGGCTTGGCTTCCTATTTATGGACATGCTTTTATTTTGAAACAGCGCCCCTCTAGATGTTATGGTGAAACAGTAGATTGCACTCTGTTGCGAGAGGAGGCTAGCCGAAATTGGCTTCCATTGGTGAAAGACAATTGAGGGATTGACCAATCAGATGAGGCTCACGTCATGCCCCTGCCAACCTGTGATTGGTCAGGGCCATGCCAAGGCTGTCACAAACGAGCTGAGAACCAAAATGCAACACACGGGAAACCAGGGATAGTCTGTAACCAGCTTTATTAAAGGCAAAGGCTGGTAGGAGACAAAACGGCAGATAGTAGGCAAAGGACTGGTCGGGGACAGGCGAGGGTTCCAGGAGAAAGCAAGACGGGAGTCATAGGTACAGACCGGGTCAGGGAGCAGGCGAGGCAGGCTGGTCAGGGACAGGCAGGGTCGAAACCGGGAGAGCAATCTGGAGGATAATGCAGGAAAGACTGACTTGCTGCAAAGTACGATCTGGCACTGAGGTGAAATTGAAGTGGGCCTAAATACTAATGGAGCTGATGGGTGTAACAGAGTGAGAGAGACAGGGTGTGACTACCAGGTGACTAAGGAAGGTTAATGCAGAAAATAGGTGAGTGAGAAAGCAGACTGTGACAAAGGCCAATCCAGAGGCGGCTGGCTTCCCTTGCCTCACAATCCAATCAAATCGCATCAACTTCAGTTCATACTGTAACTGTCATCACCGCCCTTAGAAAGTAGCAAGCAACTGAAGCAAGTGCAATTATGGAGGGTGGAGATTTTGAGTATTTCATCAAAAATAATTTTACTAAACTTCCGCTACAGCATCAACTAAAAATTAAATCTGATGACAGGCCAATGCCCAAACTGGAGCTGTTTACAGAGAGGGAAAAAGGAGCGAATCGGACGTAAAACTTTAAATAATAAACAGCGGATTTCTAACATTTGACATTTCATGTGGCCGGACTGGGTCAGTTTCCAGGGCTGAATTTTAGTCCCAGTCTGCCCCTGGCTCATGGGGAAGACATGATGAAGCTCTCGTTGCAACCCTTGTTGGCCTGAACAGTCCAGAAGCCATCAATGTTGTCAGTATTATCCTGGTGCAGCCATGTTTCCATAAAAAACAGTAAACTAGAATCCAGATCCTGACTCATAGCTTAAACCGTTGGCTCTACCATTTCATTAGAAACTGATTTTACGTTACCGGGAGACATGGCATTTATCTCTTTTTCTACATAAATCTGGACCCAGCGCTCCTCCTTTGTGTATTCGGTTTACTTCTCCGTATTGTAAGCCATGAGGTCGCAGCACAACAGCTGCAACTCATCGGCATTAAAAAAAATAAACAGCTTAATACGTGACTAATAGAAGTTATTAATAGAACAACCAGCAAGATCAAATAAGGAAGCTCAAAGTTGAAAATAGCAAAAATCTAGCAGGAGCAACTGCAAAACGCTGCAATCACGGTTGGCGCATGTGCCCTAGTTGATTAGGCCCCCCAATCCCACATGAAACAAAATTTAACAACAGATTAAGAGACAAGTAAGGACATTTTTTAAATTTCCATATAGGGTCCTTGCCAGACACTTGTAATACCAAACACTGGGAAACACAAGCACTGTTAGTGGACCGACATTTCCATGCAGCCTTCCTCGCTCAATACTGCACCAGCAAAAACGGTTCCCTTCCCATTAGTCACCAAAACACACAGCAAAGGGTCCAGGGGAAAAATACTGAAGTTACCCTTTAAACCAGGGGTGGGGAACCTTTTTCCTCTCAAGGGCCATTTCAATTTTTTCAACATCCTCCGAGGGCCGTACAAATGCTTAAAAATACTAAAATCACAGCCCATTCATTTGGCCTTTCTTTCATGCTGTGCAAAGAAAAAGCAACCTCTTAATCCAGATATTTTACCATGACTCGCGCATACGTGCACGGTTGTGGCATGACCACCAAAACAGAAGGATATTGACACAAGATGTGTGCAAATGTATTTAGTTTCCTATCCATGTGAACATGATTTAAGTGGGGGGGGACATAACCTAGGGGGGGTCCGGGGGGCATGCTTAAATGTTGAAGTTAAAAGCATCAATCTGGTGCACTTGATCATGAACAGATCGCCACTGGGCTTTCAACCAAAGATACAGCCACGCAAAAACTGCGGCATGTGTACGGCTCCTTATGGGTATGCCTACTGCAATTTATGAACATAGGGAGTACCTCTGTCCTTATGTATGGTTTTTGAGAGAGATGGTGTAAAAGAACATTATGAGTCAGAGGTCAGCGAGGATCTACACTTCTTCTGCATCTCACGGATTAGAGCTGCCTCTAATGTTATTGGAAGCTGATCTGCATTGGATGATGGTAATGAAGGGTCATCAGGTCATGAGTAGTAATCATCTATGAATGCAATTATCATCTGTGAGGAGCAGCCAGGAGTGTGCTGAAGTGTGATGAGCTAATCAGCCCGTGCTCTCATTTGATCTGTGTCTCACTATGGCTTCCATTTCTTTGCCCTCCTGTTTCTGATTCTGTCCTGCTTTATTTTCCTTGGCAGGGTCCTGTTCTGTTGCTTGTGTGCCGTATTGCTTGGATATTTACTGTAAGCCCAACCTAAAATGCTATAAATAAGATTTCTTTCCATCAAAGGGCACACAATTGCATCAATATTTTGCTGACAGAGGTGAAAGTCCCTTTTGTCAATACTGTCAGGACTAATTGTGTATGGATTCAACGTTAAAATGTTACATCTAAAGAAATCTATATAAATCTGATTCATCTTCCAATTATTGGAATATAAAGCTGCTAAATCTCAGTTTTAAGAACATAATTAGCTGGTAACCATGGAGAAGAAGAGAAGAGAAGATGGACCTTTATTAATAGCCCAAGGGGGAAATTCAGTTTCCAGTCTGTCGTACACACACTTGCGTTTTTATACAGGTCATACAGTACACACTTTTTAGAACATGCACATACATATACAAATACACACACACATACATACAGTTGAGAGGTCAGAGCCGGCGCCAGTGAGCAGTTGGGGGTTAGGTGCCTTGCTCAAAATCGGCAGTGGCCCAGGAGGTGAACTGGCCCCTCTCCAGTACCAGTCGACACTCAGTATTTTTTGGTCTGATCGGGGACGTGAACCGGCAACCCTTCGGTCCAAAGTCCAATGCCCTACAGACTGAACCACTCCCGCCCGAGTTTAGTCAATTAGTAATTTTACTAATATTGGATGAATGCGTTTTAAGAAAACTCACTCAGGCAAGCCTATCTTTTTGGTGAACATGTAGTATTAATATAAACCATAGAGTGATGGACGGGAAAGCAACAATGATATTTCAAGGTTTCACAAAATTCCATCCAGGACTAAAATAAAACTTCGGACAAAGCTGAAAAATGTGCTCATTCAACTCTATATGAGAGGCAGTGCCATTAGTAAAAGGAAGTTTCAATATGTAATGCCTAGGTCTTTTTGTATAACCTTAACTTTTTAGATCTGAATTATTTGAAAGGTCAGCAAACTTGAACTCAGAAGTAGCTCTCGTTGTTATGTGTTACAAACCTGGACCACACTTTTATATAAGTAAAGAGGTAGCTCTAGACAGGTCTTTAGAGTTGTGCATTGATGACATATTGTTCTAGACCAGGGTTATTCAACTAAAATTCAACGAGGTCCAGTTAGAGAAAATCTCCCCATGCAAAGGTCCGGAACATCAAAATGTCTAAGTTGCTTTATGAATTAGTGTGATATATATTGAAGTAGCCTGCAGCTTTATCAACGTCTGCATGTAATCAACAACTGACTGCCAATCAAATAAAGAAAGTACAATTCATAAACAACAATATTTATTGTCAATTAACATTGAACTATACAGATATAGGCCTAAAGTAAAATACTGTGGATATGTGTAATGTTCCTCTCGGGCTGCATTTAAAAATAAAATAGAGAAAATAAATAAAATAACTTTTGA
This sequence comes from Pogonophryne albipinna, assembly GCA_028583405.1. Lineage (NCBI taxonomy): Eukaryota > Metazoa > Chordata > Actinopteri > Perciformes > Artedidraconidae > Pogonophryne > Pogonophryne albipinna. Next base: position 32,719,358 of record CM053251.1, read on the forward strand.
AAATATGTGCATCTTAAAAGTGCTTAATTTTAAATAAATAAAATAAAGTGTAGCAGCAGCTTGAGTTTCCCTTTTTCTTTGTTAACCGTTTCACATCATGACTTAACAGTTTGAGACGATTATAGAACATATCAGTCTTTACACATCATAACAATTGAACAGTTTTAAAGTTTCTCTTTCTTTCCCTCTTATATTGCAGTCTCTCACTCACTTTGTTCTGTTCAGTCCGAGAATTGAGCTCGAGCTTGTCCTGCCAGGAGTTTAGATCTGGGCTGAAATGGTGTCAGGGCCATTCTCATACACGCATGCAGGAGCTCATTGGTTAGCCTCGGTTAGCCTGCCCTGGAACGATATTTATTTTTTGTGACCTCAGTTCTGACTTGAGAGGGAATGTTTGGTCAAACACTTTGTGTTTTGTCTCATAGTGGCGTGTTGGCACTTTTAATGAGCGCCACGGTCTCTGAATGAGACACACTGGTTCTGTGCTCCCAGTGGGCAGGATGAACATGAATGAGTCCACTCAGGGTTAAAAGCTCTGTTCTCACTGTCCACTTTCCTCTTCTTGGAGAGCGCCATGTGTAATTATTTGTCTCTCTGTCTGCCGCTAACACGCCTGTTCACTCTCCTCTCCGCTTCTCTCCCTGTATCGCAAACTCTTCTCTTCACTCACTCTCCTCTCCGCTTCTCTCTGCCGCTCTCTCGTCTCTTCTTCTGTCTTTCTCTCCCTGTATCGTTCACTCGTCTCTTTCGCCCCCTCTCGGCGGCGGTTAAAATAGAATCGCCCCGTCAAAATTGAAATCCCCTATTAATGTATTGATTATAGGTCGGCGTCTGGGTCCGGATCCGGACCGCGGTCTGCCTGTTGCCGACCCCTGTTCTAGACCGACCTGGAAGTTAGCATTGTAAGGGCTCTCTCAACAAAAAGCAATGTTTACATTTTTTGGGGGATTTTTTGTATATCGCAGAAAATAAGCTCTGAGGCAAACACATATTTATGACACATATTGTTCAGCAGGATAATCTCCCCTTAGTGATTTTCGAATCTTAAATGCGTACATGTCTTATATCGGCAGAAATAAACAGCTAACGCTAGGCTATAAACAAACTTCATCACAGTCACAGAGCTTCACATCACCACCGCTAAGCTAAAGGAGGACTCGTGTCGGCAAGATGAAGTTTTATTTAGTCACTTCTTAGCAACTGCGTTTTCATGACACTTTCCTGTGGGCTCAGAACAGTCTCATAATACACACATGCACACAGAAGGATTCACACTTGTATTTCATGATCCGCAAAAAGTATTAAAACTTGTATTTCCGGATCCACACTTGTGTTTTTCAATGCACACACAAATGTGTTCCGTTTCATATACATGTAAATAAAATCGAAATACAGAAAAAGGTTTTCCATATGTGACCTGCTCTATCGAAATCAGTCGCATTGACCCGAAGACACATTTTGAGTTGCATACACTGTTGGAAAGAGGAGATTCCTAGCTTTCTAATGATATCAGGATTGTTTTTGTACTCCAAATATTAAGCAAAATATGTCACATTATATAATGACTGTCACCGAGTCATCATTTTGAGAAAAAGGCCTTCAAAATGTTCTCTTCTCTGGAATCCATCGATCTGATTGATTATTAGCGGAGCAAATGATCAAAATACTACGGAGGGAAGATATTTTCGTTTGGATTACTGGTCTGGGGGAAGCTCGCGAGTGTGTGTGTATACGTGTGTGTGTTTGTGTAATTTTGCGTTTGTGTGTATTGTGTTTGTTTCCCGGGGAAAACACTCACGAGAAACACCGGCTGTTGTTATGCCTGCTGTGACGTCAAATTACTCCGTTCTCCGCTTGTAATTATGCCGTTACAAGCATCAAAGTTGTATTTATTATCTGAATTTGCCGAAACAAGTTTAATATTCTGAAAGCCAAGACTTTGTTGAATTGAAAGCAGATGAAAACAAACTAACGAACCCTGCCGTGTTATTATGATTACTATACGCTTACATTCATAATTTCAGCCGGAGGGAGGGGGAGCGGCGCTGCGGAAGAGCAGATTGCGAGTGAGAGGTGCCTGTCATCTTCCCTTTACAACCTTCAAAAATGTATTTATCGTGTGATTTTGGAAATAGAAGTTTCATATTCTGAAAGCCAAGACTTTGTTTGTTTAAAATCAAACAAAACACCCGAACCCCGAAAAAATAGTTTTTTACGCAAATCCACGTTTATTTTGAAATGAGCCGTTGCGACTTCCAACTGATTTTGATAGAGCGGGTCACATATGTATTTTTGATCCACACATTTGTTTTCCGTTTAAAACCGCTGAACCTGCATACACAAACCGCTGTGCATTCGTGTGTGGGTTTTTTGAGACTCCCCTGACGGTCACCCGATTCGTACTTGTAATTTTTTCTATCTATAGCCAATCAGATGTCTCCTCCATTCTAAGCCAATCACATGAGTGCGCCCCCACGAGGGTATGATTTCTTGCATTCATGACGTAGCGCTTCATATACGCATTTTGCGCTGTCCGGAGCTGACAGGTCCATCTCAGGACACCTCCACTCTCAGTACATTGCCACTTTCCGAAACAGGAAATGCACGCAAATACAATATTTCATATTATTAACCTGTTAAGCCCGAGAGGACCCTAATCCGGGTCTGGCGGGTAGTTTTGTCACGAAACTGTCTCAGGGCTTCTTAATATTTAAAAACCTATTAATGTGTCATACTCACTTAACGGTTAGAAACACAGCTAACTGAAGATATTAACCATTTTTACCGAAACAAAGCACAAGTCTCACAAATGACCCCTGAGCGAAAAAATGCTAACGCACCTAGCACAGAACTCAAGGTAAAAATACCCTTATTACTTATCTTAACTGCACATACAAGATATCCGATTAAAACTGAGATTCCACAGGTATTGGTATCATCACTGAGCGATCAGAATTCGCGATAGGGGAAGCAAACACAGACATCACAACACGTAGCATCACGGAGCATTCACAGAGATATTTTCACCTTAGCTGTTGGTTTCTGATCAAAAGTCGTGTTCAATGGCATTAAAACAATAAAAACGCGGCTGAAGGTTAATCCATAGGTTAATCCAATGTGTCTGTCACTTTCAAAAAATTATTGATAATCCACAATTAAATTTGTATGTAAAAATCGGAGATTTAATATTAGCTGCTAATGGTAGCCACCAGAGTGTATCACACTGACACACTGCACATCCGATAACTTCCTTAAGATCCCTGGGTTCCATCTCGCTGGGTCCATCCACAGCAAGAAACACGGTGTGGCAACCTTCGTCAGGACTGAAATAAGCTGGTCAACCAGTAGCCAATCTCCACCAGGCTCTAACATTGAGTGGCTGGTTACTAAAATCCAGGAAACATCAGTCATCAACGTGTACAAGCCCCCACCATCAGAGCTGTCTGCGACGTCACTCCCGTCAGTAACTGCACCCGCCATCTATGCAGAGGACTTCAACTGTCAGCACACAGACTGGGGTTACAAACACACAACACCTAACGGAGTGGCACTGAGCGAATGGGCCTCCAACACTGATGCCCTGCTACTGTACGACCCCAAGGAGCCTTCAACCTTCTTCTCTGCACGCTGGAACACCTCCACCAACCTGGACCTGGCCTTCGCCATCTGCTGCAGTAACTGCCCGAAACCGGAGAGACGCGTCCTGGGCAGGTTCCTAAAAGTACCTAAAAAAAATAGTAATCAATGATGTATTGAAAAGTTATCTGGCTGATTGTTTTATATCGGCTCAGCCAGGTTATATGGGTACACTTTAAAAACAAATGCCTTGGCTTAACAAAGAAAATCAAGGCAATAGGTTGCATCGATGGTTATTGAGTTAAGACAACTTCTAATGAAATTGTGTTAAAGCAACAAAGTTATTTGAGTTAGGGGAGAAGGCTTTTTCTCGACAATCAGAGGTGTTTTCAATTACCACTTACTTAATAATTGGTAGCATAAACACAAGTTTTTAAGTTGATTACTCCAAAAGTTCCAACTTGTTGATTTAAATGTAATCTTAAGTTGTATGTACTTAATTACCACATGTTGAACATGAACACATGTTTTTAAGTTGACAACCATTTATAAATTAAGTTGCTCCAAATAATATTGTATTCAATAGGGTTTTTCTCTTAGCTTTTTCATGTTTTTGCCTTTAAAGAAAGAAATTAATTGATTCCACAACAAAAATATTAGGCAATTCACTTTTTATTTTTGAACTGCAGTTGTTTATTTCAACACATGATGTTTCAATCAGGAGAGTTTGAATTTCAAGTTGTATTTGAATGACAAAAGATGACACTCACCTTAAAATGTCCTTTGTATATTTCTATTTGTCTTAACTGTGGGAACTTGTCCAGGCATCTTAAGTGGGAGTGGACTTGAAATCCTTAACTCAAGGTGTAGAACAATTAAGTTATCAAGCCAATTGCATTACTTACTTCAACTTGAATTTAGTTTGAAGTCAATTAACGCAGAAATCAGACTTCAAATGACACACAATATGAAGTTGATGTAATTACCAACATTATTACGTCAACACAACTTATAAATTAATGTTTGCAACTTAAAATGTTTATCTAAATCAATTAACTCACATTTTATCTTGGAACCATGCATTTAATTAAGTGGAGGTGAAAGGTCGTCTGAATTCGTTTTTAGACGTACAGATCACTAATTTTGAAATATTAAACTTAGTTTTCTTTTCTTTAATTTTTCATCCTCGTGTAAAATGCTATCACATTTGGTTGTTTATAGCATAAAGAACATCTGATTTACTGTGAGGTAGGGAAATAATCATTTGAGTATGTGAATATAAATATGTAATTTACAACAGCTGTAAGATGCTTGAAAAGGTTGAAAATGCACCTTGAAAATGCTTGAAAAGTGCTTGAATTTGACTTTGGAAAAGGTGTAAGAACCCTCTTATGCCTTTGCCTGAAGACGGTGACGAATACGACTGTGTGCACACCTAGACCGGACGTTCCTCTGACCAAAGCTGACCTCATTTTGTATGTTGATGGGTCTGCCTTTCGCGAGCAAGGGGGCACTAATCGGGTGGGTTTTTCTGTTGTTTCAGATTCTGCTGTACTCCGTTCCGGACCAATCCCATGTCACCTCTCAGCACAAGCAGCAGAGCTCATCGCACTAACTGAAGCCTGCACGTTTGCAGAAGGCAAAACCGTGACTATTTACACTGACTCACGTTACGATTTTGGGGCTATTTGGAAGTGTAGACAATTTCTGAAATCTGATGGCAAACCAGTACTTAACCAGTACTGGTTGCAGGCTTACTAGACGCCATTCTGCTCCCATCTGAAGTTGCAGTCTGTAAATGTGCCGCACACGCAAGCAGTACAGACCCAGTTTCACTAGGAAATTGGGTCCGCTAATTTATCTGCTGACTCAGCCGCAAAGGCAGCTGCTCTGATTCCTCTCGCACCTCACGCACACTCATTTGTTAAAATCCCTGTATCCTCCTTCTATCACAAAATGTCATCACTGACTTCCATGCAGCAGCTAGCTACACCAGTTGAGAAGGCTCAGTGGAAGGCTGTTGGGGCTGTTTTTGACCCAACCTCCAGCATCTGGGTTGGTGCAAATTCCAATCCATGTCTCCCAAGACATTTCTTCCCTCATTTTGCTAAGTTGACACATGGGTTGGATCATGTGTCAAAAGGGGGGATGTTAGAGTCTATCAATCAGGACAGTAATGGCTCAAAAGCACTGTGAAGCATGCCTAATTTGCATTATGCAAAATTCTGGTAGACCAGTAAAGGTTACAGGACCCGGAGCACATCCACCTCCCACCAGGCCATTTGAGCACCTAATGCTGGATTTCATTGAGCTTAGCCCATCAGGGGGTAAGAAACACTGTCTGGTGGTGGTTGACATGTGGTCCAAATGGGTTGAAGCTTTCCCAGTAAAAGCACAGACAGCAAATGCTGTTGTGCTTATCATCCACAGAGTGGGGGTGGGGTGGAAAGAGAGAACGGCACAATAAAAACCAAACTAGCAAAATGCTGTGCAGACACAGGTCTGTCATGGACACAAGCTCTGCCCATTGTGCTGATGTACATGCGGATGCGGAAAAGAATACAGAGTCAACTCAGCCCATTTGAAATCCTTTTTGGGGCTCCTCCACAGATTGGACTCAAGGCTCCAGGATGTCCTCTTCCCTCCACAACTTTGTGTGAGGATGCTATGTTGTCATATTGTGTTAACCTGTCATCCACTTTAGCAGCCTTGCCTACCCCTGCCACTGGTCCACTTCACCATCTCCAACCCGGCAACTTGGTGCTGGTCAAGGATTTCCGGAGAAAGAGCTGGAAATCCAATCGTTGGCAAGGTCCCTACCAGGTGCTCCTCGTCACCCAGACAGCATTCAAGGTCGCCGAGAGAGCTACGTGGGTCCACGCCAGTCACTGCAAGGTCGTAGTCACAGGAAAGGAGAAACGGTAGAAGCAGACGACAAAAAGTGACGTGTCCTAGTCACCAACGGAGACGACAACAAGTGACGTGTCCAAGTCACCAACGGAGACGACAACAAGTGACGTGTCCTAGTCACCAACGGAAGACGACAACAAGTGACATGTCCAAGTCACCACCAGCACCACACTTGCACTACATACACCAAAACACACTACACACAAGGTGTCACGAGCGAGTGCCAGCTGAGCGGTTTCATATGCCTCTGGTTCCTCGTTTGTGTTACCGGTGTGCAGAGTCTGACTGTCCGTGTCACAAAATCGACCGAGGGAATACACACACACACCCCATGGAGCATTCCCGCCTCGTGATGAGGGCTCGTCTGGAAAGACGACAATGCAACCGTGAGCAATGTGCGGATACTACTGGAGAGCCTGGACAATCATAGAATGGTTCCTCTGCATATTTGCCCTGGCGATCATTTTCGGCCTATTAATCAGTTGTACCTGTTTGATTATCCCAATACTGAAGAAGTGCGTTTCCAGCATGGTATCCTCAGCTTTCGTTCAGTATGCTGCTATTCCATTACAGGACAATCCTACTTTGCGCGAGAATCGTATACCTTGTACATTCCACCGTACCCCTGTTTGTGAGCCAGAATCAGAAGAGTCTGGTTTCGACACTACAATATAATCCATGTGTACCCTCCTCTTATGCTTACATTATATTGGAGTCTGTCCTCCACAAAAACAGCCAGTTTTCTATGATATATTTGTGATGTGTTTACTTAAACCAGCGATGGAGTGTATTCATTGATGTGTTATATCAGTCGATCCTGTCATTTGTTTTATTTTCATGATTGATCAAGTATGATCAAAAGGGGAGAATGTAGTGGCAATTTCTTTATCTTACCTTCTTTCAGCATTGTCTAAAACAACTATACCATTTCCTGATATGTGCTGTTTTCTCTGCATACTCTAATGAGGGTTTTTATTCCCAAGCGCTTCAAGGCCACAGAGCTGATTTGGCAGACTATGTTGAAACTACTCCTTTTCACACAAAGTTTGAACTCCCATAACAATATGAGACCGTGTGAAAGCAGATGTCTGAGCAAAACTCTGTCTGCCCGCGCTTTCTTGTATATAAGCTTTTCTATTTTGTGACTATTGCGCACACTCCTGCAGACTATCCTATACTCTGTGAGACCTGTGTCTTTGAAGCTTCAAATAAATAACCAGAAAGACAACTCTGTCTGTTTCACCATTTATTGTTGATCTTTCTGACTTGTGTATCTCCACAGTATTGATTGGGTCTAAGAATTTCCATAACAGTCCCGATGGCTCTCTCGCGGAAAAGTGCTGTCCAGGGTGCTGGCGCTTAAAGATGAGATCAGAATCTTCTTGGAGGAGGGGAACAATCTTGCCAGCAAGTTTAATGATGAACACTTCCTCATGAAACTGGCCTACCTAAGCGACATGTTTGTGAAGCTAAATTAATTGAATCTGCAGTTGCAGGGCAACAATACACAACTTCCACAGCTGGCAGACAAGATACAATCCTTCACAAGGAAACTGGACATGTGGGGCAGGAGACTAGAACGTGGGGATATCGACTCATTTGAGAATCTCAAGGCATTCATCGAGACCAATGAGCTGCAGAACACAGCGTTCCCATGTATGAGAGATCACATCTCAGCCCTGAAAGTCAGCTTCCAGAAATACTTCTCTGTGGATGACAGTGCCAAATACGACTGGATTAGAGATCCATTTGTTGCAACACCACCTACCACGTTCAGCACTACAGAAGAGGAACGTTACATTTAAATGACTTCAGATTCAACCATGAGGCTGCTGTTCAAATCCAGGACCATGGCTGGTCAGAGAGCTTTGAGCATACTGCTGCCTTTTGCAACATCCTACTTGTGTGAGACAGGCTTTTCTGCTGTTGCTGCCATCAAAACCAAATACAGATCAAAGCTGAACATTGAGAATGAACTGAGAGTGGCAGTCTCAAAACAACATCCCGGTTTGAGAAGATCTGCAAGGGAAAGCAAGCACACACAAGTCATTGATAGGCTTTGTGTGGAATAGGAATTGTATAGTGATGTGATCGTTTGCAACCTGCAGTAGAAATAGTAGTTCAGTGTTCATTCATATATTTTCCTTAAAGAAATTTGAATTTAAAAATCTATTTTTCACTTTTGTTCATGTGTAATCCATAATAAAATATTAAATGATAGGTTGGGGGTCCCGAAAACCCCAAAAATAGTTTGGGAACCACTGACTTAAGATGATTGAATAACAGCCAGAGCTTAATCTTTTGTGTGATAAATAATTGAACGTTTACCTGAAACCCCAAGCCTGTTTTTCAGGTCTCAGACTCGAAAATGTATTTATCTTCATAAATATGATGATGGATTATCAGTAATCATTTCAAAGTGACACAGAGACATTGGATTAACCTTCAGCAGCGTTTATATGCGTTTTAATGCCATTGAACACAACTTTTGATCAGAAAACAGCAAAGGTAAGAAGTATTTGCCGTTTTGGCCCCGTAAAGTGAAGTTGTGTGTTGTCTTTGCTGGCTTTCGCTGCCTTGAGTTCTGGTCGCACAGTGATGATACCTATACCATTGGAATCTATGGAATCTCAGCTTTCATATGATTTCTAGTCTGTGCAGATTGCATGAAGTATAAAATATTCCTACCGTGAGTTATGTGCTAAGTGCGTTAGCACTCTTTCGCTTAGTGCTAATTCAGACGCTCGGCATTAGAGTTGTGTGTTGTTTAGGTAAAGAAAATTCATATTGTCAGTTAGCTGAGTTTCTTCCCGTTAAGTGGGTATGACACATTAATAGGTTGTTAAATGTTAAGAAGCCCTGAGACACAGTTTTGTGAATATTGTTGTGTTTAGCCCCCGCCGGCGACATGGGGTTTAACAGGTTAAAGGTGTCCTATCATGCAAAATTCACTTTTTGTTGTCTTTTTATACATAAATAAATATGTGTCAGAAAATAAAACCCTCTCTCTTTTCCTCCGTACCCACATCTCTAAAAACGGGGGTACAACGGAGCTGATCCATATTTGCGTCCGATATGACGTAATATCTGAAATGTGGGCTGGCTTTATAACCCACGGCCCTATCAGAAACTTTGCTATCAGAAACAATGCGCGGCGTGTTTTGGAAGTAATATGGTCTGTGTTTACATTAACAAGCATCGCTAATACTCAGAGCTAACCTGTACAGGAGAGAGTATGTGTGAAAAGCTAGGAAATAAAAAAAGGAACTCACCTTGTAGTAAACACGCAAGAGAAAAAGCATTTGAGCTCCATACTGTTTCAGAAATAATCCTTGATGTGGTTTTGAACATGATATAGCGTTTCATCCAGTATTTAGCTGAGTATCTCGGTAGAATTCTGAGCAGGCATAAGCTCCACAACTACAATTGATGGATGAGTGTTGAGTCTTTCCTTACCATTAGCTTGTAACAGTAGTTAACGTTAGCTTTAGATAATAATAAAAAACAGACTGAGCCAAATCTTTTGTATACAAAAATGTGAACTTTCCAAAAACTGTATTAAAGCTTAATAATTTGCAGGTGTTACTTTGGTGGTTCATAACCTACCAAGAATGAAGAGTTTCTCTACAGAGGCTAGAAATACAAGCCGTGGTTGCGGTAACATTTTCCAAAAGTTTTTCTATGTTTGCATTTTTTAGTTATTGTTATTCATAATAGTTCCTTTTTTTACGTCTATTATTTCTGTGAGAAGGACAATTTTGGAAGAAATTGGCGTGCAGGGGAAGGTGACTCCTTCAAGCAAAGAAAAAGTGGGACAACCCTGAAAAAAAGTATGTGTGCGTTACAAATTAAAAACACATTTGCTGACATTTGTTTAGCTGCTGCTGTCCTTTCGCTCTGCCTTAGGATTGCAAGTATCCAGGATCAGCAGAGGGAGTGAGTGGGAAAACCAGCGCTGCATCTTGGCTGTGGTTTGCCCTTAAGGACAAGGTATTAGAACAGAGGCCCTCCATCAGCCCGCATGCCCCTAATCCCAGAGGACACACTACGGCCAGGTGCAGCAGTGGGTGACCAGGAAGTAGAGGATTAAGGAAGAAAGCCAGGAAGGGCCATCGGAGGGAAGAAAGAGTAAAAGGGAAAGATGAGCTAATAGAACTGATCAAGGAGGATATGAGGCTCCAGAGAGAGGCAGAGGAGAGCCCAAAAAAGTAGAGAGGATGGACCGGCTATTCTCTCTACTTGAGAACCATTTGAATAAAATAATTAATCAAGTTAAATATTGTTTTTATTTATACGTATTTAATTTAGAAAACATAATGAACATATGAAATGAATCAACAGAACAATAACAAGATAAAACACAACAGCTTAACTTTATACATTTTGGCTGAACAGGGAGTCCAATCCACAATTAGGACCCAAATATTGTGCGGGACGGCACATGCTGTAATGACCTGAAAATGTAAAGTGGCAAAAATATACATGTTGTACCTCCTAAAAATAACTCATGTCAGACCAAGTCTCGTTCAGTATTATACAAAATCCTGTTGAGTGATTACTTACTTGAGGAACAAAGGTGTGGTGCATCTCCAGAGCTTGCAGGAAGATGACCCTGAACCTGCTCTTCATCATTCCAAAGCCAAGCTCAATAATGGAGCGTGCCCGGGAGTTATGGCTGTTGAAGTGCTGGGGTACACACTTGCAGCGGCTGTTTGTAGCGAGTGACAAGGGGGAGTGGATGTTCGAGGCAGTGGTACCCCGAGTCTGCGAGGATGAACTGCCCACCGGCAAAGTGGAATGTGGCAGAGCACTCTGGAGTCGTGGACTGACCCGAGCCAGCCCATGTAGGTGGCGTTAAAGCGGCCCTGATGGTCACAAACAGCCTGCAACAGAATAGAGCTGAACAGTTTCCTGTTTTTATAACAGTGCCCATCAGGGCCGCATATGGGCTTGATGCGGACATGGCAGCCGTCGATTGCTCCAGCAGCTTTCCTGAAGGCTCTGTGTCAACCAGCCCTGCAAATCCCAGTGACACAGCCTCCAGGTCTTGTGCTGTCCTGGGGAGATGGATGACCTAGTGGAGAATGGCCACCACCTTCTCAGTGACAATCAGTTGGACAGTAGATCAAGGCTTCCCAAAAGCTCTGAAGACCACCCTGTATGATGCCCCACTTGCCATCCAGCAGAGGAACACTAGGGTCTCAATGGTGGCACCCCAACCGATCATGACCCAGGTGGTCTGGCAGCACATTCAGGGACTCCCTGCTTAGCAGGAAATCTTGGCGTGTGTCCGGGTCAGGGATACTAACATTCATCCTGCAGTACAGGGGACAAAGGTAAATAGACAATTAAGTGTAAAGAGCGTATCTTTCAGTATATATCATATATAAAATAATAATATATTGTATTTGTATCGTGCTCTCAAGATACTAAACACTTTAAAGAGTAAAAAAATCATAAAACATCATACAAACAACACACTTAAAATATATAAAACACAAACTCTTACCTGGAAAGGGTCTTCCCTCAGGCTGAAATACAGGGTTCGCCCGTGGTGCCGGCGTGGAATAAATTATTCTCGTTGTAGTGTGATTGTCATCTCTTGAAACAAAAGCAGAAGTGGCGTGATGCAACACAAAACCCCTTTTGAGGAGATGGTGGGACAAAGTGTGTGATTTTGATAAGGAGATGACTGTTCACATCATAACTTTCGACATTGGTTCCATTTAACTACGACCACAATGTTTTAGTTTTAAATATTAAACTCAACGACAATATGTACCATATGGACTTATCTGGTTAATTGATTATACATTTGTAGAATGCAAAATATAACAGTCCAGTCTGTGCCAGAGTTACTCACAGTGAATATTATAGAACGCGTTTGTAGGTAATGTATCTGCCTGAAGTAAGGTTAGACTGATAGATTACTTGGGTTCCTGGACCTAACCACATTCCCCCACACTGCAGATTTCACCGAAAGGTGACACATTTGCATCCCTGAACGTTGACAGACTGCCTTGACAGTGCTGAGCAGACCTCATCAAAGGATTTATAGGCCTTACTTACAGTATATCTCTTCCACAAGAGTGTCATTGTTAGTGGTTAGTTGTTAGAGACAGTGAATGGTGCAAATATCTATGTGAAAGCAATTTTGTCACAATTTGTGTTTCACAATTTCGCTTCACTCATTCACAAAAGCACTATCACACTTATTCCACCACTATGTAAACGGGAAAACAAGTTTTTAATACCTAAAGGTAATAATGTTAGGGCTTTACTAGGGGATCAGGTTGGTTTTGGAGAGATATGACAACTATTTGGCTGTTTTTAGTATGAGAAAACATGGTAAAAATTAAAATGTCAATGTTTGACCATCAGCTGTGAGCTCCGTGAAGAGTCACAATAACATCATATTACAGCAGCTGTGTCAGTGTGAACACAAGCAAAACCTTTTTTCTATCTCAGACTCTATCAGAAGCTATCCATTATGGAAATTACACCAAACATTAGCCTTCTATTTGCCATCACCACCCACTGCACTCAAAATCCATTTTCTGTCACACACACTGACATTACCAGACCACCTTTTTGTTCCCAGCAGCACAATACACTCACAATGTATCCCTCCTTTTGTAACAAAGCCTGCCTCTTACTTGTACTTAAGTACAACACTATGCATTAAAAGGTACTGGCTGTAATGAGTCCAAATAGGGGCCATTATAAAACAGCACTCTTGAGTGGAGTCTCGTTGGCTGAGCTGTGAGTTGTGTCTATTAAAATCTCTAAGGCCATTCATTGAAGAGCACTGAAACAGAGTGGTGAGAGGCCCGCTGTGGAAAACTCAGCCCTTTAGCTAATGAGCTCACTTGCATTACTTATAGGATACATAATTGGCGGGGCACATCTCTCTTAATTTCTCATCTGCCATTAGTAAAACGAGTCTTTGTTCCCCTTCTCAATTTCAATCTCTCTCATTGATGTGTTTTACCCCCCTCCCCCACACACCTCTTGTCACATCCCCTTTGAACATAATGATTGGAAAGCCTCGCCTCACCTCATGCATCCTTAAGAGCCCACCACTTCAGTCTGAAGCGTCAATAAAAGTTAAGTATTACAGCGCTGCCTGAACTATTCAGGAGCAATCTCTACGTGTTTCCATTTGCTTTTTTTTTTTTGTTGTGTTGAATCCTCTCTCTTAATTTTTAACTTTTGCAAAAATTCTGTAGTGCTCCATCACATCTCTTGCACACTAATGAGTTTTACTTTTGTGTGGTATACTTTGTTCCGACTGTTCAGGACTGTTATCAGTGAGCTACATCATAGTGATATACCGGGAACGAGGGTGGATTTATGTGAATATGAATACGGATACCAAAGGTTTCGTTATCACCTTACAAATAAATAAATACAGAAAAGCAGCAATCAGGCCGCTATCCGAATTGCTTCTTATTTGAATTTAGAATTAAAATAACACATAGCCTATAGAGGAGCAGAGCAGAACAGGCAGTGGATATTTCAGAAAGTTTGGTCAATGGACACTGTTGTGTTCAAAATTCCAGGAAAGACAGACAACTTTAAGTTTAACTATTTATTATGAGAGAGCAAAAGATATATATTCACTTGGCCAAGGACTCCGTCACGTCATATAAATTACAGGCAGCAAAGCTGTAACCACTATTTCCGGAAAAAGCCTCGAACCTCGTACGTACGTGCTTACATTACATTACATTACATTACATTGCATTTAGCTGACGCTTTTATCCAAAGCGACTTACAATAAGTGCGTTCGACCAACAAAATACAAACTTGAAGAAAACAGAATCATATAAGTACATCAGATTTCATAGAGCCAAAACATTTCAAGTGCTACTCAACTGGCTTTAGATAAGCCAGTCCTTTATTAGTATATAAGTGCTTTGTTAATAGTTCTATCGCTCGAAGTGGAGTCGAAAGAGATTAGTTTTCAGTCTGCGCCGGAAGGTGTGTAAGCTTTCTGCTGTCCTGATGTCAATGGGGAGCTCATTCCACCATTTTGGAGCCAGGATAGCAAACCCACGTGTTTTTGCTGATGGGAACTTGGGTCCCCCTCGCAGTGAGGGTGCAGCGAGCTGTTTGACTGATGCAGAGCGGAGTGCACGTGCTGGGGTGTACGGTTTAACCATGTCCTGGATGTAGGAAGGGCCAGATCCATTCGCAGCATGGTACGCAAGTACCAGTGTCTTGAAGTGGATTCTAGCAGTTACCGGAAGCCAGTGGAGGGAGCGGAGGAGCGGCGTGGTGTGGGAGAATTTAGGAAGGTTGAAGACCAGACGAGCCGCTGCATTCTGGATGAGCTGCAGAGGTCGGATGGCACATGCGGGTAGACCAGCCAGGAGGGAGTTGCAGTAGTCTAGGCGTGAGATGACGAGAGTCTGGACCAGAACCTGCGTCGCTTTCTGGGTCAGCTGGGGACGTATCCTCCTGATGTTGTAAAGCGTGTATCTGCAGCAGCGGGTTGTAGCAGCTATGTTTGCAGTGAAGGACAGGTTGTTATCTAGGGCTAGGACTGCAGATTCCTTGCAGTCTGAGTCGGGGAAACAACAGAGGTGCCGATGTTGATTGTCAGGTCAAGAGTGGGACAATCTTTTCCCCGAAGGAAAAGCAGTTCAGTCTTGTCAAGGTTGAGCTTGAGGTGGTGAGCAGACATCCACTGAGAGATGTCAGCTAGACAAGCAGAGATGCGTGTGACGACCTGGGTCTCTGAGCGGGGTACAGCGGGAGGGCCAGTTTCAGGGATGTGTGAGAGGAGATTATCTAATTCCTCCAAGAAGTCTCCCAAGGTGCCTGGTGGACGGTAGAGAACAACAATGGTTAATTGTATAGGATGGGTTACTGTGACGGCATGGAATTCAAAGGTGGAAGGAGTGAAGTTAGGTAGCTTGAAGAGGGAAAAGCTCCATTTGGGAGAGAGCAGGAGACCAGTGCCACCTCCTCTGCCAGTGGGTCTGGGTGTATGGGAGAAGGAATATGCTGTGGAGAGAGCTGCTGGGGTGGATGTGTTGGATGGAGTAATCCACGTCTCAGTGAGAGCAAGGAAATCCAGAGACTGCAGGGAGGCGTAGCCAGAGATGAAGTCAGCCTTAGGAACAGCTGACTGGCAGTTCCACAGGCCCCCTGAAACTAGATGTTGGATCTCAGTGGAGCATGTGGGATAGACGAGAGCAGGCCGGTTATATCGATTACGAGATACACGGGGCCAGTGATAATTGCGAGAAGACACATGAACAGGAATGGAGAAAATACACATGATTATAGCCTGAGGAGCAAAAAAATAAATAAAAATGGCATACATTTTTATTACACAGGGCGTTGCCCGTACATTTATGATTGGTCAAGACTGGCTGAAGAGATACCATGGTTTAGACTTGGTAACCATCATACGTAATTTGTTTTTCGCTAACATTTCTACAGAAAAAGTGGAATCTTCATAAGGCTGCTTCCTAGCTGGGAGCGGAGCTCACCCAAAGCTCAAGGCCGGAGTGATGTCCTGTTTATGAAGAATTATTTGTATTCTTCCAGTGTCTGCACCTGACCTTGCTACATTAGTATTACAAGCTGAAAACTTTCTTCTGACTATTCCCTTTGTTGGTATCTAACCCATCAGAACCTGGGATTAGTGATTGTGTCTATTTACTTTATAGTCATAGCAACCTCATGAGCACAATAAGCACATAATGTAATAATAAGAATACCTCTTGTAATGTTATATTAAAAATAGACTACACAACACCTGGGAAGAACATCGGTTATACGTCACCACTTGTCACAAAAGTTGCTATAAAGCAAAAGAAGGTTACACAGGGATCCAGTCGCAATTCATCATTTTCCTACCAACTGAAACTTCAGGATGCAACAAGTCTTGCCAGGCACTTTTTTCTTCTAAACTTGGTCTCCCTGAAATAACTATTATACACTGGCTGACAAAGACACCATCGACCATGACAAACAAGCGGCAGACCCGCCAGCTACATCTGGACCTAAGAGTGGCAAAAATGCAAAGCTGGAAACTGCCATCACTGATTTTCTTAAGGACCGGTTGAAGCACAGCGGCCTACGAAGACAAGAAGTTCCTTCACCCAGGCACAACCATCTCCCATCTACATCTGGAATATCAACAGATTAGAACTAGGGTTACAAAACGTAATCCCCGTTCTATCTCACACAGGCTCCGCCCTCTACTGGACTCTATGGGTACAGTGGGTGGAGCCCCGATGGATAAACGCCCTGTCGCCCAACAACATCGTCCTCCACACTCACGCCGTTGAACAAGGCTGTTGATACAGCCATACCACTTGTAGACAGTGTTGCCAACTTGCCGATTTTCTCGTTAAATTTGGCGGCTTTCCAAACCCTCCGGCTACTTATTTGTGTCAAAAGCGACTAACGACTAATCTAACGATTTATAATGGTGTTATTAGGGACTTTTCTGGTGTTTGGAGACTCACGTATTGTTCTGCAGTTAACGAGCCGCGGGTGCTGCCGTGAGCCCCGCCTCCCTCCCATAGTACTCACAGGCGCTCAGACTGACAGTTGCCTGGCCGGAGCAGAGCAGAGAGGAGACAACCACACTCCCCCGTGTCGAGACTGCAAATGAATTGCGCATGCGCCAACTGCCAAGCCGTCCTTGGTTTTGAGCGGGATTTAAATGTAAAATGTAAATGTTTCTTCACTCACTTTCACACTATAATAAATAACTCCCTTTGCTTTGCCTCACACAGCCTCAGTCACTCAATCACCTCGTCCACTGTGTGTGTGCCTCTCTGTGACAAGCTAAACATCATGGCACAGTCTAAATTGTATTCTCAAAAATACAGAAAGGAGTGGGAATCAAACCCTGAGTATAAAGGATGGTTGAAGCCATTTATTGGAGATGACACACGGGCATACTGCCTTTATTGTAAGGGGGATTTCTATGCCAAACTGTCTGACATCAAGAAGCATGTTAAAACCCAAAGACATACTCAAAAGGCAAAGCCTTATGACAGTGCCACTCAAAGCAAGCTGCCATTATTTAAAACTAAAACAATTGACCCTGCGAAAAAGGCTGAAGCCATCATGGCTTTAGCTACAGTATGGCTGAACACTGTTCAATGATGGCATGTGATCACATTGGGGAGGCATGTAAAGCTGCTTTCTCGGACTCCACTGCTGCTAAGCACTTCAAAATGCATCGGACAAAGTGCACCGAGATGATAAATGGTGTTCTAGCACCATACTTCCTGAAAAAGTTGGTCGCAGATGTGGGTGACCAGCATTTCAGCCTCCTCCTTGATGAGTCCACTGATGTCAGTGTTTCTAAGTACCTGGGGGTTGTGATAAGGTACTTTAGTAACACAAAACAAACAATTGTCTCAACATTTCTGGAGCTTGTTCAGTTGGAGGGAGGAGATGCCAGATCTATAGCCCAAGCTCTTGTGGCTTTCCTGGAGAAGTGTTGTCTCAAAAAAGAGAAACTCCTGGGGATAGGGACTGACAATGCCTCAGTTATGACGGGGAATAAGAATGGGGTCCATAAAGTGCTGAAGGAGGAGTATGGCATCAAAGATCTGGTTCTTATTCGCTGTGTGTGTCATTCTCTGCAACTTGCTGTCACTCATGCTTCCAATGACACCCTCCCCCGTAGTGTGGAGTACTTGGTACGGGAGACCTATAACTGGTTTTCAGTGTCTCCAAAGCGCAGGGACGCCTATAAGGCCATATATGAGACCATCAACTGTGGGGAGCAGCCCTTACAAATAACCAAGGTGTGTGCGACACGTTGGCTCTCCATTGAACCAGCGGTTACACGCATTTTGGACCAGTGGGAGGCGCTTAAACTGCATTTTGCAGTCACCAAGTCCAGTGAACACTGTTACATGGCTGAGGTTTTACACTCCATGAACAGTGATCCTCAGAACATTTTGTACCTCACTTTTTTGAAGTCGGTGCTAGGTGAGGTGCAGTTGGCGATCAAGGCGATCAAGACAGCGCAGCGTCATACTTCCTGAATGAAAAGTCAACTATAATATTAGACATATGAAGAAGTTAAACTTTAAACATCCATGACTTAAACACTTTATCCAGGATAAAAGCCACATAGCTGCACCTGCAAGGTGGATACAGCTGGTAAAAGAAAAAGTGTTTGAATGCGTACATTAACAGGTTTATGATATCACTGCCCCGTCCAAGACACGAGTGGATCTGACTTTAATTACATTTGTCAATTGTCTTTGTGGTTTCAAGTTTTGATCCTTGAAGGGTTGGGAACGTTTTTTGTACTCCCCTCTACCATGCTCTCTCCTACAGCCGCCATTACATGATATGCAAATTAGGCGATGACGTCATTTAGCGACTTCTGGCGACTTTTCGGACAGCCAATAGCTACTTTCCTTACTATGGAGTTGGCAACACTGCTTGTAGAGTGTGCACGGACCTCAGTGGGGAAGGCTCTCCCCGCCTGCCCATAGGCATGTGAAATACACTCGCAGAGCCATCCTGTCAGGCGTTTCTTGGACAGAGCTTTACCGGCCACACCATCCCAAAAGCACACAAACAGCTGTTCAGTGCGCCTAATGGAAGCTGTGCGCGCTACATAACATACCAGCGCACGAACTGGGCTAGAGAAGGTGCAATTTAGCCTCCCTGTCCCCAGTATGGGGTGGAAGACTAAAGCCGTCTAACTCTATAGCCCTCGACCTGAAATAACTCCTTAGTTTCTTGGGAACAAAGGAGGGGTTCGGTCTACGGTCAGCCCGAATCAAAAGGCAACTTGGGTGCACCGACAGAGCGGTCAGCTCGCACACTCTCTTGTCCGAAGTCAAGGCAAGCAGCAAAGCTGTTTTCAATGATAGCGCCTTCAGGGAGGAGAGCTCCAGAGGCTCAAATGGTTCTGTGACCAAAGCCTTGAGCACCAACGGCAGATCCCATTGCGGGGTGGAGACATGCACCACTGGGCGCTGTCTCCTGACCCCCTGCAGAAAACGCGCCATAAGCGGTTGACTAAAGCATAGTTCTTTAAGTAGACCAGAATTGAAGAGAAATTAGTATAATGTGTTATTGATATTCCACCGGTTTTCACACCATTTCAGGGACTTTATCACTGCATTAGAACAGACCACCCAAAGGTACTGAAGTAGGAACTTTTAATTCTACAACTGCTGTAACTGACCAAAATCTTCTCCCAGAAATAACTGTCTAAAATGCCGTATCCCAGAGTAGATATTTGGTGGGATCGTGGAACTAAAACCTTGTACTCAGTCTTGCCCCAGGATTGAGATCTGTGCACTTGTACAGCCAGTGATGTTTTTATGCAGTACCAATGACAGCGGATCAGCTGATCAACATGGCAAAACACCCCAAAGCCAGTAGGGCTAAGAGATCAGTCCCAGGAGGGAGTTTAGGCTCCATAGTGTACAAGGATAGCATAGGAGTGCCCAGGGGAGTACTAGATGTTGTTGTTGTTGCATTTCATGTACCCGCACCCTAACACACCGATTGATCACACAGCCCTTTCTAGAGAACATATTACTTACATACCTTAAAAGGTATGAAAGGAGGGAGGGTATATTTCTCATGAGGAAACAGTTATAAATGCTAGCAGAACAAGACGACCCACCCCCAGATGCAGATATTGATGTAAATGATGAGATTGTTTAAATGATATGGATGTGGTATAAGAACGATTTCTGTGAAAGGAGGGAGTAAGAAATGTTCTGATACCAAGCTAATTGCTGCTATTTTGAAGAGTGATATTGAATGTTAACGCTAGAAGTTGTGCACAAAGAACAACTTTTATGTTTGAAGACCAACCAAAGTATTTTTGATGACGGTTATTGAACCATTCCATTTTTGATTGTGTGTTTTTGATATGGGTTATGTGCTATGCAAGGTTCAGATGAAGAACTCATTGATTTTGGTATTATTTACATACCTTAAAAAGGTATGTAAGGAGGGATTGTAAGAAATTAAAATAAATGTTTAATGACGTATTTAAGTTTAAACATAAAGTAAGCTTAAAACTGTTTTATTCTGAAAAAATTTCCGGTTAGCATTCGTCTGTGGCTAACGTTGTTGCTAAAGTTTATTTTGAAAAGCTTTACCGGAAGAAGTCTCCGGATATCAACAGTGAAGAAAAGGCGTGTGGAGTTATGCAATAACTACCAAACGTCTAAATCCTCTGTTATGCGCGATATTGGACATTGGAGAAAGGAGGGCGGAACCCCACGTCACAGCCCCCAGAGAGGAGGAGCGAAGGGGAGATACAAGCAGGAAGAACCAACGAGTCTCTGCCTCTTTTTCACCTCTCCAGCTGCAAGACAACATCTGCTTTTGTCTCCCACTACACCTCTGTTTGTTTCATTACCACGCTATTTAATTAAAGCAACCAATTTGACCCTTCAGAGACTCCATTAGTCTCCTTATTTGAAGCTTCTCTCCTGGACGCGAGAACAACGAATACATCTAATAGGAATGAGCAAGCCCCCTGTCCACCAATATCTGTAAATAGGACAGAATAGAGCCCAACATACAGGATAGAGGCTCTAGACTCCTTTCTTCACACCACCGCTGGAATCCCAACCACTTCGTCCTGTAACAGGCTGTAGTGGATCCTGCTCTTGCTGCCTGGATAGTCTGAATAACCTCGTCAGACAGTCCACCCCATCTCAGCCTGTCCTTCTCAGGAGCCAAGCCTGGAGAGGTTGGCCCAGAGTAGCCCCTATTGCACCTGCTTCCTGAGACAACACCCCCCAGACCTGAGGAACCGTCCAGGGCTGGCCCACCATCATCTGTGTCACCTCCGCGTACCATGGCGCCGAGCGGCGACCTGGGTCTACCAGGATGACTGACAATCGTTCTCGTCTCACCCTCTCCAGGAGGGGGAGAATGAGACACAGCAGTGGAAAGGCATAGAGCAGCTTACTTGGCCATGGCTCGTGTGCAAACGCGTCCACCCCCAAGGGTGGATTTGTCCTGCCGAGCCAGGGAAAACCATAGGGTACAGATGCTGTTGCGCCTGTTGGCGGACAGGTCCACCTCCGCTTTCCCGAACTGGGCCCAGATCTGCTTCACCACCTCTGGGTGAAGCATCCATTCGTCTGGCAGGGGCCCGCCTCTCGGCATGAGGTCGGCCCCCCTTCGTATTAACGCTGTGTTTCACAATAACGGTGAAATGCATTAATCGGAGCTATTATACCAGACGAGGTGTGTTTTCTGACAACAATACGCCGGCTATAGCGTATCTGAACCTCCACAGTGCTTTGACAGCACTTTCTGCGGTTTATTCCACTCACATGCGCGCGCGGCCACCTGCTGCTTCCTTTACTGGAGTTACAGCGGGGCGGCGAGTGTGGGACAGTGTTCTCTCCTCTGAGGATGAGCAAGAAGCAGCATACGACCTAGCTGCGAATTCTCCTCATCCACGTGACCGAGGAAATATATCCAAAGAGCCCTTCCGTAGACACGGGGGCTCCCAGGAGATCATCACGGTCTTTTTTTGGAAAGTGCCACGCGGCGTGATCCCACTGTGGCCAGTAGGGATGTGCATCTCCATCACTGAGGCCGATGCGCATCTCAATACGTTGCCAACGATACGATACATTAACGATACATTTGAAACACCAGGCGATGCGATACGATACAGTTCGATACGATTTGATTCAACATTATGCGATACGGGGCGATACGATGCGATTCAACACGATGCAAAATAATGAAACATCAAAATGGTACGACAGAGGATTTTGCTTTATTCCTTATATGCAGCAAATCATAAATTAACAAAAAAGTGCTTTACATATTTGCGCATCCCATCATGCTGTTTCTTTTTTACCTTTTTTACCTTAAACTCTCCAGAGTACACTACAATTGTATAACACCTAACTAATAATTAACAATGTGCAAATAACAACTACCATAGAGCAATGCCCATACAACTGCCAGCCTGATGTGCTTAACACTCATTCATAGGCTAACTCACCAGTGAGCAGAAAGCAGTGGTTTCTATATGAACAATAAAAAAATACAAATAACCTTTCACAAACAGGTATTTCATAACTGCTTACAGTAAGGAAGACATTTAAACTATTATTGGCAGTCACAGGCTGCTGTAAACTAAACACCACTCTCTCTGACAGAACACCTCACTGAGTGATTGAACTCATATGTCTAACTTTAAGGTTTCTCTTTTCAGCCGCAGACCCCATGTCGCCTCTTTATGTGCGTCGCTAAGTTCCTCGTACTACTTGTGTCAGGGCCGCCCCTCCCTACAGGCCAATCACGCAGGCTGCATGGGGCCCCGCCTTGCGCAGGGGGCCCCGCCCAGAGGGCCTCAGCTGCTGTGCGCAGTTCTCCGCGCACCCCCGCAAGAGTGAGAGTGAGAGGTGACAAGAGGCGCATTCACACCGCAGTACTTTTCCCACAAAGGTTCATGAGAACTTTGTTCATGAGAACTCTTTTGTCGCGTTCACACCAAAAAGAGCCGGTACTAAAATGAGTTCATGAGAACCTTTTTACCCCCACGAAAGTCCCTGCTAGAGAGCAGGGACTTTTCGTGCGGCTCTCTTGTGAGAAAAGAGCTATATTTCTGATAGGCTGGGCGGATTGCAAACCACGCCCCGTAAAACTCCCAAAAAGTTTTGTGAAGCCGCAATTTTATTATCCTCGCATTAGTATTATTAGCATTAGCATTAGCCCAGCGCAGAAACGCAGAGAGACTAACTTATGGCAACACAAAATAAAACATGGGAGCGGTGGAGATGAGGAGGTGTCGGCGTTCTGGCGATTTACTCGGAAGGCTTCAGTAGAAGCTGCTGGGAGTCCCAGTAGCTTCTACTGAAGCCAGTCCCCAACTCCGGGGACTTCCGGCCGGGGACTCCGGGCGGCAGTATACGCCGTGAAGTGGTTTGCGGCCTGCCAGTAAACCCAAAGCAGAAGAAGAAGAAGTGACGTCAGCGGCTTCATTTGCCTAATCCACCCCCAGGGACTTATTCCGGTGTGAACGCGATCTGTACTTAGTTCATGAGAACTAAAGAGTTCTCATGAACTAAGTTCTCATGAACCTTTGTGGGAAAAGTACTGCGGTGTGAATGCGCCTAAGGGGAGCACGTCTGTAACCCGACACCGTTGCAATGAATCAACATCTGACCAATCACGGCTTTGATACGGCCACTAGTGCAGGTGAAGAGATGTCGGTGAAAAGACAGTTTCAGTCCGGCGCAAGCAAGAGGGAAAAAAAAACAAAACATGAAGAAACTAGAGCATCACTCGAAGGTGGGTTATTGTATGAGTCAAATGTACAACTTGCGAATGTTGTATAAGTCAAATTGCCAATTGCCATATTAAAACATCAGCTGCAATTCACGACATGAAGAAGGCAGTCTCTGCAGAGCATACAGGCTAATGGAGATGCAGTTATTTCCAGCATTCTTTATTTAACATTCATTTAAGTATGTTATGCCTTTTATCTGCTAATGTACAGGAGGAAGAGTGATACACTGTCTGTCTAGTTGGCTTAGATAACAGTTAAAGTTTACAGCCTAAAACACATGGAGCATTTTTTCCCCTTTTATTCATTTTTATGTCAATTTGCACATTTCATGGTGATGCTAAGCCTCTCCCCTTAACTCCTAACAGTCATCATCATGTCAACCACAACACAGAGAAATACTGATAGAAATGCGTGTGTAGTTGTTGATACATTGCTGACAGAGGGAACTACATTTAAATACAGATTTAAGAAATATCAGTTTTTGATCATGTAATAAGCATGTTTTGTCTTGACTATTACAACTATATTACAATACAATAATATAGTATTTATATTATTGAATTGATTATGATTATTATTATTATTATTAGTAGAAGTAGTTTATTTGCATTAATTATATTGTAATCTTTTTGAGGCTAGTATTTGGCAGGAAATGCAGACGTATTCAGCTGTAAACGCATACTGAACGACATACATGCACATTTACCATTTACCTCACTGTATAAAAAAGTAACTGCGTTGATAATAATAATAAACAGGAATTATATTTACAAAGTAGCCTACTTTGTTTCGAAAATCTTTTTTTTTACTCCTGTCGGTGGGGGGGGGGGGGGGCCTCATCTCACAATGTCGCTTGGGGCTCCAAGTTGGCCAGGGGCGGCCCTGACTTGTGTACTTTAAAGCGGCAGGGCATCGTTTACAATTTGCGAGCGATTTTTCAAGTTGACCGTCTTTCTTGAAAAATCCGAAGTGTTGCCAAACGTTTGATTTGTAGGTATTTTTCGGTGCACTGTGTTTCTCTTTCTCTTCCATGTGTTTTGATAACTGAGACTCTCGGCCTCCGTAGTGCGAAGCAAAGATCAAAAATCGTCTCTGCTGAGTGCTGACAGGATGAGGGGATATTATATGAATGAATCGTTTTTTTACCGGTGCAAAGACGCTACAATCAATTCATCGCAAGTTCAACCCAAACTGTAGCCGATGTGCACTCTTTCAACTGGTGCACTCGCATCTTGAACGTTATCCCTAGTGGCCATAGGGGTCATCACACGGCAAGCAGCGGCGGCCACACCCTGGACCAGGATATTAATTTGGCCGATGATGCGCCCCCAACACACCCGTGTTATTTGCAGCCGCCCTGTC
Source organism: Pogonophryne albipinna (assembly GCA_028583405.1). Classification (NCBI taxonomy): domain Eukaryota; kingdom Metazoa; phylum Chordata; class Actinopteri; order Perciformes; family Artedidraconidae; genus Pogonophryne; species Pogonophryne albipinna. The sequence goes on from CM053251.1 coordinate 32,744,493, forward strand.
ACGTGGCAGAGTTTCTCCGCCCAGCCTGCTGCCTGTGGGAGCAGATGGGCTGCCAGGCTCTCATCAAGGGGGGGGCACGCCGGGACACGCTGTGTAAATGCCGTCCTACACCCTGAGGATACCAGCCACTGGAGCCTTCGCCTTCAGTGGCTGTCGCCACGACGACTCCACACACTAGATATCTGGCAACGGGGGCGAAACGAAGGCTGGCTGCGCCGGGCGGACGGGGCCGTAGAACCCCTGGCGGAGGCGGCTCACCGGTTTCGGCGGCAGTGGTGGGGGGAGCGGTAGCCCTACACGCTCTGCCACCTTTGTCTTCACCAGGGGGAAGTCCTGGCGGACAGACCTGGGAGGTGGACTTCCATGGACGCCGGACCCGGAAGTGCCCGCCAACGTCACCTCGTCATCCTCCTCCCCGGCAAACGGAGTCATCCGCCCCGCTGGAATGGCGAAGGTGAATGGCACCGCCTCGGCCATATCCTGGTCCCCCAAACTCTCGAAGCAGAGGTGGTGGGGATCGGCGCCCGCTATTAAGCCAGGGCACGAAGGACAGGCCCGGGTCTCTAGAAGTGGCGACTCCATGAAGGTATGATAACTTCTTTCTTCTTCTTTCAAACGTTTTACTTTTCTCTGTCAGGTGTTGTCCTGCTCGCTGGAGAGAAAAGGATGACAGTCAGGAGGTGTATATGCACGCACATTCAGGTAGGCTCACCCTGATTGGCCGGCTATGTTTATACAACTTCAGTGTGTGAACGCTTGCGTATCATTGATGAGAGTAGTACCCATAGAGTCCAATAGAGAGCGGAGCCTGTGTGAGATAGAACATGAACAAAAGTGCTTGTATTGGCAGACGATCCTGTGCCACTGTGAAATAATGAGGCCTAATTGAAACAATTACAAGTACTGGTTATCAATCCGGTCCAGTATTTTTATAGGTTATTTTGTTATTTTTTAGGGGAAAAACTAAACAAATTAGAAACAGAATTCACATTAATTCATTTGATGTATAGTGTGGATTATGGGCTGCTAGCACACATAACATACCTGTAGTGGTGGTGGTAAGTAGACTTACTGAAGTACTGTACTTATATTGAGGTACTTAAGTATTTCCACTTTTGCTTCTTTGTAATTCTACTCCTCTAGGCTACAATCCAGAGGTTAATGGTGTACTTTTCCTCCACTACATGTATTTAATACCTTTAGTTACTTTACAGATGTGGATGAATGATGTGAAATATAATCAACTCTTAAATCAGACTTTAGTTATACCTGGAGTAAATTCACAAGCTGCAGTATACTACTTTTACTTAACCTGTTAAGCCCGAGAGACCCCGGTACCCTCTCGCAACATCATGCAGGAAACAGTGTCTGATGGCATCTGAATGTTTTATATCCATGTAACGGGGAAGAAACTCATCTAACCGATCATTTTTTTTAAAACCCACAATGCTAATGCTGAGCCTCTGAATTAGCAATGAGCGAAAAATGCTAACAGATTACTGCACAGAAACTCACTCATAAAACCTTATTATTTATCCTTTCTGCACATCCAACACACCGATTCGCATCGTGACATGACACAGAATCGATGGGTACATACATTATCACTATATGATAAGAACTTGCGACTTTATATACAAAAACAGACATCAAAACATGTGGCGCTAGGTAGCTAAAAACGCTAACATGGCTTACCTGTGTCGTTGTCTGGTCAAAAGTGGTTCTTCAATGGCATTAAAACGATAAAAACGCTGCTGAAGTTAATCCATAGGTTAATCCAATGTGTCTGTGTCCCTTTGAAATGATTTCTGATAATCCATAAGCACTAAACCTGCTTTTCCGTTTCCAGATGTCAGAGCGAGAGATAGGTTCACTCTGATGCAAACCTGAATGCGCAAAGCCCCCACCTTTTGTTTTTTAACGTGTGTGTGGAAATTCCCCTTCGATTCTATTGGCTCTAATGGTCAGAAAGAGATGTCAATCACCAAAATTGAACAACGGGTTCCAGAGAAATGGTAAAACCCCCATTTCCACCCAAATCACCTCAGAGGTGGAGTTTTTTTTGCTAAACCTCTCTAAAAAGGTCAAATGTCACTTGTTTTGCATCAATCTTGATACAGGGTACTTATTATATGTGTACTTTGGATTCCTAAAGCTTTTAGTCTACCTTACCATCATCCAAGGGTAGTTTTCACTATCATTTACAGTTGATTTACTATGTTCAATCTGAGTTTTCTTTAAAAGAAAAAACATCTATATTGATTCTGACTTTTCTACATCCAACTGACAGGTTTATCATTACTTTGAGAAAAAAGATTATTAATTTAACCCTTTTAGAAGGGAAGATATGGTCATTTGTTCTGGGAATGTCATTTTCGAGCCTGAGACCTGAACAACAGGCTCAGGGCTTAACAGGTTAAAGGTCCCATGTCATGACCATTTCTACTGATCATAATTCCATTGTTGAGGTATACTAAAATAGATTTATATTGTGCAATTTTGCAAAATTGCATTGGTTTCTCATACAGCATCTCTGTATAGTATGTGTATTCACTCTGTCCTAAACGGCTTGTTGGAGCTCCTGCCCCCCTCTCCCTATGAGCCCAGTGGCCGCCTGCGAGACAAGACACAGCGAAACCCAGCCCGAACACACACACCCGCAGCTTGGCTGGGAGTTTTTGTGTGTGCTCACACACCGACTCATAGCCTTGCCGCGTCCCGCCGTCTCAGGGAGGAGAAATCGGCGGAGCTGCAGCTGAGAAAGGATTGAGTGTGTGTGTGTGTGTGTGAGCAGTGGTGTAGTGGGCGTTGGACGCGGGGGTACCAGGCCCGGCGCCACGAGGGGGCAAAAAGGGGCATTGCCCCCTCAGTTGTATTATTTGCCCCCTCACCTTGAGCATCATTTATCCATCAAAAAGTACAATAAATGTCACAATTATTAAATAATAACTTTAAATAATTATCTTCCCCAATACACGTTACTATGTATGGATCAGATATGTGGGCAGGCAGTCAAGCAACGCGTAAAAAAGCCTCAACCCCAAGTGAGCTTGTAGTCTTAATTAATGTTGGCATGTGTGCTTAGCTGTAAACACAGTCGGATGGGTGACCAAAACGTCCTCTTTTCCGGGCAAAGTCCCCGTTTTTGGTGGCCGGTACCCGGTTCAAACTCCCGAAAATGTTCCCGTTTTTGAATGTGCGTTAAAAAACATAGAGCGAGGTGAAATAAAATGTTACATGTCAGTAAAAACAGAGTAACAGTGTTGTGCCTTTTGTAACGTTAGCGTATTTCTTCTTCTACTACTTCTTCTTCTACCTACTTCTTCTACTTCTAATTCAATGTACCTGCCTGCGAGATATTGGACAAAATAAACTATAGGTTACTAACGTAACCCCAGTTCTCAGAGTAACATGAAGTGAGATGTCTCACTATGGGATGCGCCTCAACGCGTATGCATCAGAAGCATCAATCTCATTACGCCAATCCTGATTGGCTGGTGATCTTGACGACTACGTCAGGGAATCCACCCACCCTTTAAGTAGCTTGCGCTACGTCGCAGCGTCATTCAAAATAAGCACCTCTTCTCGCTTCGCCTCAGCAAGAAGGGCCGTCTGGTGAGACATCTCACTTCATGTTACTCTGAGAACTGGGGTTACGTAAGTAACCTATAGTTCTCATTCATAACACTCCGTTCGATGTCTCACTATGGGATATTGAGACTCCTGTATTGCTAGACATGCTTATCTCGAAAATCACCAAAACAAAACAGTACTTAACAGGTAGACCCCTGTCCCAACACGGGGCCCGGCACTGCACGGGCCACACTTGGAGCAGAGACATCTAGTCTGTAAAAGCAGACAAAAGTGAGCGGTGAAGACCAGCTCGCTGCTGCACAAATGTCCAGGATGGAAACACCCTTGAACAAAGCCCAGGATGTAGCCAGTCCACGAGTAGAATGAGCACGCAGGCCCGTTGGTGCCTGCAAACCCTGACTCGTATAAGCCAGAGCAATCGCTTCCACAATCCAGTGGGAGAGCCGTTGCCTGGTAACGGGCTTGCCCTTCTGAGGGTTAGCCCAGGATACAAAGAGTTGGTCATTGCATCGAAACTCTTTTGACCTGTCCATATAGGTGCGCAAAGCACAAACTGGGCACAGCAAATTCGGCCGCTGTTCTTCAGAGGAACATAGCGGTGAAGGAAATGCCTCAAGGTCAATGGGGGTGCATGAGCCAACCACCTTGGGCACAAAGGCAGGGTTGGGCTTCAGCAACACTCTCGTTTGCCCCGGGGCAAACTGAGTGCATGAAGGATGTACAGAGAGCGCGTGAATGTCACTGACTCGCTTGGCAGATGCCAGAGCCAGTAACAACACTGTCTTTAGTAACAGGTGTTTTATGTCAGCTTCTTCCAGGGGTTCAAATGGAGGTCGAGTGAGCCCATCTAAAACCACTGCCAAGTCCCATAAGGGCACCAGTGATCTGGAAACAGGGAGGAGCCTGCGAGCCCCTTTCATAAAACGGCAGACCAAGGGATGTTGGCTAGCTGTCTTTCCCTCAAAGCCCACATGGCATGCGGCAATAGCAGCCGGGTACACTTTAATCGTAGTTTCGTGTTTATCAATCAGGTCCTGTAGAAATGATAGAATCACACCGACAGGACATTGAAAAGAGATGTGTCCCTTTTGAAGGCACCACTCATCAAATACCCTCCACTTACCCCCTAATCCCACCAGGAGCGTCTGCGGCGTTTTTAGCGATCGCGGCCACTCTAGTCAATGGGTGCTATTCCACCAGACCCGCTGCGCCGCGGCTCGAAGCGTCCCAGAAGCTCCTCGCCGCAAGGAATTTCTAAAATATAGGATGAATCCTATTTTTGACGCGGCGCAGCGCACCGCAGGCAGGAAGTGGAACGTTCATCCGGCCCAGGCCCATCCCCCAGATAAACTCGTGTTGCAGACCCCCTTTCACAACACGACACAAAATGGACGAAGAGCGTTTCATCATCGAAGTGGAAAAACACACTATTTTGTATGACATAACCCATCAATACTACAAAGACAACGTCAGAAAAGACAAGGTCTGGTGTTTAGTCGGTGGAGTTATTGAGTGGAAGGTAAATATTAATGTTTTAAAGTTAATGAATACTTCTATGTACAGTACAGATTTCATCCAGATTTAAATAGACAAACATAAACCATTTAACTACGTAGCCTACTTACTTGTAGAAGTACAAATGTCCAGGAAATATTCCAAAATCAACAACAACTGCGAGGCTGCACACACGACGCTCCGCTTCCGCAACGTTTTGAAACGCGCCTGGTGGGTTATGACGCAGGAGGAGGTCGCAGCGCGACGCAGCCGCAGCGCAGACGATTCCGGTGGGATCAGGGGGTTACAGTCATAGAGAGACCTGGTGGAGGAAGCCCTTGCACTCTTAATAGTGTTTATCACCTTCTGAGGAAGCCCCACTGTACTCAAATGATACCACTCACGGGCCAGGCCCATAGTGCCAGGCGCTCTGGGTGTGGGTGAAAAATCTTCCCCCCCGCCTGAGATAGTATGTCCCTGCGTAACGGGAGCTGCCACGGCTGCCCGCACAGCAGCTGATATATCTCCGCCAGCCAGTACATTGCAGGCCAGTGCGGAGCTATTAGGATCAGTGTGTGGCGATGTTTTCTCACTCTGGCCAGAGTTGGGGGTATTAGAGCCAGGGGTGGGAACGCGTACAGAAGGACCGGAGGCCAAACGTGTGCGAGCGCGTCCACGCCTAACGGTGCATTTAGATCGCGCATTGAAAAGAACAGCTGACATTGAGCATTTTCTTTTGACGCAAACGGCCCGGCCGTAACGCACCCACAGCTGACTCACAATTGTTGGATGTAGAGTCCAGTCTGCATATAGTGGTGCACCTCTGGACAGCAGATCTGCCCCGAGGTTCATCACTCCCGGTACGTGCGTTGCTCTCAGAGAGAGGAGACGTCCGCAGCTCCATAATATCAGTTTGCGTGCCAGCATGTGTAACTGGAGAGAAAGCAAACCCCCTTGACGGTTTATATACGATATTGTGGTCGTGTTGTCTGTCCTCACAAGGACATGATGTCCTTTGAGAAAAGGCAGAAAGCGTTTCAGGGTGAGAAACACCGCTAAAAGCTCCAGATAATTTATGTGTGACCGTTGGAGATCTCTGCTCCAGAGACCCCTCACAGGTCGACCTTCGTATATACCCCCCAGCCCGTCAGAGGTGACCACTTTCCGCGATAGGACAGCACCCATAGTTACGCCCCGTACTAGAAAAGTCGGGTGCAGCAGCCAGTGGCGCAGTGCCATTACGCATTCCACAGTGACCATCACTCTCCGCGCGCCATGACGCACGGGGTCCAGTCTGAGGGCAGCTTCCCAGCTCTGAAAATCCCTCATGTGTAAGCGGCCCAGTCGTACCACCAGGATGGCTGACGCCATGAGCCCCAGTAACTGCAGACATGATCTGAAGAGAACATATTTGCGTGGCTGGAAATGAGCGAGGCAAGCCCTGAAGGCTTTCACTCTCTCTGCTGACAGGCGGGCTGTAAAGGGCACCGAATTTAGACGTAAGCCCAGGAAGAGTACAGTCTGGGCTGGGGACAACATGCTCTTCTCTGTGTTTATTACGAAACCCAGGTCGAGCAGGTGTTTCACGAGGATATTCGTCTGCGTAATAGCCTCCTGCTCCGACTGTGCAAGAAGGAGCCAGTCGTCTAAATAGGTTGCCAGGCGAATGCCCTGTTGCCTTAACGGGGCTATTGCTGCCTCCGTACATCGTACAAACACCCGTGGGCAGAGAGACAGACCGAAGGGAAGCACTCTGTACTCGTAACAGACACCCTGAAAAGCGAACCTCAGATATTTCCTGTGTGGATAATATATTGGGATGTGAAAATACGCGTCTTTCAGGTCGATTGATGGGAACCAATCGTCCTGACGTACGAGACGCAGCAGAGATGTGTGAGTGAGCACTGTTCAGAGCCCTTAAATCTAGGATAGGGCGAATTCCGTTCCCTCCCCGTTTGGGAACGAGGAAATATTTGGAATAGAAGCCGCTCTGACTCTGTTCGGAGGGTATTATGGATATGTCTTTCTTTTCTAGTAGCGAGAGAATCTCCTGCTCTAGAATATGAGCCGACTCTCCCCGGGCTTGTGAATGCACAATGCCCGAGAAGTGAGGGGGGGTGACAGCGAATTGGAGCCTGTAGCCCCGTGTTACTGTCTTGAAAACCCAAGCAGAATCTGTGAGCATCTTCCACCGTTCGCTTCTCAGAGCGAGTGGAGATGTGATCACTTCCCTGTTGTCTGCTCTCTGTGTTTTTATTGGTTGTGTTATGGGGCCCTCTAGTGTCTGAACACGGTGGTATCCCAGGCTGACAACCTTGGTCGACACTGCGCATGCGCGCGGCGATGATGCGTTCACAGACTCGGTTACCGTCCGCATTCTGAGAGAGGCAACAGCCACTCTCAGAAGCGGAACAGTCACCTGACTGTTTATTGTTTTTCTTTTCATTATTTTTGACTGCGCCCTTGGCTTTAAGCCTGGAAACGACAGTGGAAAATGTTTGACGTGAAGTCTATATCCCTCATGGCGCGAACTTGAGGATGAGGTTCTGACATCACTCGAGGCGGCGGGAAGATGGGGGCGTGGTTGCACCCCGGAAACACATGAGCATTGAACACGTGTGGAACACGTTCTGGGGCTGGAAAACAGGGAACTTCGAGCTCTTTCACCGAGGAGAGGAGGGAAGGCTGTCAGGCTGCTCTCTTCTTTTTCCTCACCTGATGGCCGAAGGTCTGGGCCGGCTGTGCCTGTGCGGCTGCTGCCGGAACCGGGGACTTTCTTGGCCAGCTCGTCCTCGCCTCGTGTCTGGGCGGGAGACCCGGAGCGGGCTGTGGCTTTTGCCGTTTCGGGATCTTGAAATGGGAAGGACGTGAGGCAGCCTGAGTGAAGGTCTGTCGCGGGGCCGTTGGAGGCGGCGGCTGGACCTTTCGGGGAAGACAAAGCTGGAGAGCCTCATCCTCCTTCTTTTTGGCCTCACACTGCTGCTGCATTGAAGCCAGAGCGGTGCCAAATATGCCCTCGGGGACAATTGGCATGTCCAAGACGTCCTCTTTTTCCCGGTCCAGAAGGTTCGTCAGGTTAAGCCACCTGGCTCTCTCCTGCACCACCATCATCCCCAGCGATTTGCCCGTGGCTTGGACTGCACAGCGCTGCACACGGAGGCAAATGTCCGTGATCGCTGTGATTTCGTCCCACACGGCAGGCTCTGGTTTGTTCGTCATGTCCTCACAGAGCTCCGCCTGGTAAGCGGTCAGCATTGACGAGACATTGAGCGCCCTGACGGACAAAGCTGCCGCTTTGTAAGCCCGTTCGGTCATTGCTGACTGGAAACGGTCTGCTTTTGTCGGCAGCGTGGGGTTCCTGCTAGGTGCCGAAGACAGCCGCGGTTGGAGGTGGGCTGCAACAAGTGGCTCCATAGGCGGCATGCGGAGCAAGCCGAGCTTCTCCATGCCCTCAAAGTCCAAAGAGGAGGCTCCCTGGATTGGGGCCTTGCTGCTGAAAGGGCGGTCTCTACACGAGACAGACACCTCGTCCAGCAGCTCTGGAAAGACTGGGAGAAGCTGCCTCGTCATCCTCGCGGCTTGGGGCAAGTTCTTCCCCTCATAGCGAGATCTGGAGGTCTCTTTGGCTACTTCAGGCCAGGGCATGTCCAGCCTGGACGCAGCACGTTGGCACACGGGCTGCAAGTCCATGCTGAGGCGGGGCGAAGTTGGCGCGCTTTCGCCTGTGGGAGCGGACACCGCCTCCGGCTTGGCAGCCTGAGCAGATGGGACGAAGATGTCATCTTCGTCTGAGTCGGATAAGAGGAACTCAGAGGTATCCTCTTCATCTTCCTCCATGTAATCCAGCTCCAGGACATCCTCCGACATCCACAGCGCGGGGCTCCATTCCCGCGGCTGCCGCCGCCGTTGAGCCCCAGCTTGACACAGCGCGGGGCTCAACTCCGGCAGCGGTCGCAACCATGCCTCGATTGCCGGCCGGCAAATCAACAGGCATGAAGGGGTCTTGTCCCGACAGGCTAGCTTGGCGCGCTAGCCGTCGGCGGACGCTCTTGGTGGTGAAGCGGGCACAGTGTCCGCACGAACCGGGGGCGTCGATAGCCTTTCGGGCACGTTCCAGCCCAAGGCAGGATGAGCAGACCTGGTTTGAGTCCGTGCTCTAAATCTTGAACCCGCAGCCGCAGAGTCGAGCCTCCGACTCCTCTGGTTTGGGGGAGAGAAGGGTCCATCCTCGCTCGCCGGGGTGTCGACGTGGAGGGACAAACCAGTAACAGGTATGTTACCGTTTGAAACAAAACAAAACCTTACCGTTATTTAGGAAAAAAAAACGGCAGGCAGATTTTAGTATTAACTGGTGTGTTAATAAATCAAATCTTTGTGCGAAGCAAAAGTAGCCGGCAAGCGTCCGGCGACCGAAGGTTAGCTTGTGGTTCAGTCTGTGGACAGTTAAGCTAGCCCGGCTACTGATATTTTTGAGATGTGCTCCAAAGCGAGAAGAGGTGTTTGAATGATGCTGCGACGTAGCGCAAGCTACTTAAAGGGTGGGTGGATTCCCTGACGTAGTCGTCAAGATCACCAGCCAATCAGGATTGGCGTAATGAGATTGATGCTTCTGTTTGCATACTCGTTGAGGCGCATCCCATAGTGAGACATCGAACGGAGTGTTATGAATGAGAACTCGGCTAGTAGTGTCAACTAAATCCATAGTATTACAACAAAAGTGCTTTAAACAAGGTAAGTTACAAATGTATGTTCTCAATCGTCATGTGTGGGATTGAATATTAAATTAGTTTATAGTTATTGTCCCCAGGGGGACATTCATTTGCACAGCTCTGTGAACACAATATGAAATCACCAAAAATAAGACAGACAACTACAGATAGCACCACACATGATGGTTACTTGTTATTATTTAAGGCTGCAATGCCTGTATGGATCAGGTTTTTGCCAAAGCGAGCCCTTTTACTATAATAATAATAATAATATGTTGTGTATTATATAAACCGTATTGGTACAATGAGCAACATCTATACGGATTTTGGAACATGGATTTGATTTTTCTCATGGCCGTTAGACTCTAGAGACAAACCAGGGGACTTTATTTGTATTTTTAATCTGTGTCTGTCCATTTGGTGTAGTATTTTATCCAATATTACATTTGGTTTATATATTAGTCACTTTTTTATGAAATGCCAGGTTTTAGGCCTTGGTTTGAACATTCAATCCTGGAAATAATTGTTCTTTAATCCTGACATGACTAGAGTAGATAGTAAGTAAGTAAATCTGTATAGGAAGACGAGTTAAGTGATAGAGGAGAAAAGGTTATGGTATAATTACAGAGCCTGTCAATTTATAAATTGAGGAAATCAATGTTAGTCTGTTAACCAAAGTGCAGCCATCTCATAGGGTACTATCTGTTGTTAAAGATCAGAGGAAAAGAACAGAACAAGAGGGGTCAATCCGGAATAAAAATAAAGAAGCAAAGAGATTGTAGAGCAGTGAGAAGGAAAAAAGCTGGTGTGTCAATTAATTACATTGCCAGTGTTTTTCGTTGTTGTGAGAAAAAAAATCGCCCTCTCTGATTTTTTAACAGCCCCCTCAGTCATTTCATCCTGGAGCCGGGCCTGGGGGGTACGCCGTACCCCCACTTATTTGAAGCATGATCTTTTTTTTAATAGTCTAATAAATATAAAATCATTGCCAGTGTTATCAGTTGCAAGTGTGTACTTGTTGTAATAATGACAAAAACATAATACATTTCACAGTAATTATAAGAAAAAATTAAAACGATTTCCTTAAAAAATGATGATTCGTCATCACGCTCGTGACCCCGCGGCGAGCTGGGGGTGTGTCAGTGATTTGGCGGCAGCTCTTTCCCTCAAGAATGCTAACGAGAAAGCTCTACAATGGCAGGCAAACATTCTATACTTGACTTATTTTCTCAAAAGAATATCATTCACAAAAAGAAAGAGGCTAGCAGCACCGAAGCTACAAGTGAAGCTGCTACTAGTACATCATCAGAAGATGTGGATAATGCTAGCACTAACGTCAACCTTAGCTATGCTAGCAACGTTACCCTGGCAAGCTCAAGCTCACCTTTCCCAGAGGTATGGACGGAGGAGATGTGGCGGAGGAAACAAGAGGCATACCCGTGGATCGACTGCAAAGCTGGGAAAGTGGGCTGCAAAGTTTGTTCATCCATTTTGGATTTATCAGTCTTCAAAACGCAAGGTTCAAGATTGGCAGATGAATGGCGTTCCTACACCGTCACTTACAGTGGAAGAGACAAGAGCGGCATGTTGACGTCCCTCAGAAAAAAAACACATTTTATGTTTCTGGATTTGATCGAACTTCCAGACCAGAGAGCCGACACAATTATGCAGCACTTGTTGAAATGCCTCCAAGGACATGGCTTCGATGACGCTTACTTGAAGAAGCATTTCATTTCATTTGCAAGTGATGGAGCAAGCGTCATGTTGGGACGAGAGAGAGAGAGAGAGAGAGATTTTTTTTGGATTTTTAAAAAAAACACTTTTATTTTGAATTTCAACAAACAAACTAAATTATTTGCTTATTTACATTGAGAGAGAAATTCCCTTTTTTTCTTTCCTTACACAAAAACAGAGTTAAAAGTGAGCTCCTCCCCCACAGAGCACACAGCTGTAGTGAAACACCACCGGGTTAAAAACTCTTCCATGCTTCTCATCAGACAGTGAAATCTAAAATCTAAGCTCACTCGTGTCTTTACCAAAGATACAAACATTTGATTGAGTTGCTGACCGGCTGTACTGTTTATTTTGTTTTTCCTGCTTTTGTAGATCGATATTTTTGCCTGCCCCACAATAAAATTCAACAGTTCCCACTTCCCTGCATTCTTTTTGTTGTAGCCAGCACCAAAAATAAAAGCAGTCTCTGTAAAAACCTCCCCACAGTCTAAAAACACAGTTTTTAAAACATTAAAAAGAGGCTTCAGTCTGTGACAGTCCAGGTAGTAGTGAGTGATTGTCTCTCTCTGAGTGCAGAACGGACACTCGGAGGACACGGTGGGGTTTATCTTCGACACAAAAGCGTTAACGCCCAGGGCCCCGTGGAGAATCCTCCACTGCAGGTCTCCTGACCGCTTGTTCAGTGGAGGTTTGTAGAAGAGCCTCCATACTGGTTCACAGCCCCCCGGGACGTTAAGCCTCTGTTTCCACACCGTGTCTCTCCTCTCGCTTAGCTTCTGTTTGTTCAGGGCCAGAGTGCAGAGTCTATAAAAACCTTTCCCATTAAGCATGTGGAAGTCTGCATGAAGTCTGTGTTTGAGTCCATCCTGGTCTGTTAAAATCCCAATGTCCGGAAAAGGGTCCCCTTCGTCCGGGGTTTCCTTCCTGTTGGAATACTCCCGCAGCATCTCCATCTCATCATCAGATAGTCTTTTAATCCACTCGTTCAGGATGGTTCTGGTGTGGCGGGCCGACTTCAGGCCGAGCAGAGAGGCCACGGCCTCAGTGTTGTGGAGTCCAGGACCTGCAGCATCCACTATGTTCCTCAGCTTCACGACCCCAACGGACTGAAGCCTCTCAGTGAGTGCAGGTCTGCTGCCGTCCTGGACGTCCAGCCGGGCCCCCCACACCAGAGGCTCTTCCAGGAGCCAGAACAGAGATGCTGCGGGACCCACTCTGGCCCATTTAAAAAGTGTCCATACTTTAAAAAGTCTTTTGTAAAACGGAGGCAAACCACACACACGAGTAAAATCACAGTTTGTTAAAAACAATGACGCATCCAAACCCAGGCCTGCTACCCCCCTTAAAATGGTGCTGGCTACCGGCCTCCAGACGACATCATCGTTTCCTGTCAGGTATCTTTGTAAAAACTGTAGTTTAAAAGCAGCTGCTCGACTCTCCAGGTGCACCAACCCTTGCCCCCCTTCTTCCTTTGGCAGGTACAACGTGCACTGAGGAACCCAGTGCAACTTATCCCAAAAGAAATTTAAAATAATACCTTGCAGCTTTTTTAAAAGACCAGCAGGGGGCTCGACACACTTTAGCTTATGCCAGAGGCTGGATGCTACCAGGTTGTTGATGACTAGCACCCTGCCTCTGTAGGACATGTGGGGAAGCAACCAGCGCCACTTGTTGAGTTTCCCCTCCACCTTTTCTAAAAACCCTTCCCAGTTTTTCCCCAGCGTGACCTCATCTCCAAGATGGACCCCCAGATATTTTAGACCACCCCTCTTCCATGTCAATCCACCTGGGAGTTGAGGGAGGCCACCAGTCCACTCCCCCACTGCTAGGGCCTCACTCTTAGCCCAGTTGACCTTTGCAGAGGAGATCTTTTGGAAGGTGTCCACTACCTGCCCTAGCTTTAAAACATCCTGTTGATTTTTTATAAAAACAATGATGTCGTCTGCATAGGCCGATAAAATAAAACGTGTATTAAAACCAGGTAAAAACAGGCCCTCATTAAAAGAGCGGATATTGTGTAGCATGGGTTCTATTGCCAGTGTGTACAACATGCCTGACATCGAGCAGCCTTGTCTTATCCCCCTGGTTACATTAAAGGGTCTAGACAGACCGCCATTTATCTTAAGCACACTCTCAATGTTCACATACATCACCTTTATCTTGGCGATGAAGCCCGGGCTGAGGCCGAACCTCTCCAGCACCTTCCACAGGTAACGGTGCACAACCCGGTCAAAAGCCTTTTCCTGGTCCAATGAAACCAGACCAGTGTCGAAACCCAAAAAAACAGAGACTTCCAAAATATCTCGAATTAGTGACACATTGTCAACAATTGACCTGCCGGGCACACAGTAGGTCTGGGTCCGGTCTACCACCTGGTCCATCACCTTCCTCAACCTGGAGGACAGGGCCCTGGACAGCAGCTTGTAGTCAGTGCACAGCAGAGAGACGGGCCTCCAGTTCTTGATTTCCTGTAAGTCGCCTTTTTTCGGAAGGAGTGTTAAAACGGCTCTTCTGCAGCTCAGAGGGAGGAAAGAGTCATTAAAACTTTCATTAAAAAGGTCCATTAGATCCTCTTTTAAAAAGTCCCAAAATTTCTTGTAGAACTCTGGGGGGAGGCCATCTATTCCAGGGGCCTTCCCCCCCTGCATGCTCTTGAGTGCTGCACACAGTTCCTCCTCAGTCAGGGGCCCGTCCAGCTCCTTGTTTGTCTCTTCAGAGACTGTTGGTAGGCCCCTGCAGAACAGATTAAACCCTCCATCATCCTCATTGTACTCACAGGTGAAGAGGTCGCAGTAGAAGTCCACCGCTCTCTGCCGGATCTGGCTGTTCCCTGTCAGCTGCTGTCCTCCTGCTGACCTCAGAGCGTGGATCAGCCTGCCCTGCCCGTTCTTCTTCTCCAGACTGAAGAAGTACTTTGTGGGTGAATCCATCATGGAAGCGCTCTGGAATCGGGACCGGACCAGCGCCCCCTGTGCTCTAGAACCCAGCAGGTCTGCCAAAATGGCTTTTTTAGATTTGAGGTCTTCAATACAACCCGGATTTCCTGTGGACTCTGCAAAGCTCTGCAGTTCCACTATTTCCATCTCCAGATCTCTCATAGACTTGGTGATATCACGAGAAACATTGAGAGTGTACTGAAGACAAAGCTGCCTGATGTCGGCTTTCCCACAATCCCACCACTGCTTCAAAGAAATAAAATCCCGCTTCCTTTCTCTAAAACCTTTCCAAAAATAAATAAAAACCTCTCTAAAATGTGTATCTAAAAGCAGAGCAGTGTTAAAATGCCAATACGCAGATTTGCTTTTTATGTTGGCAATAAAAACATCACACAACACAAGGGAGTGGTCAGAGAACCCAACAGGCAATATAGCACTCTTTTTAAAAACATTCAAATGGTGCTTAAAACAATAAAACCTGTCCAGCCTAGCCATTGATAAAAGGTTCTCCCTCGTGTGGACCCATGTGTACTGTCTGTGATGTGTGTGATGCTCTCTCCAGATGTCTGATAGACTATGTGTTGTTATTAACTGTGTCATGGCTCTTTTGGATGCAGCATGAGGTTCTCTATGGTTCCTATCTAGCTCGTCATCCTGTGTGCAGTTAAAATCTCCCCCTAAAAATAAAAACTCTTCTGGTTCACACTCACTTAAAACAGCGCTGAGCTCGTTTAAAAACTGAACTCTGGCAGGACCTGAGTTAGGAGCGTATACGTTGATAAAAACCAGATTAAAAAGCTCATAGTTGGCTCTCACCACCAGCAGTCTGCCCTTTACTCTTTCCTCCACTGTGTGGGACTTGGGGATAAAACCTCTAGCAAACAGGACTGCCACTCCTGCACTGGTGCTGCTAAGAGCACTTAAGACCACCTCCCCATCCCACTCCCTCCTCCAGTCCGTCCCGTTTAAAGTGTCACTGTGCGTTTCTTGTAGCATTGCTACATTTACTTTTTTTAATTTTAAAAGCTCATAAATACAAGCCCTCTTCCCCACATCCCTAGCTCCATTGACATTTAAAGTGCACACTTTAAAATCACTCATTAAAAAGGATGTGAGGAGAGACACACCGCTTAAGAACAACAAGTATATTAAAACCATCATCCTAACTGCCGTGCATGACCTTTTCTTCTTCATTTAAAATCTCTCGCTGTAACTTCCCTTTCAGGACCTTCAAGCGATAAGACTCCTGCTCAGTAAAAAGATGCATCTGAGCTTTCACTGACTGTAAAAACAAGCTCTTGTCAGTAAAAAACTCTTCTATTTTTACTCCTTTTGTTTTTTGTTTCTTTAAGAAAAGCTTTGATTTGCTGCACTTTAAAAAACGGACTTTTAAGTTGTGAGACGGTGAGAGGCTGGCTGTCCTCAGCACAGTCCTCTTCCTCCTCATCTTCATCTTCCTCATCCTCCTCCATAAATTCTTCCTCACTTTCTTCCTCCTCTGCCTCCTTCACCTCCTCCACCATTTCCTCCTCTCTCTCTCCCTCCTCACTCACTGCCACCCTCCTGGCCTGAGAGCCTTTCTCTTCTTTGTACAAGCTTGAGCTTCAATGTTCTCTTCGCTTGCAGCGGATGCAGAGAGTTCCACCATCTCCACTGCTTCTTTCTTGTCCTGCTTAGGGAGCTCTGAACCCTCAGCCTTCGTTGGGGGCTTTGGGGGACCCTCAGCCTTCGTTGGGGGCTTTGTGGGACCCTCAGCCTTCGTTGGGGGCTTTGGGGGGCCCTCAGTGGGGTTTCCTGCTGCTGCTGTTTCAGCAGGAGTCTCTTTTGGATTTTTTTCCTGTTTTTTATTTTTTTCCTCCTCCTCCTGTTTTTTTATTTTTCCCCTCCTCCTCCTGTTTTGTATTTTTTTCCTGTTTTCTATTTTTTTCCTCCTCCTCCTGTTTTTTATTTTTTTCCGGACACGCTCTGGCCAAGTGCCCCTCCTCCCCGCATTCGAAGCACTTGACAGGCCCCGAGTTAACAAACATTACATAATTAAAATCATCCAACTTTAAACTTAACACTAGATTAAGTTCCTCGTCTCTCTTATTGAGGATCATGAGGACACTTCTCCTGTGAGACACAACGTGCTTTAGCAGTGGAGATCTGCAGCCCGAGGACAGCTTCCTGATGGAGGACACTATCTTGCCGTGCTTTGACAGCTCTCTCACCAGGAAATCATCCCGTATGAACGGCGGGATATTCGAGATCATTACCCTTGTCGCAGGGGTGGTTAGTGGAGACACGGATATGAAAGTTTCATTCACAACGATCCCGGTCTCCACCACCTTGTTCGCTTTCCCTTCCGTGTCCACAAATATCACCACCCCGCCGTTCATCCGAGCCGCAGATCTGATGCTGCCGTGCCCCACTAATGCCCCCACAGCCAGGCTGCACTCCTCCACCGAGCACGGTGTCATCGGAGAAATTTTAAAACCATGTTTGCGACTCAGCCGGGCATAGTCCATGCCGCAACTGCGTCACACACACAGACACACACAAACACACACCACACACACCCAAACCACGGGTGGGTGTGAGAGAGAGAGAGCTGTCTGCTTGGTTGCAATACTGTAGTTTATGCAACTTAGGCCTATAAATTGTGCGTGCCGTCTGCTTTTTGCAGTACAGTAACTAAAGTAGGACTAAGCATGCCGGTAGTTTCTGTGGACCTGTCTGCCCGTTTTGCGAGTGCACTGTGCGCGTGCGCACTTGTGTGGCATTGTTCTGGGATGATCTAATTAAAATAGCGTCCCCCCAGTAAAAAAATCCCCACACTGTGTGCGAGGAAGTTCGCGGATTGGTCCATTTGGGTCGTCGTTACGTCACTTAGTACCAGGAAGAAAAAGAGATATCTCCAACGAGACGTTCTCAGTAGGGCCTGGCTCATTTCGTGGCATCTGCAGGCAGTGGCAAGTACTTCCGGCATCTGCCACAGAGGCCACTACTCCGTGGCCTCTGTGGCAAGTACTTCCGGCATATGCCACCGATGCCACAACTTGCCGAGGCATCTGCCGCTGCTCAACGGGAGTTGCTACAAGATGCCAGAGTAAGAGAAAGTTTACTGCAGCTGCCACTCGCCTTCCGTGGCAAATGCTGCTATGTAAAATGTCGCTGTTAGGCATGACTTTATCGAACTGATCTGTACACAGGACTGATGTGCGATCTCTATTTTTCAAAAAGATTATACATTATCATTTCTATTCAACTTTACTTGGAGCATGGTTTGCTAAAATAAACAAACGTGCTATATTTATGATGAAATATTGGCGAGTGAGGGTTGCAACACCCTTGGCAATTGTCGCTTCTTGTTTCCACTGCTTGTTACGATAAACCAGGTGTATTATGACTAGTAAAGACAAATAATTAACAAATAAATATCTGTATTGACACAGCAACTGTGTACACTGGTGCTATTAGACTTGGCTACAGACTTAGGGCAGCTGTAACTGATTGCAGTTGCCACTGCTAGTGAGATGCTAAGGTTTACTTTATAAATTAGGCAAAGGACAGTTATATTTGCCCCATGCCTTCAGCAGCAGCAGGCCATTCACTTTGATGTTATCCCGTTATGAAATGTCATCATTTCGACAATAAAGAAATGCTACATAAAACTTATCTTGCACGTTTTATCGAACCATCTCCGTTTCTAACTTTCAATATATTTAAAAAGAGATCTCTCTCTCATCTGCGTGAGGGGGCGGGGCCTCACAGACACGCTGCATCTCTCTCTCCCTCACAGACATGCTGCAGCGCTGTGCAGTGTGCACACAGTTCTGCCGGTAATGAATATTACATTTTGTGAGGAAACTTTTCCACCAATAATTCCAATAAGTATTCCAAAATGTATTCACTTCAGGTTTACTAAAGTAACTGTAATCAGATTACTCGTTTTTCAAATGTAACGCCAGCTGAATACAGTTAGGCTACTTGATTTTTGTAATCTGATTACGTTACGCCGTTACATGTATTCCGTTACAACCCAACCCTGTGTACAGATCATCAGTCCTGTGTACAAATCAGTTCGATAAAGTCATGCCTAAACAGCGACATTTTACACGATAAATACGGGTTTAAATAGCAGCATTTGCCACGGAAGGCGAGTGGCAGCTACAGTAAACCTTCTCTTACTCTGGCATCTTGTGGCAACTCCCGTTGAGCAGCGGCAGATGCCTCGGTAAGTTGTGGCATCTGTGGCATATGCCGGAAGTACTTGCCACAGATACCACAGAGTAGCGGCCTCTGTGGCATATGCCGGAAGTACTTGCCACTGCCTGCAGATGCCACGAAATGCGCTTGCTGTCTCTCGACGTTCTGGGGCAGCATCATGGGCGTCGCCTGGGGTAGGCTAAAGCCCCGGATGTTTTTTCTTTAGCCCCGGACAAATTCTCCCTCAATAATATACATTAACCGTACTTTACCTCGAGGACGGCAGGTTTGTTATTTCCCGTGTTCAGTGAATGCAACAGAGGCAAGACACCACCAGACCAATCAGAGAGTTGCATGGAAATAAACGTGTTTTAATGGCTGACAGGTACGTACCTCTCCTCTGTGACAGTGTTTAAACTTTAAACTGTCAGCCGCGGACGCGGAGTTTCTGAAGATGGACATTAGACATTTTTTTTTATAAAAAAGACGGCAATTCTCAAGTGGTGGCTCACACAACAACCCCAGAGCCACAACCTGAGCCAGGTGAACAAGGTATGTAAATGTCAGTAAACTTACAAGTTATGTCAACATGTAAGCAAAGCATAAATTATAGCTACGTTGACGTTACTTTGAATCGCGCGGGTAAGCTAAACCGTTAGCAAGTAGCTATAGCTAGCCAGATATATTAAATAAACACTTTGTCATAAAATCTAAATGTTGTGTTTTTTAGCGTTACCTGGTGCAAAGAAAGCTCTCTGGGAAATGTTGACTTACTTGACCGTCAGTGTTCGACATTAAGTTAGAAGCTACCTTACATTACACAGTTGATCCGGACTCCTGTCAAAGTGTTTCATAGTTAGCTTAGCTAAGCTAAGCATCAACCTAGCACTGAAATATATGGATGTTATAAATGGTAAATGGACTGTACTTATATATAGCGCTTTATCCAGTCTTTAAGACCCCTCAAAGCGCTTTACATACTACATGGCATTCACCCATTCACACCCATTCATACAGAGCAGTGTATGTTACTCTAGGAACTAACATGCATACACATTCACACACCGTTGGCCATGCCATCGGGAGCAACTCAGGGTTAAGTATCTTGCCCAAGGATACATCGACATGTTGACTGCATGGGCTGGGATCGAACCCACAACCTTCTGGTTGAAAGACGACCGCACTCCCTCGCAGCCACAGTCGTTATGTGACAGTATTTCTGAGAAAAAGTCAGCTGAAATGGTGGCATAGTTGCCACTGCTTTTCGTGTCGACAGCATGTTTGAACCATAGGTTTGAACATATTTGCAGCAGTACATGTGGCTGTGTGGCCACTGACGTCGCCATAACAACACCTGAATTTAAATGTGCAACCTCTTTTTGTGACAGATTTTTGCATGAAATTATAATTCTTCTGATTGATATTTCCTATTGACAGCTAGTTTCTATGTGAACAATACATTATGAGATGGACAGTCAGCTAACAAGCTTTTTATACAAATACTTCAGATCAAAGTTAATCCAGTGGGGCTCCTGAAAGGGGGCAAGGGACACTATACTCCCAAATATTAAGCCTTGACCCCCATCTTAAAATTGATATGATCTGCATTGTCGGAGGCCTTTTTTCCTCATTATCATGTCAAATTGTACAGCTTTCCTTAGTTTTGAATGCAGAAAGATGACTATTAGAGTATTAAGTGAAAATGACTATATTAAAGCGTTAAGTGAATATATTAAGTGAATTACTCAAACTGCATTTTTATAGGAATGATTCTGTCCTATTGGCAGATAACTACTCTTAACAGTGATATTAACAAGAGGTTTCCAATGTAAATTTAACTATTTTCAATTGGTTAGTATTACATTTTGTGACAGTGTGGTGACACTCATTTTAATGAAGACAAATTTGTGTATCTTGAAATTCATTTATTTGACAGAGCTGGAAACTGATTGACTTACATACTTGTTTGTGTTTACACACAGTCATCACAGATGAGCCAAACAGAGTAGAGGATGAAGAAAGGAGAACAGGAGAAAGGGACACACAAGAAGGAGATACAACAGACAAGAACGACAATGGAGACAACAATGAACAGGAACACCAGAACAGACAAGAGTCAATGGGTAACATGACTGATTTAGGGACTGCAGATACAGGGCCAAGGCAAGTGAGACATCACTGCTTTCCATCCAGCATGTTTGGCCAGCAAAATAGATCATTTCAACCGCAAACAGCAAGTGATGAGGGAAGCAGCAAGAGATGAGGGATTATTATTTCCTCCTTCCATCCCTTTTTTCTGTTTAATCTGATTACTAACAACTTCTAATAATTTGACATAGTTTATGATTTAATTGGAAAATGAAGTGTTTTTAAATAATAAACCCGTTTCTGATTCTGAGATTATTATTTTGTACATATGGGTGTTGAGAGATGTATCCATATCTCTTGATGTTGCTCTCAAAGTGCACAAGATTGATGCTTTTAACTTCAATATTTAAAAAAAATTCTTCCTGGGGGACCCCAGAGGAGGTGAGTTCCCCCCAAAATAGCACTATCTCTGCTTATGTAACTCCGGTGTAGTGTCCCCTCGGCAACAGATCACTCAGAGCTGATTACTTTCCTGCATTTCAATGGACAGCTTATAAAAAGGACACGTAAGCTGCATTGCTTAAGAGATCCTCTCATGCTATCTCTTTTACAAAATAAGTGTCCAGTCAACAACAAAACAACAGTGATCGTATAGTGGTAGTATATTTTTCACAAGCAATGTGAAACATTAAACTTATACAAACTGGTGTACAAAACTCACATACCTGCGTTGATCTCCTGGAGTGTCTCTACTCTTTCTTTGCCACATCTCTTGTCCAACATCAGAGATTACAAACATTTCAGAAAAAGCTAGAGGTAGGAGACAAACAACTTGTTCGCTGGGCATGTCAAAAACCTCCCTGCTTTGATCAAGACTTTAGGGAGCCTTTCAGCCCCTCTAGCAAAGGGACTGGAAAGCAAGCTTTGAAAATTCAGTACCATCTACATGCTTGTCATGTTCCAGACACTGCTCTCAACCACTCAGGGCCTACACAAATACCTGCAGAAAGAAACAATTGACTTGGTGCAGGCAGTAGATTACAAAACAGCAGTTGAGAACACACTGAAAAGTTACCAAAGTAACGAGAAAGCACATGAGGTCTATGACAAGACCAAGGCCCTGTGCAATGATCTTGATATTCCCGAAACTGTGACACAGAGGAAGAAGCGTAGAAACATGGAAGACTTTGTAGTCAAGGCATCATGTGGAGCAATGTGAAACATTAAACATAAATAAACTGGTGTACAAAACTCACATACCTGCATTTCAATGGACAGCATAAAAGGACACGTGAGCTGGGTTCTGGTGCTCAGATTAGCTATTGACGATCACGTTGATAAATCATATAAAACAAATATCCAATCACACAAAAACATGTTGCTGTGACTGTGAGCATTAAACAATTAACATTAAACTAAATAAACACAACAGTACGTTATTGTCCTTATAAAATAAAAACATACATTTTGTCCACCGAGATAATACAGGCACCTTACCCTCAAGAGATCCTCACGTGCTATGAGAATCTCCCACAATCCTTTGCCGTAACAAAGCTAATGCAGGCACACGTTTGTGACACCAGATGGCGCAATTGTGTATGTGCGTGTGGGGAGTCTTGCAGTAGAAAATTTGACTGTAGTGCCGCCACTGTGGGCTAAGCCCCGAATGTTTCCAGGTCCAGGCGACGCCCCTGATCGATGATCTGATTGATGATGTAATATGAATGATAAGTGCGACACGTCGGCGTCTTCTCTGCATAGGCTACAGCAGTTTAAACTGTATTTCCTTTATCCTGTAATATGACTTGAGAGATTTAAACTCCGCACACTGAGTTGATCTCTTTTCTATAGACGCCGGAGGCGGTCAGCGTCAGGTAAAAAAAGTTATTTAGCCTTCCCAAACCTGAGCCTCACGCGCCGCCTATGGGGGATGTGCTAGTGACTTATCCGACCGGCCCACTTCGGTACCGGCCCATCGGGATTCGTCCCGATGGCAGTCCGCCACTGCACCCAGCCCACGTAAACTGTCAACGGGGGGAGCCTCGCTGCGGGGAAACGGTGGACCTAGTGTCCCGATCGGAGTGGGAATAATAATAATAATAATAATCCGTGCATTTTATCCATTAATTTCCCCAACATTGTGGTAAAAAAAACACACGTTTAATCCATGTTGGTGTAACTACAAAAAGCATTGGTTTGTTTTCTCATCAGGAAATGCAGACCGGCTCAAACAAACGATTTTTAAATCATCATCCTCACGATCATTTAATGTATCATATGTTCGCCGAATTGACATGAAAGCACTAATAGGCTAAATGTAGTTTCATCCACTTGAGTTTACAACTACAAAAATAATCGATTTGTTTTTATATCACATCCTACGGGAGGAAATTCAGCAGCTCTCACAACCGATTTTTAATCCTAATTTAATCATCTTCACCACGATCATTTATGTTTATGTTCGCCGAATTGACATGAAAGCACTGAAAAATATGAATATACTGTAGTCAACTTCATTAAAACGTTATTAACGTGCCTAAACTCAGTAATTCACAATTTCTACGCATGACAACACACTTTGTCCGTGTTTGGCTCTCTCGCCGCACAGTGAAGCGTTCCCGCATTGACGTCACTTCCGGCTTCCCCCAAAACTTCAAAATGAGTCGAAGTAATTTCCCCGCGATGTTCGGAATTATTGATATTTCTCGGAACGGTATCGCACCTTCTTTTTTAAACTGACGGGTCGAGATGACTAGTAGCCCAATATTTCATTGCACAACAGTTGTTGGGATGCTGTCACAGGCTCTTTAAGGGTTTGTGACTCAGCAGACCGTTTACATGCATAAAAACCTTCATAACACACAAGGGGACGGGTAATAACCGGAAAAGCATGACATGGGACCTTTAAGTAGGCCTACTTGATCTGAGTACTTCTCCCACCTTACACGTAATTGGGAACTCCGAGTTAAGTTAGTTGAAAACGGTGCATTTCTCCGTATGAATATGATGCCTTTTGGCCAGCTGATGGACATATTGCTTGTGTTTCCGCGAAAATACTTATGGCAAACGAGCATTGACCACATCGAGCTCTGTAGATTAGATTGTCACTTTTGAACGCTATGTTCTCCACCGGCGGATCTCTGTGTGCACGGTGCTGCAGCAGTGCAGGAGTCTGTGAGGCCCCGCCCCCCACACAGACGAGAGAGAGAGAGAGAGAGATCTCCGTACCGAATACGTTAGATATCAAGGGAGATGTGTGCCTCATCATACTTTGTTGATTTGCGCATTATAGCTTTTCCACTTTTCTGCCGGTTGTGTTAAAAATGTGTCAATTGTATTGATTTTACGAGCAAACAATGTTTGTTTACAACATCTTCCCAAGCTTCACGCGCCCCCCTTGCAAGATCAGTGAGTTGTTTGTGTTTTATTCAAGCATGGGAAAGAAGATTCAGGGAATAATTTTAAATGGAAAGGAGAGGCACATGCCTGCTCAGCGTTTGATTTACCTGCCATTTGTTTGATTTAGTGATTTAAATTGTAACTTTTAAGGTTGCTTTATTGAATAAAAAGGGCCAGATAGGGCCAAACTGCCCTCAATCATAGTTTCTGTGTGCTCCACTAGCATTTTAAATTGTTTGTGGCCGACCTTTCCCCATGGTCTGTCAAAGTAGTGGGAATCAAATCATTTCAGGTTTAAAATTGCTTAAGTGAAAATGGCCTTAACCTCTTGTAAAGTATCACATGTACTCACATGGACTTTGAACTCTGAGCCTTTAGAGCAGGGGTGGGGAACCTCCGGCCCCCGGGCCGTATACGGCCCGCGAGACAATTTTATACGGCCCTCGAGGTAACACACGCAAAAAAGAAAAAAAATCTAGACCGCAAATTAATTAAACAAGTGAGTGCCTGTTTTTCCTGGCCAAGGTCAGGGTCCTTGAACACAACACGAGCCTAACGTGTCATCACGTGGTATATGTCTCGTCCGACAGGGGTTTAGAGCAGAGCTGCCGGAGAGCAGAGCACCAGAACGCCGCTCCGGGCCGGGACTTCACAAATGTCAGTAGCCATAAGGAGTCGTACACATGCCGCAGTTTTTGCGTGGCTGTGTCTTTAGTTGAAAGCCCAGTGGCGATCTGTTCATCTGTCATACTGATCATACAGTCAATAATTTTGTTGTTATTAGCATCTGGTTAGCTAGCTCTGCTAACGAATATAAGAAGCTTTTTCTCCAACCAGTGAGGTAAAGGCACATCTTTATATGATAATTATAGTTATAAAAAAATAAGAGAATAAAGTAAACGGGTATAAAATACTATATGACAGTAAAAAAAAGTTTGAAAGGGGAGTGATTTGTAAAAAATCCATAAAGAAAAAGAAAATCTGCTTCCAGTTCTGTTTCATATTGGTGTTGAGAGATGTATCCATAGATCTCCTCATGTTGCTCTCAAAGTGCACCAGATTGATGCTTTTAAGTTCAATATTTAAAAAAAAATCTTCCTGGGGGAACATGCCCCCGGACCCCCCTGGATGAGGTTAGGTTCCCCCCCCCCCCCCCCCCCCCCCCCCCACTTAAATCATGTTCACATGGATAGGAAACTAAATTGCACGCATCTTGTGTCCATATCTTTCTGTTTTGGTGGTCATGCCACAACTGTGCACGTGCGTGCATGCATGCGCGAGTCATGGTAAGATATTTGGATTAAGGCGAGACACCCCAGGTGAATAGGGTAATTTTTTTAACTTAAAGGTATCAGCTAGAAATTTCTCCAGTTAATTACTTACAATAAGGCAATTGTCTTTTGTATTACAAGTTTTCTGAAATAGCATGTTTAAATATGCAAATTATCCATTATCTCATTAAATATGCACATATTTTAACACATTTCAGGAATCGAAATCTGAACTTTGGATAAAGCCAGGTTCAAAATTCTTGTTTCATTTTGTAGTCATATTAGTATCTAAGGCTTTTACAGAAGGGATATTGGATATCTCTCTTTATCACTCCATAAATCAGAAAATACTGTCAACAGCCCTAAAATATCAATTTTCGCCATGTTTTTAGGTATAAAATGTTGTATAATTCAGGCTATGAATGATATATGAACAAACCCTTCTGTAAAAGCCTTCATAATATTGATAGGAATATAACTGGAAGGTTTGGTGTCTCTACGTGCTACTGAAGTTGAAATTTCGAACTCAGAGTAGGAGAAAAAACTCATTTTGAGAAAACGACCTTTAAAGATTGCAGTGAGGCGCTAGCTAAACCCTCCTGTTCTTTGGATGATAGCTTGCACCTCGACGCACTCCGTGAAGGTATTTCATGTTCGGGTCATTTGTTTTTTGTATAACCTTGCTTCGTGCAAGTGACAATTGTTGTCGTCTTCTCTGTGAACGTTTTTTTCGCCGTTCTTTTGTCATTTTGAGATTTCAATTTCGAGCGGAAAGCTAACCAGGAAGTGTTTTAGCACACCACGTGACGCATCTGAACGAATCACGTTGTCAGAAATTGACACCAGCCAATGAGATTTCGTTTCTTGGTTTAAGAGCCCTTTGTGCTTTCACGATTGGTTGCTGATACAAAGGAAATGACCATATTTGGATCCAATGAGATTGTGCAGGAGAGACACAGCTTTCCAGCGATATCTCTGTTGACATGGTGCACACAGCGGTCGCGGTACTTTATGTTACGTTAGAATGCTAACTTTTGGTGAATTTAGGAGAAATCTACAGATACAAATAGACAAACTATAGTAAAATAAACACTTAAATGTGTATTTTGTACGTTTTCCTTCCAAAAGCCTGAAAGAAAACATGTTATAGAATCAAAATTGACCAGTACTTGAAAAACGATGTTTTTGCCTGCCGTGTCTCGCCTTAAGAGGTTGCTTTTTCTTTGCACAGCATGAAAGAAAGGCCAAATGAATGGGCTGTGATTTTAGTATTTTTAAGCAGACGTCAATCATTTGTACGGCCCTCGGAGGATGTTGAAAAAATTGAAATGGCCCTTGAGAGGAAAAAGGTTCCCCACCCCTGCTTTATAGGCCGACTAATGAAGAGTGATATTAATTCCATAATCCCACACATGAATAGGAGCTCAGGGAACACAGACAGCAATTGGTTGGTTGAGCCTGCTGACTGCAGGATATCTACACTGCGGGGGGGGGGGGACTTCTGTCTGACTTTCTGCAGGGCGGTCAGCTGTCACTCTGTCTTCTCTCTCCCTATGTCTAACACACACACACACACACACAAACCTCAAGGTTGACTGTCAAAGCCCATCAGTAGGTTATTGCAGACTCGTGGACTAACAGCGTGCGGGCGTCTGAATACAGCAGGAGCTCTAAAGACATCTGCCTGGCTTAGAAGTAGTTCAATACATTACAATACAAGTCCATTGTAGATACTAATCCAGTTTTCTCATTTTCGTACTGTTTTATGTTTATTTAGGATCCCCATTAGCTTTTGCTCTTGACAACAATCTTATGGGATTAGTTCTGTTTCATAAAGATAAAGCAACACTTAATCTGAATCTGGGGTACTTGAGTGAGGGACATGCAGGCTCTGCATGCACAGCAAACCCCCAATCACAATCAAATCTCAAAGCAAACGGACCCAGTGATTAAAAGGTAAAAACACTGAATAAAGTAGTTTCATGTGTTTCTCCAGGGCAGTTCGGCGCTGCTAACCGAGCTAGTTCAGCTTGTTGCTCTGATAACTTAAGATCCAGACGTCCGTGACTAAAATACTTCATCCGGTTGAATATAGTTAAAAAATACCAATTGTATAGCATTAAAGTTCAAGAAAGGATGGTTTGCGAAAAAAAACAGTCTTTTCTTCAATTCCTGTATGTTTTCATATAAAAAAAAATCGCAATGTCAGTTTTTTCCAATATCGTGCAGCCCTAATTTTTTCAAAGACATGTTACACTTCAAAAGCATATATTGCTATGTTTAGGACAAACAATTAAAGACTGCTTTCATTTAACAAATTCTATAATATAAACAGTGGCGTTTTTACATGTACAAAAGTGGTGGGGCACAAAAACTTAGTTGTCTATAGCTTCTGCAGTGAGGTTCATTGCTGGTGAGGCTCTGACTCTTCAGGTTTACAAATATTATATTTTGACCTAAATCAAAATATAATATTATTTTCAAAAGCTTTTTTTGTCTGATGCTTCAATTAATTTTAAACAGACAGTTCAACAAAAGGATACCCAAAAAATGTAATTTTATCATTTAAATATTGAATTGTTCTCTCTTAGTAAGATCCCATTTTCAATAAAATTGCAGTCTTCCCTTGACTTGAAGATGAAGTCCATTTGCCTATCCTTCTGGACAAAAATCTCTATTACTTTTTTGTAAAAGTCCTCCTTATGTTCTTGTCGTTTCAAAAGTCTTTCATAAATCTAATCTAATCAATAGATTTATGATTCGAAAATTATAAAAGTAGGGTAGACATGTGGATATTATCCGGCTGAACAAAACGTGCATTTATCTAACAGCTACGTTTCCCACAGACCTTATTTGGAGCTATTTTCAAAAATCCTATGGAGAAATGTCATTGCTTTTTTGTCGAGGGAAGCCATGCGCAGCTTACTTCCGGGTTTTAAGACGCCTCACTGCAGCTCTCTCGTCTCCTCTTCACACACCACACTTTTCGCGGCACACGTACTTACAGCTAATCAGCTCTGAATGATGTGAGATGACGTATGGTGGGGATGGCAGCACTATGCCCCTATGGTCATTATTTTTTTGCCACACACATTAAATAGGAAAATATTCTGAGCATGCGCAGTGTAGTTTTTACAGTCACCGTTCACTTAGACAGAGAGAGGGAGGGGCAGGATCGGGTTTTGTCCCACATGGCTCTAAACAGCTCAATAGGCACACACTGTAGAAACTAATTAGAAGAACACAGACTAAAACAGCAATGTACAGACAAATCAGATGATTAAACATGATCTTAAAATATATTTTATATATTTTTTTTTTTTTTATAAAAGTGGCAGATTTGCTTTATTAAACAGACCTGACCTAGGCTGCATACCAACACAATTAGGAACATGCTCACATCTTACTATGTTGGTCTGAAGAGCTGAAGCATTCATACACAATGGATAAAACCGGTGTTGTTTCATTCTATATCCTGTGAGAAAATGATATACATTTAGCATTACAAATTCGACATACTATTCCTAGCCTGAAGAAGATATGAATAATCAACAGATTAAATAATAAAGACAAAAGAGTGATTATACAAATTACATTCATTGAAATTTGAACCAGAAGGTTAAGTCTCAAAGAATGTTTTAAATAAAAGGACATAAAACAAAAAGGTGGATAATAATAAAATCTATTAAATGTATATGTAAAGACATTTGGTCAAATGAAATGACACTGAGCAAGTGATAAGAGCAACGCCCAGCGTGGGTGAAAATGGTGCAGGTCTTTCTTCATGCCCCCCCTCCGTGCTGTCCCCTCAGAGAAAGGGAAACGGGATAAGACCTCTGGACGCCACGCTGTCTCAATGATCCACACTGTTAATATGAGAGGAAAATATTGTTTTAGGAAATGAAAAATATGAAGTTAACAAATAAAACACAGCTCAGGGGCAGTCATGGAAGGTAGGTTTTCCTACAAAGTTAACTCAGCCTCCATTGATTTTCATATCAAATTAGCGTGTTAATAAAATAAGCTATCATGGCTTATACTTGCATATCTAAACAGAATCATGAAAGCCTGTTGGTAGAGTCAGGCACACAAGTCCGTTTGAGTGTGTGCGCCAGTGTCTGAATGCTCACTCACTGCTAGCTATGTAGCTAGCAGTCCCTGCTGTTAGGCTACTTAGCTTGCATTGTTATGGATCTAAAAGGTATGTAATGTTCATTTGTTCTGGGAATTTCATTTTCGAGTCTGATATCTGAAAAACAGGCCCAGGGCTTAACAGGTTAAGGTGATGTATTTACTATGTGGGCGATAATAATATGTGAGAAATTGTCGTTTTCTTGGACCTTGATGTGAAGTAAAGATTTTTGATAAGCTTTGGGTATTGCAATTTCACACGTGTACAAAAGTAGCTTAATTCAACTGATGAGTGCTATGTGAATAAATGTAAGCGAGGTGATGCAAGTAGCTCTTGGCCACTTTCATTTTTTCAAAGTAGCTCTCAGTTGGAGACCCCTGGTCAAAAGGAGGAGGAAACACATTAATTACAATTATTTCCACATTAGGCTGCTATAGAAAATTAAAAAATACTTCAGATTTTTTTCTGAATGCAGTTATAGGTTTAAGGGTTATCTGATTCCAGGGGCAAAGACGAAAGGGTGTTGTATGCTCTCCTCATCTTTTTCACATCTCTAGCTGCCACAGTGGTAACTGAATTGTAAAAGTCATCTGTCCAAGCCTTGAGAAATGGAACATAGCTTTTTCTTTGGCAGATCCTCAATACGATATTGACCCCAGTCATGTTTCCAATTAGACGCTAGTTTGCTTTAAAAAGGAATGTCTCTCTTGGGAGTCGGAGAGAGTTTCTTTCAGCCTCCAGGCAACAACTTCTCTCCACACAGCGACTATTGTTGACTGCATTTCTTTTATCCTCGCCTTTTCACTTTCTTCTCTTTTTAAGAGCCAAACTGATTCACTCGGCAAAGAACGAATGGCCTGAGTGGACCTTTTACACTGTGAGTGTGCACGCACAACTTGAACAGCTTATCTCGCTCACATCTTAAGTCCTGGCAGTTACATTGTTTACCACAAAAGCACATTGTTGTATCTGTCTTGAAGCACCATCATGTGTTTGCTGCACAGTTTGAAACATGCATATAAGATTCTACATCGCCCATATTAGCATATAGGAAATGTGAGAAAATTAGGGCTGTTAGTCGATTAAAATATTTAATCGCATGAGGTCCATAGTTAATCGCACATTTTGTATCTGTTCTAAATGTACCTTAGAGGAATATTTTTCAAGTTTTTAATACTCTTATCAACATGAGTGGACAAATATGCTTTATGCAAATGTTTGTTTATTATCATTTGAACAATGACAAATATTCTGAACAATGACAAATATTCTCCTTGAATACAACAACCTGGAACCTCTCTCTCTCTTATGCTACGTTCACACCGGACGCGATGCGAATATTCGCTTCGCTCTAAACGCTCGAGTTTCACCGCGGCTGCCAGCTGTGTTTACTCGCATCATTCAAACAAGACGCGCTGGCTCGGTAGCTACAACTACAACAAAATGAACATATTTTACCGTGATTAAATTGTAATACACGTTTCTAAATGATGCAGACGTAACAACATACTGATACCGGTTAGTAAAAACCATGAATTAATGCTTGACAAGTCTGCAGACAAGACGGCAGGCGAAACACCTTTTAAAATGCTTGTTTTCTGAATGGAGATTGGGTCGACCAGGCTAAGCTAACGTTGTATATGCTCACTCCACACTCATAACAACGGCCTACAGACATAAATAAACCAGCGACTGTATTCACCATGACACAGACAGTCTGTGGTTTGTACTTGCTTAACTTTTGTCTAGTTTCTGAACAGATATGAGGAGCTGTGATCTCTGTGTGCTAACTGCTAACAGCTAATGGCTGATGTTTTCTGGTTGAACGTCAGTGACGGCAGCAGTGGCGGCGCCAGAGATTTTCTCTAGGGGGTGCTGTGGGGTAGCTTGACGTTTCATAGGGGGTGCTCAAACATTTAGGGTTACATTAATGCACCGGCGCTACAGTTGAATTTTCTACTGCAACACTCCCCACACGCACACACACAGTACACCCGCAACTGTTACAATGAAGGCGTGAAGATTTTATTTTAAATATTTAAGTTAAATGCATCAATTGGTGCACTTTGAGAGCAACATTAAGCGGTCTCTGCGTTGTGTTTTGCGTTGTTCATGGATGGATGAGACCCGAGCCAGCATACAGTTTAGACGATTTCCTTTTAATCGCTGACAACAGATATAACAAATCAGTATTACATTTTGTATCCCTCACAGTGACTCCTCTCACGTGGAAACATTTACAAAAACAAAAAGGGAAGAGGAAACGTGAGGGACAATATAAAGAAAAATAATCTTCTGAGTATAGTGACTACATTTCAGAAGTTCCGCCCACTGATCTCCGACCTTGTCAGGTATTGAACATAAATAAACGAAGAACACAGAACTAGTGTGATTATACTAATTTAAATGATGTACAAACAAACACCACTGCATATTTACAACTGTTACAGCGGGTAAGGTCCACAAGCCTAACACACTGGCTCTGAACATAGAATTAAACACAAGTAGGCCACATAGAAATAACTATAAATAGTCAGAATGTTTGCCTCAACCATCAATGCATTACATTTATAATAGGCAACAGAGGGGGTGCATCATCATGCACTTACCATTAGACGTCTTCATAACAAAACAATGCGTCTGTTGTTGTGGCTGAGGGAAAATGCATCAATGATTTTGTCGCTGTCCAGGGCCCTTGTTCTCACGGTGTTTATGGCCAACAGTGCCAGGTTACTGGTTCGAGAGTCCCCACTGGTGTTCCTCAGGTAGTTTTTCAAACGACGCAGACAAGAAAAACTGCGCTCACAGCTCACTGAGGTCACGGGAAGTGTCAGAGATATGCATATCAGTTTGTACAAGTCTATAAATGCATCTCTGTATGGCCTCATGAGGGATAGAAACTCCTTGGTGCTGGTGATAGTATGTCCCTGTTCTTCTTTTCTTTGCAACAGCCGGCGAACTTGGTAAAGATCTGCAGACAGGTTTTCCTCACTGATTCCATAGTGGCGGGCCATGGGCAGTATCATTTTTTTGTCCAGAAATGATGTGTGTTTGGGGCTCAGGGCGGACACACCTCTCAGTACTTCATTGGTTTCTGTTGAAAAGCGACGTTTCATCTCCATTAACAACCTGTCTATAACAGGATAGAACGAGTGTGTTCTCAGGTCATCTGTTTCTAAGCGTGCTCTTTCTAACGGGGCTTCCACTACAAACCCCTCCAGATGTCGAGATGTTTGGGCCCGCCTTCTCTCACGTTGCGTCTGTGGTGCAATTCCTGCCTTCACGCACAGACTTTCTGCTTCATTTCTGATTTCCCTCCACTTGTCCTCGGTCCGCTTTTCAGATATGGCAGTGGTAACAGACTGGGCCAGATCATCTGCCGCTTCAAGATCAAAAGTGGCGGACTGAAGCTGATCCGACATGAACTTGGTTGTTCTGAATACATCTTCGAAAATAATGAGATGTACAACAAATGTCTCGTCCATGATTGTCGATGATGTCACGCAGGGTAGCCAGTATTGCTGGGAGAGTTTTCTTGACTGCCCAGATTGCAGTATATTGGCATGCCCAGCGAGTATCACTCAGCTTCTTGAGTTCTACGCACTGTGCTGTTGGATCGAGTTCCTTTTGTTTTTTCATGAACAGATCGTGCACCACTGACCCAGAGAAAAACTTGTAGAGCATTTGTAGTGTCTCAAAAAACTCTGCTGCAGCGTTGACATTATGCACACAGTCCACCAGCACCAAGTTGAGCCTATGAGCATGGCAATGTATATAAATTGCCTGTGGCACTTCTTTCCTGAACTTTTCCTGCACTCCATTGTTACATCCTGACATTACAGATGCTCCGTCATAGCACTGGCCAACACAACCATTAATGTCTATATTACACTGACTGAGTGTAAGCTTTATGCTGTTTAGTAGTGAGTCTGCGTCTAACCCATCTGCTGGGGTGAAATGCAAGAATTCCTCATGCAACGTCTCTGTCAGTGGCTGTAAATACCGCACGATCACTGAAATCTGTTCCTTCTTACTAATGTCTTTACTTTCATCCACCAAAACAGCAAAGTACTCTGCCTCCCCCACCTCATCACTTATTTCTTTTCGTATCATATCAGCCATTATATTAAATAATTCGTTCTGTATGTCATGGTGAGTGTATTTGGCATTTGATGGATTGCTTGCCAATTTTTTATCCACTGTAACATCAAACATTTTGATGAGGTGCAAAAGCTCGATAAAATTACCCCTATTAGAGGAGTCCCCACCCTCGCTGTGACCTTGCTGTGCGATTCCCTGACAAGCGGTATAGCGAAGGCTTTCAACCACGGCCTGCATGTACTTTCGGTTCTCCATAACCAAAGCTGAATGTCCCTTGTCAATCATGTTTGCTATTTTTGAGCCACTTGTCTGTTTTTGTTTAAACTCACTCCATGTTTCCATAGCAAACTTGTGCGCTGCACTTTCATGATGAGTGTTCAGAGTCGCTGATGCTTTTCGCCAGTTGTTGAACCCGTTGCAGATGAATGCTGGTTGCACTCCGTGCACTCGTTTTGAAAAGTGCCGACAAGCAAAGCAAAACGCTGCGTCTTTGGACACGCTGTATTCTAACCATACATGTTGATCCATCCAGCCTTTATAGAAACATCTCTGCTGATTTCCAAATGGCCGTGTGGGGTATTTTTGAAGAATTGGCCGTCTTGGGCCCTCTTGGGGATTGTTACTTATGTCCTCCTCCTCCTCCGCAGCAGCAGCAGCAGGTGCAGCCGCGGGGCCGGGCATTTCAGCTCCTTCCTCCTCATCTCCATCCTCCCACAGCTTTTCTTGGTCCTCCTCCTGGTCGGTGACCGTGACACCTTCAGCCTCTGCCTCACGATGCCTATTATGTGCAGATTCAGAATCCCTCTCGCTTACACGTGGACGTTTTAGGACTAAAAAACGATCAATTTTTCACTTTGCTCAACATCCACGTTAGCTAATAATTTGGCGCTCTAGCTAACAGGAAGTCACTGAAGTGTCACAAAGTAATTTAGCCTATGGGTAGGTCAAAAATCTAATTGGTGCTGGCCATTGGCCTAATCATATCACCTGTGTTGGCTTTATGTTTTTGGTCAAAAATGAGTTTGTTTCACATTTGCATTGATGTAATCAATAATTTTTCTAATTTAATTTAATAAAAATAATAATAATTGTATAATTAAAAAAAAAAAAAAACATATATTTATTATTATCCTCACCGCTGATTGGCTTCCGCGAGAACGCGTCACATGAATTTAACGCCCCAGTTGAAAAAATTGAACTCTCGCGTTTGACGCGGCCCCCTTCAATCGCGTGATTCGCGCCGCGTCCACCGCTTCATGCGCGCCGTCGGAGCGAATTCGCGTCTGATCACGTCTCTGCATTGACTTTACATGTAATCGCGCTGCCCCCAAACATCGCATCGCGTCCGGTCTGAACGCAGCATTACACTCTCTCCCAACCCCACTGGAAGCCCGGATAAGTTGAATCTACTTTAAAAAATAGAGGAAAGTGGTTGCCTTTAAAAATTTAAGTAAAGCATTATGAAAACTTGAGTCAATTAAACTTAAATTAATCAAGGACTTTAATTGTTATTTGAAGTACAATCCACTTCATGTCAAGTTGATTTTACTTACATTTTTAAGTCAACCATTTTCTATTTTTTTAAGTAACGCATTAGGAAAACTTGAGTGAATTTAACTTAAATTATTCAAGGACTGGAATTGTTATTTGAAGTACAATGCACTTCATGTGAAGTTGATTTTACTTAAAATATTGTGTAATATCAATTGCTTTCCCAATTATTTAAAGGTGGGGTAGGTAATTTTGGAGAAACCAGCTCGAGTGCACTAGAATTTGAAAATACACAGCCGGAACA
This sequence comes from Pogonophryne albipinna, assembly GCA_028583405.1. NCBI lineage: Eukaryota > Metazoa > Chordata > Actinopteri > Perciformes > Artedidraconidae > Pogonophryne > Pogonophryne albipinna. Next base: position 32,779,934 of record CM053251.1, read on the forward strand.
AATCTGCCCCTTCCTTAGGGAGCCCCTCCTCCAACACACACGGACGCGCACATGACCAATGAGGGTACGAGATAGGTTTGTGCACAGATAGAAGGCTGACAGGCAGGTAGGCCATCCAGTTACTTTAGCCGGGCCGGCTCAGATGATTGGCCGTGCTTTTTACAGTACTACGGCTTCCACAGATGATATTTTTGTATGGATTTTTTGTCAAAGCACTTAAGATATTCATTGCTATCGGGATGTTAAGAGCATTCCATGGAATATAACAACAAGTGTATCTCGAGCCGGTTTCCCAAACTTACCTACCCCACCTTTAACTTAGAATTTTTAGTTGAAAGTGGTTACATTTCGTTTTTATTCCGTCAACTACAAAAAAGAAACAGACACAAAAATAAAGTTTTACCTTTTATTAAAACTTGAGTGTTTCATTTGGATACAATGAAATTGAGCTTCCTATTCAAACTGTGGCAAACATATTGTACCATACATTTTCCTGAGAACATTTTTCACATGAAACATGAAAGTATAGCAATCTATATATATATATATAGTTATATTTCTATAAAAATAGATACATATATTTATGTAGAGCTCTGAAAAAATTAAGAGACCTCGTTTTACTATTGGTAAAAACTGGATTAACATTTGTGTTTTATTCTATAAATTAATGACTGACAACATTTATCCCAAACTCCAAATATTCTCATTTAGAGCGTTTATTTACAAAAAATACCAAATGTTCAAAGTAATCAAAAAAGATGGGAGTGTTTTCAGACCTTTTGTGCTAAGAAAACAATTTAAAATTCATTTTTCAACAACACAATACTAATGTTTTAACATAGGAAGGGCTCAGGAATCAATAATTGGTGGAATAACCCAGATTTTCAATCACAGCTTCCATGCGTCTTGGCTGCTCTGCACCACCTTTCACATTGCTGTTGGGTCACTTATAAAGCCACTCCTGGCACAAAAACTCAAGCAGCTTGGCTTTGTGATGGCTTGTGACCATTCATATTCCTCTGGATCACATCTGGATTGATGTTGGAACCCCACTGAAAACCTCTGGATGTGATCCAGAGGAAGATGGATGGTCACAAGCCATCAAACAAAGCCGAGCTGCTTGAGTTTGTGTGCCAGGAGAGACATAAAGTCACCCAGCAACAAGGTGACAGGTGGCGAGCAACCAAGACGCATTGAAAGCTGTTATTGAAACATCTGGGTTATTCCACCAAATATTGATTTCTTAACCCTCCCTAAGTTCAAACATTAGTATTGTGTTGTTTAATAATGAAGAACTTGTTTTCTTTGCATTATTTGAGGTTTGAAAACACAGCATTTTCTCTGTTATTCTAACCAGTTGTAATTTTCTGCAAATAAATGCTCTAAATGACTTTTTGGAGAGATGTTGTCAGTAGTTTATAGAATAAAACACAAATGGAAATGCCAACAAGCTTAATAGGTCAAACAGTGCAAACATGCAACAACAACAAAATGCAATATGGAAGCCTAAATACTTGCCATATGTAACAGTAGCCAACTTTTCAGAACTCCGTTTTACAATGTAAGCTGATTTTTCAAAGTCAGAATTTTGGGTGCCAGCTCAACTTTACCAAGTTTTAACATCACCTGCTTAGCAAAGTGGAAAGTGTTTTTCATGCACTTTGGGTACTCCAGTTGCAGGGCATAAATGAGTCCGAACAGGACACAGAAGGCCTGAGGCAGGTTAGCCGGTCCATCCATCACCACATTCCACTCCAAGACGATTGCCACACTGGATGGGTTGAGCTGAGGATTTTCTCCGACGGAGGATTCCCAGTGGAGTTTGACTGTACACCTCCTTATCAGCCGCATCCTAACAGAGAAATAAAGAGATTGACATATAATTCTACATCGTCCACCAAAAAGTAGCTTCCACTGTTTATAATGAAAAGCATCATACATATTTAAAAAACGTATCATATTTCATTTATATTGTTGGTGAATTAGTTAAAGACAATATATATAAGGAATAGTGTAAGTTAAATTTAGTTCCGTATTTTTTTAAACTCTGAATAATGTCCCGGGTCAATTTCACCCAAAAATTACCAAAGAATTGTAGGAGCAAACACAGTGGTGGTGGCTTAAAGCCCACCTCCGCGACGCGCCGTCCGTTAGATGAGCCTGGTCAGATTAATATGAGAAGGAGTTCAAAACACCGGAATAAAAGTTATAACAATAATCTGATTTTAATGGTAAAAAACACCAATACAAGTTACAGAGTACTCTGGACTCCCAGTTCTACTGCCGTGCGATACAGATATCGGGACCAGCCAGTCAGAAACAGGGGGAATTTTGCACGAATCAACAACAGTATACATAGACATATTTGGGGCGGAGTTGTGTTGGCTCTTCCGTCCCATTTTACTCCTAAGCGAATCAGAGAGTCCGTGGGGAGGAGTTGTGTTGGCTGCTCACTCCCCTAAATGTTCTTACTGGTTGGATTCACTTCGGGTCGGGCCCAATACAGCGAATCAGAGTTCTGGGAAAAAGTATTTTTCTTCTGAAGAGCGTGAGAGCTTCGGAAGTAAACAAGGACAGAGTCACTTTTTATCTTGCATCTGAGTTCACTCCTTTACTTTCCCAAGGAATATTTCACACAAACTCTATTCTTTCCTAAACAATCAAACACTATACACAGATATATTGGTGCCTGAGATTATATTGGCCCAGATTGAACCTTGAAAAGAATATGTGTGTGTGCTGGTGGGAGGAGGTGTATGTGTGTGTAGCAGGGTACAGATGTAGCACTCCAGATAGGACTCACATGTGTGTGTCCCAGTCAAAAGCCCAGCGGATCCCAGTGGCTGGGGGTGTTGCCAAATTGCTAGAGGGCGTTGCCAAATTTCCCCATTTGTTCAATTACAGGATTTAACCATGAGATGGCGCTTCATTCACAAATACACAAAGACAACTGGGTGTTGTAGAACTTAGTCTGTTTGCAATGTTTGCAGCTCTGCAGTTGTGTTTGTTGAATACTGTAGCATTTAATCACTTATTTGTTATGGTTTTCACAGGCTACTATAATGAAAAAACATCAGTTTTAGATCAAATAAAGTATATAGTTTGCTTTATGCAGTATATTTTTTGTAATATTGTTGGGGTGTTTTTACACAGTACAGTAGATTGAAGTAAATCAACTTATACATTAAGATAAGATAAGATGGACCTTTATTAATCCCCGTGGGGAAATTCAGTAGTTCAAACAGCAACAGGGTAAGAGTGAAAAACAGGATAGCACAGATTCACACAGATTAATAAAATCAAAATTAAGATGAGCGATAAAAATAATAATAATGAGAAACTATGTAATAATAAATGAATAAAACTAAAATATAATTATCATATCATATATTATAATGTATTGTATTATTAAGTAATATCATACATTAACCCCATTATAGCAGATGCCACATTGAATGGATGAACACATTTATGTATCAATAATTACAACAGAGTATTTCAAAATACAAGTTGTAAAAATACTTATATGTATTTAATATTAATAACATAATGATTAATTTCAGATGATAATACTTTTCATGGTTAGGGTTAGGTCTGGTCTGACAGCGCTTAGCTCTCTGCTGCAGAGAAGATCACTGCTCTAAACAAAGTCAAAAATCCTACATCCAAACGGAATAAATATAATTAATTATGATGAATACGTTAAGTCTTGTTCATTGTTTTTCACTTTTATTAAATGTTTGATATTTCCGGCAGAGACCCTTTCATACCGGCAATGCGCGATAGAAACAATAGAAAGTATGACAGTTTAAATATGCCAGTGTTAATTTCGTCAACGAAAACTATGACGAAAAATGTTCGTCAACAACCTTTTTTACATGACTAAGACGAGACGATGACGAGCTAAAAATAGATTCTTGATAACGAAAACTATGACGAAATGTATATTTAGTTTTCGTTGACGAGACGAGACGGGACTAAGGTGTTAATGGTGGACTATCGGACATTCAAAATGCAGCATATTTTCCCCCAAGTGTCCATCTTGTCTGTCAAAATGCATCTTACGTTTCTAACTTGCAATATCATTATTTCCGCTCTCTTCACTCCAGAAGAGCGATCTCCCTGTGTCTCTCTGTGTGCGGGGGGCGGGGCCTAACAGACATGCTGCAGCGGACACAGAGATCTGCCGGGGACGGAGCGTTCAGAGAGTATAGAGACACATTTTGACTAAAAGTTGACAAAAATGTAATTTTTCATAGACTAAAAGTTGACTAAAACGTTTTGAGTTTTCGTCGACTAAAACTAGACCAACACGTTTTGAGTTTTCGTCGACTAAAACTAGACTAAAACTACGAAGGATGGGAATGACTAAAATGTGACTAAAACTAATAACCATTTTCGTCTTAAGACTAAATCAAAAACAGCTGCCAAAATTAACACTGAAATTTGCGAACACAAACCTACAGACAGAGCCGGTTGGGAGATCAAAGGAGGGGGGGGAGAGCTGTGGAATGTGACCACCCCCCTTTGGAGACTTACTCCACACATTCCGATGGCCAATTAGTTTTAAACAAAGAGTTTGCAGCATACAGCACAGGCAACATGGGGGCTTCTCAAAAGATTTTTGTTTGTTGTTGTTTTGTGTCAGTTTTACGTCGCCACTTCCATTCATATTTTTCATCATTGTTCCACAATGTTTATCATCATGAAATTAATATCCATATATTTTATACTATACTTGCACTGCTTACCGTTTTCATACTTTATATATCTTAGCATATTCATACACACTGTTAATACTGCTCACAGGCTGCTAGTGTATTCATACCCCTCACTGTTTATTCATCATTCAATTCATTCTATATTTTATTCTGTAGATTGTGTACATTACTTTTCACTTTACAGCTTGTTGCACCGTTCGAAGCTAAACTGCATTTCGTTGTCTCAGTACCTGTAATCTGTGCAATAACAATAAAGCAGGCATCTTTATTGTAGCCTCAACAATCAAGTTCTAAGTAGTGCAATATGAAATAAAAACTAAAAATATCTGTGCTGTTGTATTTGCTGTAAAGTGTCTCTACTGTAGGCTATTTTTATTATATGTACAGCACTTTGGCTCGACCAAAAATCGTTTATAAATGTGCTATGTAAATAAAACTTGATTTGATTTGAAAAACAACTACACTCTTTTGGCAGTGTTGTGGTGCCGAGAGATGGGAGTCGGAGGCGGGGTATCAAAGGTACAAGCTAGACTTTTATTTAGCATCTGAAAACCATTGTACACAACTTCATTCCCGGGAAGCGAAGACCGGCGGAAACAGGAAGTCCGGTTCACTAAAATGTCCGTGCAGAACAATACCCCAACCCATAGATCCGTGGGTGAATAATGTCAATCACCACAGTGTACACATTAACAACAACCAGGCCCGGACTGGCCATCGGGAGGACCGGGAGGTTTCCCGATGGCCTGGCCTGCTAAGTGGCCTGCTGGCCTGAGCAAATTTTTTTTAATGTATGTATTGTGAACGCAATGCTGCGCAAATGTGGGTCTGACTCTGCCTCACAGCGGGTGACTGGCTGTCTACGTGATGTGGCCTGCCGACATTGGCACTTTCATACAGATCGTACTAATGCCCTCGATTGGTCTCTGTATGTCATTCAAGCTCGGGAGGGTGTGTGTTAGTGTATGTGTGGCGCGAGCGAGTGAGATAGCGCGCGCACCGGTTACGTGTATTGTTGTTGTTAGCATCTGGTGCTAGCTAGCTGCGCTAACGGATATAAGGAGCTTTTTCAACAACAAGGTGGGGGAGAGTCCTGTCCAGTCAGACTGAGCGACTGATAACTACAGCTCAGGTGAGGTAAAGGACTCTGAGTGTTTAGATAGTTAACTTAGTCCAAGTTATCTCAGTGGGTCTCAAACGAAACACATATTTCCATTTGAGGGAGGAGTGATTAGTAAAATATGCATGAATAATATTTAAAAAATAAACGTTAACTAGGTGAAAAAAGGTAAGATAAACTATTAAAACTTGTTGAGAGATACAACTAGTCTTTGCTGCTGCCTCAAAGAGGAGCAGGGGGAGAGGGGGGAGACAGGTGAGGCTGGTTCAGGAGCACAGACACACTCACAACTATAAATGAACCAAAAACAAATAAATAAACAAGTTTCAATGTTTTTTCATATTGGATATGGTATGTTATTGGTTATGGCCATGTTTTTATGATTTTTTTAAATGTATACAGTTATCTTTCATATGGGTGTAGTCTCTTTATTTCCCCCTCAAAATGCACCAGATTGATGCATTTAAGTCCAACATTTAAAAAAATATTTTACCGGGGGAGCATGCCCCCGGACCCCTCTATAGGATTTGAGGTCCAGCCCCACTTAAAATATGTTCACATAGGTTCCTAAATAGATTTGCGCATTTTTTTAAATAGTAACCCATGTCCATATGTTTATTTTTGGGTAGTGTGCTGTAAAAGTTGACAAATAAATCCAGCAAAATGGCACAAAAAACTGGTAGTGGCCTGGCTGGGTGTATAATTCCTGGCCTGACTTATTGTCCCAGTCCGGCCCTGACAACAACTACACTATTTTGGCAGTGTAACAATTAAACAAGAACTACACTCTTTTGGCAGTAACAATTAGATAAATAATAAACTGTCAGACTGACACTGAAGACAAACAAACTATTTTCAGCAATCAATCTGTTTAGTTGACTCTGGGTGACATGTGGCGATTTTAAAAAATCGTTTTTTGGCTGTTTAGATGGTGTTGCTCCATCTGGGTCACTGCCGGTGGTTGAGACGGTGGGGTCTTTGGCGACTAGTTTTATAGCCTCATGTACATTAGTTAGGTGCTTCAGGAGATTGGCATTGCTGTTCGATGTGGACAATGCTTTTTGTCCTGCACACAGTTTACATTTGACCATAATATTTTGTGCGTTCTTTATCCCCACAAATTGAAAATAGTGGTTATATCTCCAAGTTGTAAATGCGCTGCTGCTCTCGCTGATACCTGCATCTGCCATAGTGTGTGTGTGTGTGTGTGTGTGTGTGTGTGTGTGTGTGCTGGTGGTGAGCGTTGCCGTGTATGTGTGTGTGTTAGCAAGTGTTTGTGTGTCTGTGTATTTTCCCCATAAGGCAAGACCCGCCCAACTCTGTCTCTGATTGGCTTACCCTGAAACGTTACCCCGCGTTAACCAATCATCACTCCTCTCTCGTCACTTTCACTTTTCCATGGTACTGTGAGAGGACATCGCTGTATTCGCCTGTAAGCTACATCCGCAGGGAGATTCGGTCCAGTTCCATCACATAATGTAACGCAGTAATGCACCCATTTAAATCACAGTAACTATAACGGCGTTACTGAATGGGAATAGGTAACTAGTAACGTTATTAGTTACCGCAAAAGGTAGTTGCGTTACAGTAATGCGTTAGTTTGTAACACGTTAGTCCCAACACTGGTAAACACACACCTGATCACCTGAGAGCTGCCGTTTCATTCAGACTGTTTAAAAAAAAAAACGGTCTGATTTTAACAACTCAATATGTGATTGTTATAGCAGTAATATTAGACACTAATAATACAGTAAACTATTAACACTGTACATATTATTGTTTGCCCGTGGGATTAGGATGATTGGTAGTGAGAACCGTGCTGCATTTTCCTCCGGTCGGATGTGATATAAAAACAAAGCGATTATTTTTGTTGTTGGAAACTCACGTGGATTAAACTACATGTATTAGTGCAGTGGTTCTCAACTGGTGGGTCGCGACGTGGAAAAAGTGAAGGAAAAAAATTGGAATTATTTTTATCTTTTTGGAAAAAAGTCAAACTTTTATTTTGAAGGCCCGATTTTCTAACGCTGTGCATGCAGTAGGCGTTGGACAGGAAGTACCGGAGACCATAAACGGCTTTGAAAACGTCTGTCACGTAGTGATCATCTTCTCAATAAAACATCTTTGCTGATGTTTTTTCGAGTCTTCTGGCCAATCAGAATCAAGATTGTTGCCGGAAGTCCCCACGGAGAATAACTTTGCGGTAGAACTATTCTTTATACATCCATGGGTACAACTTCAGATACAAATGAACACGTAATGAAATATGACCCCCGGTTTGATGATTGACAGGTCACAGAACAATGGGAGTTATCTACCCTAACCCATAATTTAAAGTAAGTCACACAGACTATCTCCTCTTTGCTCTTCTCTCTGTGAGGAGCAGCAAGTTCAGCTTCAGAACAAAGTGAAAAACAAACAATGGCGTAAAATATTATTAATATGTCGGGTTGTGATAGATTTATTTATTTTCTTCTCAGATTGTACCAGAATGCGTAGTTTATGTTAGTATTGCTAAAAATCTCCTGGGGAGAATCCCCCCAGACCCCCCTTCTGGGGTTGGGTTTCCAGCATGTGTGCCTTTTTATACAGTTCAGCTTTGATTCCATCAACTCATTAAACTTTTTTAAAAGCATACTTTAGTTCTGTGAAGGGATATAACTTTCACTTTAATTAATATTGTATGCTGAAAAGCGTATATTACAGCATGATTTTTTGTTGAATAGATTTGAGTGCTTCAAAATGTTGGGTCGCGATTTACTGACCAAGTAAAAAGTGGGTCCCGAGGCCTGACCAGTTGAGAACCACTGTATTAGTGCAATCATTTCAATTCGCGAACATATGATACATTAAATGATCGTGAGGATGATGATTGAAAATCGTTTGTTTGAGCCGGGCTGCATTTCCTGATGAAAAAACATAGCGATGGTTTTGTACTTACACCTACGTGAATTAAACAACATTATTTTGTTAAATAAAAACATGGTGATGTTTTGTAAATGATTACATGTCTCTTATTTAGCACAGAATATGATCCTATCCGTGACTATGGATCTTAACAAATATCCGCTATATCAGATACCTGTAGATCTATCAGCTGTTTATTTCACATGAGTTCCAGTGTGGCAGCTTTTCACGGCTCCCCCTGGTGGATCCATGATCCATTGCAGCTGGTTTAATTAAAATTACATTTATTTATCAAGGGGTCGTATCAAGTCCTGCGGGGGGGTTTTCCTTTTCAGCAGGGGCCCACCCCGTGTAGATCACGGACCCGCACGGGTAGGAGTCTGAAATGAAGCGCTACATCTGTATCTGGTCAGTGAGTGTAGGTGAGCAAAGAATATGTGTGTGTGCTGTTGGAAGGAGGTGTATGTGTGTGTAGCAGGGTATCTGGGTCATTGAGTGTAAGTGAGAAGGTTATATATATAGGATTACTTAAAACAGTCCAAAATAATACATGTTTACTTCAATACAGTTCAAGATAATACCTGTTTACTTTAGGGTGCAAAATGTGAACATAACACAAGGGTTAAAGTAACTTACGGTGCAGGTCTTGAAGAAGGCAGAAGGCTCATCCCCCAAGATGATTGGCAGTCCCCGAACACAAAGGCATCTGATGTCTGTTGGCTCAGTGGTCTGGAATATAGTGGAGATAACAAAGAATGGTCATATATTCATCAAATACATTCTACAAACTCTACACAATTACTTTATTGCAAATATACTTGAAAGTAAAGGAGAGGACAAAAGGAGATGACATGATAGGAGAGAATAGAAAAGGGAGAGAACATAACTTCTTCTTGACCAAAGAATAGAATAGGAAACAAAACAAGAGAGCAAAGCAAAATGAACAAGGGAAAAGAGGAAACAATGACACATGAAGAGATGAAATTAAATTGACAGGACAAGAGCAGCAAATGAGAGAAAAGAAGAGATGAGAAGGAAGTCAAAGGGACAGAAGAGGAACAAGGAGAGAGGAAAGAGATTGGGTAGACAGATGTTAAGTAAACCCACCTTTGTCTGACTTAAAAGCTCAGACAGAAATTGGCCAGTGACACCCTTCTTCTTCCTATAGAGGTCCATCAGGCTCAGAGAGAAACGGTCAAGTGCATCGAAGAAGTTGTCCTTGAGATTTTTCCCCACCACTCTGTTGAACTCGCAATAAACCTGAAACACAAAAGAGAACAAACCATGTAAAACTGTCAAATAAAATCATCCTTGGTGAAACAAATAAGTGCATTTTTTATTTAGACAGCTTTTGCTTGCTTCACCATCTGATTTTTCAAGATGCCTCTGTGCACTTCTCACGGTAATATCTTAATAAAATCAGATATTTAAGTAGGTATGAGGATATAACTACATTTTATGAACATTACATTTAGAACACAAAAGGACAAACAAACCTGGGGAGGTTTCAGCCTGGAACCTCCACCCCGCTGCGGGACCCGTGGTGGGACCCCCGAGTCAGACGATGCGTCTTGGTCACGCTTCATATCGGCCGGAGACACGCAAGCACACCCTCCCGGCCATCAGAGTCGAACCCGCAGTACGGAGTGGATGAGTGGGGGGGACGGCTGGACACAGGCCGTGGGGGGACACCCGAGACCGGGCTATGTCCCCGTTAGAAGGAACCGGATGAAATAGCCAAAAAAAGAAAAATTAATAAAACCGGGGAAAATAGGGGGAAAAGTGAAAAAAAGTGTCTGAAAACAGGCACTCGTGAGGCGGGCAGAGTCCCCTGTCAACTCCCGTTACATTCCTCCATGGTGTCATTTGAGCGAAAAATGGCTAAGTCAACTTTTACGAGAACTAGGATGGGGGGTTCAAAAGGGCTTGACCAAGGCCGACCCAAAGTGCATGGTGAGCGGACTCATCACCTCCGTGAGAGTGGAGGTGTCCTGAGAGTGGAGCCTGCACCGGAACTGTCCTGAGAGTGGAGGCCTGCAGGCAGACCCCTCTCAGGCTGACAGGCAGGTAGGCCATCCAGCTATTTTAGACGGGCCGGCTGCCACAGATCAACATTTTGTATGTATTTATTGTCAAAGCATTTCATATATGCATTGCTATCGGGATGTTAAGAGCATTCCATGGAATATAACAATAAGTGTTTCTGAAATAAATTACATACCCCACCTTTAAGGGACGTTAATCAACAACATCTGAAAACGTAATGTGGTCGCTAATGTTAGCTAAATGGCGTCTCACCTGATGTAGTAGCACAAAGCAGCCTCCCAAGCACCACCCTCCTCTCCCTATGATGGAAGCCTGAGACAGCCTGTGGCAGGGTTCTAGCGTCCGGCGTTCAATGTGGGGTGGTGTCCGACTCACACGACTAAAAGAAAGGTGACAAAAACAGCAACTGGGTGAAAAAAATTATCTACGTCTTTCAGTGAACACGAACAAGTGAAAAAAGTACAGCACTATCTGTTTAAAACAATCTGCACCTCGTAGCCTACTATCGCTCAGTAAAAGTTAACAAAAGCGAGGGAAACACAGATTGCCTGACTGCAGTAGCGTAGAAGTGCTGCAGTTAAGTGACGTAAATCAAATGAAAACTTAATGCGGTTGCTATTAAGATCTAGATCCCTCCGCGGGCTCCATGATCACTAGGGGTGGGCGATACCACAACATCTGGATTTGATCCGATACCAAGTATTTCAGGGCCAGTATCGCCGATACCGATATCGATACGGATACTTTTTAAATGAAAAGCGTCTTATGTACTTTCATATAGGGGAGAGCTGCATGACATGATTTTTTAGCTGAAAGCATCATAAATAGACTAAATCTGAATTAATTTTCATGAATAAAGACAGGACAGTTTTTATAGACAAATAAACGTTTTACTTTTGCAAATTTAAAGTGTAAACATGAAAAATAACAATACAAAGTGGCTCGAGTAGCGAACTGTCTTCTTGCACACATCACAGTTCGTTTTAATTACCAGTTGTGAAATTGCTCCAGCCATCATGCGCGTGTGTGTGTTGCACTCGCGAGTCGCTGGCTGCTGCTGTCCTGCCCTGCTGGCTGCTGTGAGTCAGCTTGATAATCGGCGTTCAGGCAGGGAGCGCGCTGCGCGTGCGCGAGCCTCGAGGAGAGGAGAAGAAAAGAGCGCATATACTTGTGTTCGTCTGCACCAGAGCCATGATATAATATAATCTATCTATATGGCGCTGGTCTGCACATAGTTTTTTGAAGAAATTGACGAGTAGAGGAGACGGAAAAAAAAGTATAAAAGTATCGATCCTATTGGCTCTAGTATCGATATTTTGGGATCGATCCGCCCACCCCTAATGATCACACTGCGGGGATTTCCCCACCCTAATGACCACCTAGCAGCACATTATACCGCTTATTACACGGCTACATACTAAAAAACCAAACAAATTATTCATAATATCGATTTTAAAATGATTTAATTGACTTAAAAATGATCGTAATGCTTCCGCCAAAATAAAAAGTCGGTTCCACGGCGCACCAACGAATGGAACTTTAATTCAGAAAATAAACGGCAGCATTATTCGAATTTACCTGTAACTGTCAAAGTCTGTTAACATTTTATTTTCCTCTAACAAGTACTTAAACAATGCGAGAGAAGCCCACACCGTGTTCCCGCCAGTTGAGACTTCCTGTGGCTGTGTTACACCCAAAAGTACGAGAATTCAACCAAGCCCTGTTAGCTAAATCACTCACCAGATTCAGTAGATAAGGCAGCCGTGCAGCGTCCCTCCTTTGCGAATCACGCGATTGAGGCGATTGAACGGTGCTGCGTCAAAACCATAGACTGTATATATAAATGGACGTAGGGTCCGTGACGTCACCCATAGGATTCTGCAGAGTTGCCGTGAAGCCCTTAGTAGGCGGAGTCGGCCACTAACGGCTCGACAGTGACGTCAGAGTTCAACTCCCGCCTGTTCCCGCCTGCTCCAAATAAGGGCAAAGAGGCGGAGCCGAGGCGGGACATGCTGCCACCGAGCTGGAAGTTCCAGAGCTAGCTGAAGCTACCAAGCTAAGCTAACATGCTTCCCATCTGTCGTCGTATTTTACGTTTCTAAGGTAAGCGGACATGAAACTATTCAGCAAAACTATAAATAATAATCTAAGTTATTGAGTTTTTAGCATAATACTTCAGAATCTTAAAACCCCTTAACGTTTGTATGCAATTGTGCTAAATTCAACACTGGAATCAAGTAAATATTAATATGTTTGCATGACATTAGTTATTTATATTTTGATATCACTTAATTATACGTTTAAGTCAAGCTAAGGTACATGTGATGGTAGCTAATTAGTGCTCTTACCTGTGAGGCCTCCTCCAAACAGCATAATAACCAGACTGTATCATTAAAACTAAGTACCAGTTCTAGATCCTTGACTTTAGACAAACAATTCAAAAGACAACATGTATTTAAAGACCAATCTTTATTTGAATGTGCCTCTTAACCTGAGATATTAGTTATACAGTAATAGTATTGACAATCTAAAAAAACTGAGCAACTCAACAGTCAACTTTATGTTTCTTATTGTCTAAAGCATTTATTATTTTCATTTTCCCCCTCTCATATTCAGTGTGGACGGATTGAGACAGCGTGGTGTCCAGAGAGCTGCTGAGACTTCAGGGAGAAACCTCCGTGTGATGGACGTCCAGTCTGTTGGTGTGGAGAGGACTGAGGGTCTTTCCTCAGCGAGGAAGACCGGGCCTGATGGAGGAGCCCATGCTGGGCAAAGCTGATACCAACTGCACAGGCCTAGTCTGTCACTTTATCTGACTAAATGTGTTTACTTACTTACATTTAATAGGTTTACACCTTCTGTCCATATGTGCTTTTTATTTAAAACATTTGATTAACTTTTGGTTCACATTTCAATAAATTGTATTTGCACTCCTTTCGTCCATTATTCTTACTGAAAATGTTAGATTACACATTCACATCTGACTGAAGATTGGCCCCATTTATTTGTGACGTTGCAAACTCTGCGGTACAAGGCACAAGTGTTGTGAAGCTCATAAAGTGAGGCAAATAGAAATAATCAGCTGATAGAGTGTAGATGTGGAAATAGGTGCATTCGATCAGCTGACTGTGTTTTCACAATAAAAGTAGTTTCTTAGTGAATGTCCTGTACTGGTCTTAAAATCTCATAACATCATCTTTTAATGTTCCTCTTGGATGTTCTTCTTGACCCTCAGAGAAGGAGAAAATGTCGTGTCTTTCAGGCATGTCCTTTCCTAACAAAAATTACAGGAAACATAAAACATATTATTGCAGAACAAGTGTGTTATTTATGAAAGCGGTGTGTTTGTGTGTTTAGGGCCTGTAGATATAATTATTTTGTAATTGTAATGATTTTTTTTTATTTCCACAGTGAGCTACAAAGACGATCAGATTAGGAATGAACAGTATGAAGTTCATCAACATTGAAATATATGTTATTATCAAAATAATATTTAACTGTTATCAAAACGTAGTGCAACTGTAGAAGCTTGCTCTGTTGTCTCACTGAAAGAATCACTTTTACAACGTTTTTTACAGATAATATTGAGAGATAAATAGTAGCAGTTCTCACTATGTGTTAAATATCTTTGCCTTCAATACATTAAATTAGAAAGCTGACAAAATCATAGTGCTTGTTAACATCTAAATGTAACTTTTTGCATGGAAAAAACCCTCAACTTCACTGATGTGTAGGTGATCTAGTATTTAGTATTGTTTAATGGAATGTATATCAGTGTATTAAAGTCAATACTTCATTCATTTAAACCAATATCTTTCTTGATTCTTTGTACAGTATGAAAAATAGAGTCTTTGTACCTGAGCTGAAGTTCACTGCTGTGAGGAGTCCAGTTCTGTCTCTCTCTCTCTGGTCCAGCCTGTCTGCATCACCTGGACACCTTAAACAAACAGATATATATGTAAAGTACCATGTGTACAAACAATATAACTGATTCTCTTCTGTTGAACATGTTGGATTGTGTATTGTCCGAGTCAGGGTCCTTTTTATTTAACTGTAACTTTGGAAGTTGTGTTACCAATGCTTACTGTTTATTTGATACCCATTTGGTAATACAATTAATAAAAACAACAAGGTTTGGGTTCGTTCTTCAGGTGACTGTGACGTTAACGTGTAAGCTCAATAATGCCAACCATATTGTAATATCTAAGTAATCATCTTGAAATATGACATTAATAATTGTAATATACACATCTTATTGTGAGGTTGATTTCACATACACTACTTCGACGTTAGCTTGTCTACATACTTGAGCATAGCCAATTTAAATTAACCTTAGCGATGCATACAGTTCCTACCTAGATAATAAAATATCTCTCTACGTTACAAGGATGACCTTATTTTATCAACCTCAAACAGAAGCCGTTTGTTCAACAGTATTATCCCACTTAATGTCTATTTCGTTTTAACCTTTATATATACAGTCTATTATTTTAACTTGGAGGCTACGATTAGCATCGTTAGCACCGATGTAGCTACCACACGCTAACCCAAGCCTTAACATTCATTACGTAGCTGATTAAAATCATTAATACATAAATAAAGCACTCGAATTTCACTTACCGCAAAACCGCATTCATGCACCGTCTGTTTTAACCGCAGAGCGAGTCACAATAGTCCGATATATAAGCATGAACAACAAACAACCACGGCCGGCTTCAAGTTGTGTTTACTGGATGAGCTGAGCAGGCAGAGTCCCTGTAGCTTCACGGAGCAGCTAGCAGAGAGACAAGAAGCTAGCAGCAACAGTCACTTGACAGAGCCGTCACTCAATGTGACCACGCCCTAATGTATGCAAAAACGTTAAGACCTAATATAAATAAAAGGGTCGTGTTAGAAAACAATTCACTCACAGATCCATAATCATGAAGGTGGAATCTAACTATATCGATAATAAAAATGTATGGAGCCAGGGGTAGAAACATGTTTTTCTCTGCTGTAAAGTTGGGCATTTTAACATGGGGGTCTATGTAAATTGCTCCTTTCTGCAGCCATCGCCTATCGGCCAATATATGAACTGCAGTGTGTGGCACTTCCGTATTGGCGTCCGGCTGTTCCCCAGAGTTTGCCCCTTGGTCAAAACGCGAGAGTTCAATTTTTTCAACTAGAGGGTCAAATTCACGTGACGCGTTCTCGCGGAAGCCAATCAGCGTTGGGATTCCCTCTGACGTCCCTCTGACGTGCTGCTGTTGATCAGTTGTAAAGATGGAAGAGAAGATAGTTGTGGGTTCCCCGAGATATACGATACAATGTCGTATATCTACCGGGACCGCAACAAAATAGAGCTCGCATGGAGGAAAATAAGCATATCTGGTAAGTTATACAAAATATACATCCGTTGTTTGCTTGATTACAGATACCAACAACACATTAGCATTAACCAAGTTAGCTCAACCGCCGGTTTAATGACAGTTAAAAGTTACCGTTTGTAAACGTTTTTTTCTTGTCAAAGAAAGGAAGAGGGAGAAGGAAGATAAGAGGAGTGGGTCAGCAGCAGGGACCAATAAAAAGTGGAAATACTCTGCGGTCCTGTCCTTCCTCGACCCATTTGTTACCCCGAGAAAAACCACCAGCAATATGGTGTCGGGGGTCGAGGAAGACAGGACCTCAGAGTATGGAGGTGAAGCACAGGGAGCAGACGGGAGAGGTTGGTTGACAAGTGGAGACACTCATTCACACTGCATAGGGAAGTCATACAGAATATCTACAAAAACAATGTAAAAATCAAGGCTATAACTGCTTAATTTATCAATAAGTAATTATTATAATACAAGTGCAATTGTAAAAAGTTGTATTCTCACAAAATCTAGAATTACATTACCTGTTCCATTTTATTATCTCATTATTATATTTGCCTCAATGGAATACAGAATACATCTTTCTTATATTTTCAATATTTACAGATGAACATGAGTTTTCAGAGGGCAGAGGAGGCAGAGGAACACCATGATGCCACTGCTGATGCCCCTCCTGCTGTCTCTGCTGCTGTCCCTGCTGATGCCCCTGCAGGACCTAGTGGTGTAGGCAGAGCACCAAGGGGTATGTAAATGACAGTTTTGATTGCATTTTATTGTATTGATGCATTGCTGTACCTTCACTAAAAATTGCAGGTTTGCAGGTATTGCAGTCAATATGTCAAGGTATTTATCCCTAACATTTTATCACCTAACTCAGGGGTCTGCAACCTTTTTGACCAAAAGAGCCATTTTGCTCCTTTTTCCAAAAACATTTTTTGTCTGGAGCCGCAAAACATATTTCATAGCTTGATAGCTTATAAAGTTGTATTTATTGTTATATCAGACAAAAACTACAGTTTTTTTGCATTTATTAGGCTATTTATTACATTATATAAAACTGTTAACCTCTAATAAGAAACAAAGAACTCCGATAAGGAGAATTAAAAATAATACACAGGCCTACTTTAAAATAAATTAAACACAGCACTTGGGGAGTCCTCTGCACATTTGAAGGAAAAAATATATAATTAAAATGGGCCCACTTTGAAATAAATAAAACATATAGCTGCACCCTAAAAAGAGTTAAAGGTAGGGTAGGTAAGAATGGAGAAACCAGCTCGAGTGCGCTAGAATTTGAAAATACACAACCGGAAAAAATCTGCCTCTTCCTTCAGACTTCCTTACAGAGCCCCTCTGTAGGAGCCAAAACGTTGATTTAATATTTTGATTATTTAATCATTTAATGTATGTAATGGAGTATAATTGATTGGTGTAATTTGATCGGGATCCGCAGCCACGGTGGGGCGGAGCGGCTGATTGGTGCTGCGATTGCCTCAGCTGGTTAAAAGAGTCCTGCTGATTATACTCTGGGTTCTAGTTTGGTTGTGAAGCCACACGGTTTTTTGACCGCTGCATTGCACTGCAGAGAAGATAAGATTTGTTTATTTAAACGACGAAAACTGTTTCAACATCGTCTGGTAAGATACCTTCATTTGTGTGTTTAAAGAAGAGAACGAACAGTGAAGAAATGGAAACGATAACATGGAAATAAATGTACCAAAAACAAACAATATATATCTCTGAGTGATGTGTGAGCGTGTCGGCCAGGCGCTAAAACCAAAGAACAGAAAAGAGCTTAAGAAAGGTGGAAAGAAGGCTCTTTTATTCGTCAAAAAACCCAGCTTGATGAGCGCTGGTCCGTGGAAACGTTTGTTTTGAAAACAAGAACTCATAACAGCGTGTCAAACACTCGCTTTCGTTTTACTACGGATTCTACTTCCTGGAACGACGGTGTTGTGAAACGTGAATGACTGAAGGCAACAATCACTCCTCCTCCAATTACATCTGTAACGCGTCACTGCTGTGGAGCGTTCAAAGACTGTTGGAAACGTCTCAACTCGCGGCAAACAGTACAAAACGCAAGGGAAATCAAGGCAAGACAACGAAAGTCCACAATGAAGTAAAATTCAAAAGGAATAAACGTGTTGTCTTGAACAAAAATGGCAGACATGGAAAGCTTGGAAAGTGACATTGACTGTGTGTACATGGAAAGGCTCAAACGACTGAAATCATCAAGGAGTGCAAAATTGGGTGCATTGACAAGGAAAAGAAATGAAATCAGACAATTAATGGAAAATGTCTGCAATGTGGAACTGGTTAAGTCGAAAATGGAAAGTGAGTTTACACAACTATGCAAGGAAATGGAACAGTTAAGTGATTCTGTTCAAGCTTTAATGTCCACTGAGGAGGAGAATGAGGTGGAAATGGATCAGGATGAATGGTACAAGCCCAGAGCAGCTGCCTTGGAAGAGTTTACTCAGGAGGTCTTAAACTGGATCGCTGATGCTCCTGTGTCCAATGTGGTCCAGACAAAAATAAAAGGACATATGAGTGTTGCACCTCAGGACAGTATTTCAAACGCAAAGAGTGTTCATTCACAAAGTTCAAGGAGATCCTCTCTGTCTTCTATCACATCTGCTAAAATAAAGTTGGAAAGTCGAAATGCAGAATTGTTAGCACGAGCTGCTAGGCTGGCTCAGAAGCAAGCACTGGAAAGGGAGGAAGCTGGTTTGAAGGAAAGAAAGGAACAGCTGGAACTTGAAACAGATATTGCAGCAAACACTGCAAAATTAAGTGTAATCAAAGGAATGGAGGATTCTCATGCAGGCATGTACCAAGCAGGAGAGAGAATGAATGAATATTTGGATAACTCACTGTTTGTGAGTACAGCATTAGAGCAAGAAAATGCTCATTTGAATGCTAACAAGCATAAACCAAACATCAATAAAACTGCAAATGCCGTTAATAGTGAAACACAATTCATACCACAACGTCCCGAAAGTTCAACTTCATCCGGCACGTCTTCTAGCACGGGAGAGGGCAATATGAACAGCTTAATAAGCATCATGGAAAAACAGACCATAATAACAGAAACAATGGTAAAGCAGCAGAAACTTTCTTCATTACCCCCGCTCAGCATTCCTACCTTCAACGGAAACCCTTTGGAATATTGGTCCTTCATAAGAGCATTTGAGCATGGTATTGAAGAGAAAACAGAAATCAGTAAGGACAGGCTTTACTTCTTGGAGCAATGCACTATTGGCCAACCAAGAGAGCTTGTGCGCAGTTGCCAATTTATGCAATCTGACAAAGGATACACGGAAGCAAAAAGGTTGTTGAAGCATCATTATGGAGATGAATATCTTATTGCGACAGCCTACATCGACAAGGCTCTCAATTGGCCATCTATTACACCTGAGGATCCACAAGCTTTAAAAACCTTTGCTGTGTTTCTTAATGGATGTCTCAATACAATGGATAGTGTGGAATACATGGAGGAAATGGATCACCCAATCAACATGCGAGCTGTTCTTTCTAAACTCCCATATAAGCTGAGAGAAAAGTGGAGGGCTAAAGCTTGTGACATACAAGATAGAAACGACAGAAGAGTTAAGTTTGAAGATCTAGTGAAGTTTGTCGACCATCATGCTAGAATCCTTTCTCATCCAGTGTTCGGAAACTTAAAGGAAATTCCAAATACATCAGCAAAGACAAGCTACACATTCGTTCCTGCTACTCCCAGCGCAAGGTTCAAACCGAGATCTATAATAAGTTATATATATTATAGTTATATAAAAGTGGTTTCGCCACTAGTGTATCCCCACTACCTCAGAAAGACAACTGTAACCGACACAGTGACACATCCCAATCAAACCGGTGCATCTACTGTAAAGGAGAACATCATCTTTCTGCTTGCAATCAGATTCTCAAAAACACCCACAAAGAGAAGTTGGAATTCCTCAGAAGCAAAGGACTTTGCTTTGGATGTTTGGAAATCAAATCAAATCAAGTTTTATTTATATAGCACATTTATAAACGATTTTTGGTCGAGCCAAAGTGCTGTACATATAATAAAATAGCCTACAGTAGCGACACTTTACAGCAAATACAACAGCACAGACTGTTCAGAATATCAGTATGAGAAAAACGACACCCTCTATCCTTAGACCCTCACATCGTACAAGGAAAAACTTCCAGAGAAAACCCACAGTTTTAAGGGAAAAAAATGGGAGAAACCTCAGGGAGAGCAACAGAGGAGGGATCCCTCTCCCAGGACGGACAGACGTGCAATAGATGCCGTGTGTAAATCGAAGAGATAATACATTTTACAGCATATAGACCGAATGTTAGGAAATGCATGTGTCTGTAATAAGAAGATGAATCCACGAGGATGTCAGCTACAATCCTGTGGAAGCCATCAGGGAAGCAGCATGACGAGACCCAAGGCAGGGCCGCAGAGACAGGTTCAGCTACGACCCGAACGTCCACGACTTAATCCAGAACTCAGGATAGAGGATCCAAGACACAGGACTACAGCAAGAGGATCAGCCTCGACTCCGGATCCCGGCGTAGATATAGATACAAAACAAGAAAAAAGATTTGGCTGGGTTAATCTGAACAAGAGAATACACAGACACAGACAGAGAGGGAAAAGGTCATTGGATAAAAGTTATTATATAAAACGGCCACATGAGTAAAGGATGCAAACAAAGACATACCTGCAAAGAGTGCAATCTCACACACCCCACTCTGTTGCATTTCAGTAATATTGAGTCGAGCAAAGGAAAGGTAAAGACTGTTGCAAATGCTTTAGTGGATATGGATAAAGATGATTCACGGGAGGAGGATATTGGGGCCGGTGAGCTATCGTTCCTGTGAAGGTGAAAACAAAAAAGGGTAATACCATCATAACAACATACGCCTTTCTGGACCCAGGTAGTACGGCTACCTTTTGCACAGAGTCTATTCTACAGCAGCTTCAAGTGACTGGACGCAACACGGAGATACTCCTACGAACAATGAATAAAGAGGAGTCAGCTAAAACATCTGTTGCATGTGACCTTGAAATATGTGGTCTTGAAAGTAACCAGTATGTAGCACTTCCACCTGTTTATTCCCAAAACAAAATGCCAATACGAAAGGCAAATATTCCCTCTCAGGAGGACGTGGGACAATGGGAATACCTGAAAGAGGTCAATATACCACAAATTGATGCAGAGGTTGGCTTGCTAATAGGGTGCAACGTGCCAAAAGCTCTAGAGCCATGCAAAGTCAAACAGCCAAGGGAATGGCCTGTACGCTGTTAAGACCATTTTAGGTTGGACAATAAATGGACCTCTAGGAAGGTCAGATACGACTCGTTGGATTAAGCCAGTCGTTACAGCAAACAGAATTTCTGTTGTGGAAATCGAGGAATTGTTGAAGCAGCAAGTGAAGCTGGACTTTCCAGAACATCAACACAAGGAGCGTCTGGAAATGTCAAGAGAGGATCACAAGTTCATGGAAAGTGTCTCTAATTCTGTCAAGTTAGTAGACGGACACTACAGTATTGGGCTGCCATTAAAGGAAACAGGACTTGATTTTCCCAATAATAGACGTGTTGCTGAACAAAGAGCTTTGAACCTAAAAAGAAAATTCCAACAAAACAACAAATTCTGCAAGGAGTACAAAGAGTTCATGGCGGATGTTGTTGATAAAGGTTTTGCCATCAGAGAGCTGGTATATTCCACACCACCGCGTGTACCATCCAAAAAAGCGTAAAATGAGGGTGGTTTTTGATTGCGGTGCAACTTACCAGGGCACATCTCTGAAGGCACGTCTTCTCCAAGGCCCAGATTTAACCAACAGTCTTATTGGTGTCCTTACAAGATTCTGCATTCATGGCAGATATTGAAGCCATGTTCCATCAGGTCAAGGTGCCAGAGGAAGACTCGGATCTTCTCACATTCTTGTGGTGGCCCGATGGAGATCTCAGTAGTGAGCTAGAAGAGTACCAAATGGTTGTACACATCTTTGGAGCAACATCCTCGCCTAGTTGTGCCAACTTTGCCCTACAACAGTGTGCAAGAGACAATGTGGATGACTTTAGCCCAGAGGCAGTCTCTTCGATGCTAAGACATTTTTATGTGGACGATTGCCTAAAATCAATGGAAGACGAGAGGAAGGCAGTGATAATCGCTCACAAACTTAAAACCCTGTGCAGTAAGGGTGGTTTTAAGTTAAACAAATGGGTAAGCAACAGCAGAGCTCTACTACAAACAATACCCGAGGAAAGTAGATCAAAGGAAATCAAGGATCTGGATCTGGATAAAAGTACCCTACCTGTTGAAAGAGCTCTCGGAGTTCAGTGGTGCACGGAAACGGACTCATTCCATTTCAAATTCACTCCTCAGGATAAACCACTTACCAGGAGAGGTATTCTGTCAGTCGTAAGCTCTATATTTGATCCGCTGGGTATGTTGTCCCCTGTGATCCTCCCTGCAAAGCAAATCTTGCAAACATTGACAGGAATAAGGCTAGGATGGGATGAAAATATTCCTGAAGAACGTAAGGAACAGTGGTTGAGCTGGCTACACCACTTGCAATTACTGAGAGACTTCAAAGTCAAAAGATGCATCACACCACTCAACTTTGGAGATCCAGTCTCAGCTCAGCTTCACCACTTTGGAGATGCTAGTGAAAGTGGTTACGGAACAGTGTCTTACCTTCCCCTAATGAACAAAGCAAACACAGTTCATTGTTCCTTTATCATGGGTAAGGCCAGAGTAGTTCCACTCAAACCTGTGACCATCCCAAGAATGGAGCTTACCACTGCCACTGTAGCCGTCCGGATGGACCGAATGTTGCAGGAAGAGTTAGAGCTTAAACTCCAGCCATCCGTGTTTTGGACTGACAGCACGTCTGTGCTGAAGTACATACAAAATGAAACAACAAGGTTCCACACCTTCGGCGCCAACAGAGTCACAGTCATTCGATCTGCTTCAGAGACTTCCCAATGGAGGTATGTTAATGGGTGCCTGAATCCAGCTGACTGTGTTTCAAGGGGAATCTCTGTAAGTCGCTTTCTGAGAGATGAAACCTGGTTAAGGGGACCAGAGTTCCTTAGTCTCCCTGAGCATCAATGGCCTAAATCTCCAGATTTGACTCTAACAGCCAGCGACCCTGAAGTGAACGTTTTTGCAGTAAGTGTCACCCCCATGGAAGAAAGCTCTGGTGCGGTGAACAAGTTGCTCACTTACTATTCCCACTTGCATCGCGTGAAAAAAGCTGTGGCCTGGATGCTACGCATAAAATCCGCTCTGATGGCGAGGGCAAAAATGGATTTGAAGGAAAAGAGAGCAAAACATGAAAAAGGACCTCTCACTGTTGAAAACTTGGAGGAAGCAGAAGCTGCCATAATTCAGTTTTGTCAGTCCGCTTCATTTAAGGATGAGATAACTGCGCTAAAGAAAGGACTTGCAGTAAAAAGGAGCAGTCATCTTCACAAACTAGCACCCATTCTGCAGAACAACTTGGTAAAAGTTGGCGGAAGGTTAGCGAAATCCGCAATGCCAGCCGAAGCCAAAAGCCCAATTATCTTACCTGCAAACAATCATCTGACTCAACTCCTCATCAGACATGTCCATGAGAACATAGGGCACAGTGGAAGGAGTCATACTCTGTCACGTTTAAGGCAGAAATATTGGATTCCTGGAGGAAATTCTGCCATCCGAAAAATCCTCTCTAAATGTGTAACCTGCCGGACACTCAGTGGTGTAAAAAGTCAGCAATTCATGGCAGACTTGCCGGAAGAAAGAGTTACCCCTGATGATCCGCCCTTCACAAACGTGGGTGTGGATTCGTCTGGTAAGATACCTTCATTTGTGTGTTTTTAAAGAAGAGAACGAACAGTGAAGAAATGGAAATGATAACATGGAAATAAATGTACCAAAAACAAACAATATATATCTCTGAATGATGTGTGAGCGCGTCGGCCAGGAGCTAAAACCAAAGAACAGAAAAGAGCTTAAGAAAGGTGGAAAGAAGGCTCTTTTACCCTCCTCCAACACACACGAACGCGCACATGACCAATGAGGGCACGAGATAAGTTTGTGCACAGATGGAAGGCTGACAGGCAGGTAGGCCATCCAGTTACTTTAGCCGGGCCGGCTCAGATGATTGGTCGTGCTTTTTACAGTACTACGGCTTCCGGAGATACATGTTTGTATGTATTTATTGTCAAAGCATTTAATATATCCATTGCTATAGGGACGTTAAGAGCATTCCATGGAATATAACAAAAAGTGTTTTCTGAAATAAATGACATACCCCATTGAATTATGACTGAACATCGTCAGCTGTCTTCCTCTCCCGTGTTGTTCCCTGGTTGTTCCTCGATACTTAAAGGCTGCAGCACCTTTGACAACTTCTCTCTACATATTGTTGCGGCACCAGATGGTTTTTACAACCCACCTCTGCCCAGCGTGTCGTTTTGGCGAGCTGCTTGAAATCATAACAGTAGGGAAAATCAGAAGATACCAGTTAAACAATAATCTGTTTTAATTATAAAAGGTAATAATACAATGCAATACAATTCAATATAATTAGGAGCGCCCCTGCTCTAGTTTCTTGTGCTGGTGGGATTCTTCGGTCTTCGCAGCAGGAGAAAAAGAGAATGAACTAAATTCAAACCCAGCTTTTATACCCAAAAACCGGAGGAGCCGAGTCAGTCTATCTCATTGGAAGATGTAAAAGATGGCTTTTCTTAGCGAATCAGCGCGAGCCAGCCAGGATAATAAACAAGTGTCTCTGAGATGGTAATAAAATGTATCTGGCGTCCGTTATCTCACTTTCCTGCATAGACTTCCACACACACACTTTCCTGCACATTCCAGAGGCCTGAGCTGTGTCCAAATAATATCCCTTTGTTCACAAAGATAATACATATTAATACTCTCATATTTCCAGCTTCTGGTTACACAGACTGCTTATTATGAATACAAAGTAATTAAACACACACATATACTATTCAAGATATGTTGACTTCCCTGAAACATGACATACTGGAGATCTTAAGCAGAAGGTACTCTCATCCAACTTGCCCACTGCCCTGCCGACCTATACCTCCCCCACAGAGCAATAAAACCTGTTTACTCCAACCAACCCCGGAATGTTCATTGCAATTTTAGTCCTCACATTTAAGAAAGAATAAAAACAGAGAAATCAATATAAAACACAAACACAGGTATTGTTTGAGCAGTCTTCACGTAGCTGCTCCAATAGTCTTATATCTGGGGGAAATCCCCCTGTTATTTGCGCAGACTTTCTGAAAAACACTTGATAGGTAATCTTTTCACTCAAAACAGAACTCACAAATAGCCAAAAAACCACCCTTTTGATTATATGTAAAAGTGGAAGAAAAAGACTATTGTGCTAATCTACTTTTAAGAAAAAGGGAACATTGTTTGAATATATAAAAAACTTCTATATTTAAGAGGAAAAATGTACTTTGTTCCTTCAACTATTAACACACAGGAATGTATAAAACCACACATATATTAGTGATAACATGATGCAACACACCTCTTATATATCAGGTGTCATTAAAATGAATATACCAAAAATACGCTGTATTAACTTTTCACTTCAAACCTTCAAGTTACTTCAATTTTCCGCACAATTCCCCCTTTTGGTCTAAATATAAAGAGACCAACTTACAACAAGGCACTTGAAACATAACTACTGTCATTCCTTTCCACTGTGATCGTTCCCCGCATTCTATTTAGAGCCCTTTAAACATTTGGAAACAACCCATCATAACAATTTCTTATGACAGTGGAGAGGGAGACCGAAACATGTTAAAACATTTCGTCCTTGTCTGCTGAGCCACCATACTCGTCCTCTCCCTCCGAGGCACAGGCCAACAGGGGCATTTGATACGGAGGGGGAGAAGCAGCTTTTCCTTCAATGGTGGAACTGATTAGTCTGACACATAATGAGCGGATGCACGGCACACAACAACACCCACATGTGATTAAAATGGCCAAAAAAGTAGCTACAGAAATAAAAAGAGACATTATTAAACCCTTCCATTGACCAAACATGTTAGTAAACCACTCTTCAAGGGGATTGTGTATCCCTGATTGCTCATGCATAGTTTTAGATAGGATACGAAGACCTTCTAAGGCTCTAGTCACGGAACCGTCCGGCGCCGTGTTGTTGGGAATAAATGTGCAGCACATATCCTTGAACATTGAGCAAACACCCCCTTTCTCCGCCAGAAGCATATCCAACGCCATCCTATTCTGCACAGCCATAAGGGACGTTGGACCCAATTGTTCAGCCAGGCCTTCTACCGCGTCCCTAGTGAGATTGGCGGAGTATGTTGTAATGTACATAGTTGATCCTTTCTACATTTTTGACAGGGGTAATAGACAGCTCCGAAGCTGTGTCTTAGTCCTAATGACTGTTCTACTTTGCGTAGGTCATGGTTCTTGAAATGGCTGCCATTGTCTGACCTCACTTTCCTAGGAAACCCATGTAGTGGAATGTAATGCGTGACTAAAAACTTGATCACTGAGTCTGCATCTTCTCTCCTGCATGGCATAGCTTCTGGCCAACATGTGTATGCATCTACCACCACTAGTAAGTACCTGAACCCTTTTACTTTGTCAATCATGTCAGTGTAGTCAATGATGATTTCTTCTCCTGCCATCTTAGGTAAAGGAAACTTTCCCTGGTGTGGTTTTACTGTGGCTCTGATGTTATGGGTCAGGCAAATTACACATTCTTCCAGGTAATTAGCTATCATGTCAGGTAGGTAGGGGTGCCACCAGTGAGTCAGGTGTCTGTTCATCTGAGTTTTACCACAATGTGTTGGGCCGTGTGCTTCTTTAAGCATTGATCTTATCCATCCTGGGGGTATCACTGGTCTCCCATCTGGGGTGTACCATATCCCATCTTTGTTGGTAGCTCCTCTGTCTAACCATACTGTTTTATCCTGAGGAGACCCTGCTGCTTGAGCTTCTTTAAGAGTATCATCTGTTACTGCAGGCAGTAAGTCAGCAGATTTTGAGACCAGCATTTGAAACTGGGGTATATACCCTGCTTTGGCTTTAGCTGCTTTGTCTGCTGCATTGTTACCCCAAGACAAATAATTGTCTGCCATGCTGTGACCTTTACACTTAAGTAAAGCTAGCTTGTGTGGCAACATTACTGCTTCTGCAAGCCTTTTGATCTCTTTCTCGTGTTTGATGGGGGTATTGGTGGATGTTACAAACCCTGCTCTCATCCACTGGCGCATTTCCACATGTATGACACCATGGACATATGCTGAGTCAGTATAGATGTTTACATCTTTGTCTTTTGATAGCTCTAATGCTGCAATGACTCCCATTACTTCTGCCAACTGTGCTGAGACTTTCCCTGTTACTTTTCCTGCTGCTCTTTCCTCAAACTGTCCCTCAGCCGTTTGACCCACCACTGCGTAGGCCGCTTGGAGCCCGTTGGTGGGATGTCTGAAACAACAGCCGTCTGTGAACAGGTTTTCTGCATGTGGCATGGGCTCGTCTCTGAGATCTATTCTTAGCTTCACATCCTGGATGATTCTTTCCTGACACCTATGGAGTTCTCCGCTGGCAATGGTGTCTGCGCTGTTAACTCCTTCATGTGTGTAGGTGATGTGTGCTTGTGTCAGAGTTTTCTCTAACCTGGTCTGTCTTGTGGAAGTCATTGTGAATGCACTTGAGTTCACAAAAGAGACAATGCTATGTGTTGTCAGTACTGTCAAAGGGTGTCTCATCACAATGTGTGAAATCTTGTTTAAGATATGTGCTGTACCTGCTGCATGTCTTGTGCATGGAGGTTCTCTGTTCTCCACTCTGTCCAGGGTGATACTAATGTACATCAGTATTGACCTACATCCCCCCTTTTTCTGAAATAGAATACCATTTACTGTGTTTCCATTTTCAGAAACATCAAGGGAAAATGGTAATGCATAGGATGCAGAGGTGAGAGAGGTGACCTGGGACATGGACTGTTTGAGAGAAATGAATGCAGCTTCTGCAGCTCCAGTTCAGTGTGGCAGTGAGATTGCGCATGCCCTTCTCATTGATCAGTGTTCTTAGTACAGCTGTCCTTAGGTTATACTCTGGGATGTAGTGTCTCCTGTAGCCTGTGAGACCCAGAAAAGATAGCATGTTTTTGACTGTCTTGGGTTTGGGGTGGTGTAATATGTTTTCTTGATGTGCTGCTGACATGCCTGTACCTGCTGGAGAGATAACTCTGCCCAAAAATGTCACCTCTTTACGGGTGCATTGTAGCTTTTTCTTGGAGACCTTGAACCCTGTTGCGTGGAGGCGAACCAGTAGGTTCCTGGTGGCCTCTAAACAAGAGGCTGCGGAGAGTGCAGCAATGAGAAGGTCATCTACATACTGGATCAATACCACCCCCTCTGGCAATGAAACGCCATCTAGCTGTTCCCTGAGTATTTTGTTAAATATTCCTGGAGACAAACTGAAGCCTTGGGGTAGTCTTGTGTACTGTAGTTTTTCCCCCCCATTGTAAATGAAAAAATAGGTCTCATACTCTCTGCTAGAGGTATGCAGAAGAAAGCGTTGGCCAGGTCAATACAGGTGAACCATGTATGTTCAGGTGAGATATTACAGATAGCCGTGTATGGGTTAGGCACTGGTACCAAAGCTGTAGTGGTGATAGCATTAATGGTCCTTAAATCATGAGCCATCCTATACTCCCCGCTAGGTTTTGATACCGGGAGTATTGGAGTATTCCACTCGCTTATTGAGGGTTCCAACACCCCCGCTCTCTTCAGTCCCTCAACTACCTTGCTGATACCCCCTTTGGCCTGTGGTTTAACAGGGTACTGTGATAGATTTATAGGCATAGAGCTGCTCACCTCAAATGTTATAAGTGCAGCCTTTGAGCAGAAACCTACGTCATGAGAGTCAGATGACCACAGGTCGGGTGGGAGGTCACGCAACATTCACATCATCAGTGTATGAATGGTCAGTCCTCTCTCTACCATGATGTCTATCCACTTCATGTCTCTCCATGAAGATGCATTCTTGGGTGCAAATTTTCAGAGCATAAGCTTTGTGTGAAGGAGAGTATGTGAGTGCTGCTATTTGTGTTGGTTCCCAATCTTCGACTTCTCGCAGTGTTTTGACCATAGGACCAAGTTCTTTAGCCTCATAGCCCTTTCTGATAGCTAATGAAATGTGTGGTGTAGCTTCAGCTGACATACGGTACCAATAGAGTTGTTCATCAGTGAGTTCAACAGATGCAGCCACCCCCGCTTGTCCCACAAATAAATTGGTTGTGGTTACATCCCAAATGGACAGAGCCACCTCTTCGTCATATGCATATGCATAAGTTTGGTCGTCTTGTCTATCATAATTTAGCGTCAGATGGGGAGGGTCTGGAGGGGAACCATAAGGCCTGAGGAGGTTAATCCACGGCTTCCATTGTTGAAAAATGGAAAATAGTCCTGGCTTGTTGTCTTGGGGCCGGTCGAGCAACCCCCAGTATATAGTGGCATACTGAGTTGCATCTGCTTCCGTGGATTGGCCCAACAACATCTGAGAACCTGACTCTATGGTGGATATTGAACAATTGAGGCGAGTGCCGTCTGGAAATGATATTATTAGTCCATCGGGGGAACAGAGGATGGAGGCATTAGCTTTGATAAGAACATCCCTTCCCATGAGGTTAGCCGGACTTTGAGGTGCCAGAATATACTGATGGAAAAATATCTGGCCTGCTATTTTGGTGGTTAATGGCGTAGAGAGCGGTACTCACTCTATTCCTCCCGAAAACCCTATGACTGAGACTTTATTACTTGAAATGGACGTGTTGAACACAGGTTGACAACCCCGGCCGACACTGCGCATGCGCGTGGCGGTGGTGCCTTCACAATCCCGTCTATTGTCCGCCTTTTGAGAGAGGCCGTAGCCGCTCTCAAAAGAGGGGTAGACGACAGACTGTTTATTGTTTTTATTGTTTTTCTTTTCATTTTTATTGACTGCGCCCTTGGCTTCAAGCCTGGAAGCGACAGTGGAAAATGATTTATTAGGAAACAACAATGATGACATGTGTTTGTGTGACTTAAACAGGCAGCGGAACTTGCTGTCTTCGATGTTAAGTCCATTTCCCTGATAGCGCGAACTTGAGGATGACGTTCTGGCATCACTCGAGGCGGCGGGAAGATGGGTGCATGGTGGCTCCCCGAAAACACATGAGCATCTAACACTGGAAAGTGCTCTGGAGCTGGGGAACAGGGACCTTCCAGCTCTTTCGTCGAGGAGAGGAGAGGAGGCTGTCAGGCCGCCCGCTTCTTCTTCCTCGCCTGGTGGCTAAAAACCTGGGTCGGCTACGCCTGAGCGGCAGCTGCCGGAACCGGAGATTTTCTTGGCCAGCTCATCCTCGCCTCGTGCCTGGGCTGGGCTGGGGACCCGGGACTGGCTGTGGTCTCTGCTGCTTCGGTATCTTGAACCGGGCAGGACGTGAGGCAGCTTGAGTGAAGGCCTGCCGCGGGACCATTGAAGGTGGCGGCTGGACCCTTCGGGGGAGACAGAGCTGGAGAGCCTCGTCTCCCTTCTTCTTTGATTCGCATCTCAGCTGCATCGAAGCTAGAGCGGATCCAAATATGCCCTCGGGAACAATAGGCATGTCCAGAACATCCTCTTTTTCCCGTTCTGGAAGGTTCGTCAGGTTGAGCCACCTGGCTCTCTCCTGTACCACCATAATTCCCAGTGCTTTGCCCGTGGCTTGGACTGCACAGCGCTGCACACGGAGGCAAATGTCCGTGATCGCTGCGATCTCGTCCCACACGGCAGGCTCCGGTTTGCTCGACAAGTCTTCGCAGAGCTCCGCCTGGTAGGCGGTCAGCAGCGAGGAGACGTTGAGTGCCCTGGCGGACAAAGCTGCGGCTTTATAGGCCCGTTCGGTCATCGCTGACTGGAACCGGTCTGCCTTTGCCGGTAGCATGGGGTTCCTGCTCGGTGTCGAAACCAGCCTCGGTTGGAGGTGGGCTGCCACCAGCGGTTCCATGGGCGGCATGCAGAGCAGGCCGAGCCTCTCCATACCGTCACAGTCCAGGGAGGAGGCACCCTGGATTGGGGCCTTGTTGCTAAAAGGGCGGTCTCTCCACGAGACCGACACCTCGTCCAGCATCTCCGGAAAGACTGGAAGGAGCTGCCTCTTCGTCCTCGCTGCTTGGGGCAAGTTCTTCCCCTCGTAGCGAGATCTGGAGGTCTCCTTGGCCACTTCAGGCCATGGGATGTCCAGCCTGGACGCAGCGCGTTGACACACGGCATGCAAGTCCATACTTAGGACGGGCGAAGCTGGTGTGCTTTCGCCCGGGAGAGCGGACATCGCTCCCGGCTTTGCAGCCTGAGCCGATGAAACGAAGATGTCATCCTCATCTGAGTCGGACAGGAGGAACTCAGAGGTATCCTCTTCGTCCTCCATATAGTCCAACTCCAGGACATCCTCCGCGGGTGGAACCATGGTGAGGTCCAGTTGGGAGCCCCAGCTTGACACATGTCTTGATTGCCGGCCGGCAAATCAGCGGACATGAGGGGGTCCCGTCCCGACAAGCTAGCTTGGCGTGCTAACCGTCGACGGAGGCTCTTAATGGTGAAGCAGGTACAATGCCCGCACGAGCCGGGGTTATCGATAGCCTCCCGGGCGTGTTCCAGCAGACCTGGTGTGAGTCTGTGCCTGAGATCTTAAACCCGCAGCCGCATAGCCGAGCCTCCGAGTCCCTGACTCCTCTGGTGTGAGGGAGAGAAGGGTCCATCCTCGTTTGCCGGGGTGTCGGCGCGGAGGGACAAGCTAGTAACAGGTATGTTACCGAGAAAAGAAATCTAACCATATCGTTATTCCGAAAGGAAAAAATGAGGGGGTAGATTTTCCTTTAAAAAATATTAACTGGTGTGTTTATACCTTTCTTATCTCCGTCTCCTCTGGTGTGAGGGAGAGAAGAGTCCGTCCTCGCTCGCCGTGGTGTCGGCGCGGAGGGATAAACTAGCAACAGGTATGTTACTGTTTGAAGAAAAAATCAAACCTTACCGTTATTCCGAAAGAAAAAACGGTGGGGCAGATTACAATATTAACTGGTGTGTTAATATTTGTTCAATTCTCCTGCAAAGCAAAAAAGTAACCGGCAAGCGCCCGTCGACCGAATGTTAGCTTGGGTTCAGTCTGTGGACCGTTAAGCTATCCCGGCTACTGATATTCGAGATGTGCTCTGAAGCGAGAAGAGGTGTTTGAATGACGCTGCGATGTAGCGCAAGCTACTTAAAGGGTGGGTGGATTCCCTGACGCTGACATCAAGATCACCAGCCGATCAGGATTGGCGTAATGAGATTGATGCTTCTGTTTGCATACGCGTTGAGGCGCATCCCATAGTGAGACATCGAACAGAGTGTTATGAATGAGAACCGTTTTTTCTATTAATCATCGCCTGTGCTGCCTTCACTTGCTTTGGTCTCGGAGCCATCGCAGTGCTCACACGAATAATGCACACATGCTTGTTGACATCTCATTAATTGATAGGATCCACCTGGCTTGCTTTAACCTTCTTGGCATAGATAAATGGGAGAATCGAGTGCTCTGAGTTGAAATAGGGGCTACTTAAACAACAAGCACACACAGTGCTATAATCTGTTACTGCTGATGAATTGTAATGCAGTGCTTCTCTCTGGTTATGGCATCGATGTACCAAATACATTCATCCTATCATGGTGGGTTGGCAGGTAGATCCCAATGCTGAATGATTTACTGCTCCATTGTTAAATTGAACAATTTACTTTGGGTGGTCGGAGTAAATACCAATAAGATCATCCACGTGCTTCATACACCTTCCGGTTCCTACATACAGCGAGAAGGCAGATCATGTTCAAATTGTAAATTGGTCTTGCTGACTAGGGTACAAACACTAAGCAGACTCTATATAATGACTATTTACTTGAAACTTTGGGGTGGTTTGATTCTAGGAAGATTTCAGTGGGCTTTCCTAAATCATAATTATGTTACAACAAATAATACTCCCCGCTTTGCATAGGGACCCTTGATATTTTTTCATAAATGATAACCTTGCTGCAAATTATTACACCTATTACACGGCTAACACTGCAAGAGCCGATACCGTGTTTCCCTTAGTGTTTACTTCCTGTCTGTCTTCTTCTGCTGTTCCTGTTAGTGTTTACTTCCTCTCTCGGTTCATCCCAATGTCCCTCCTCCACTACTCTATGACTTGACCCGGAAATCGATCAAGACACACCATGTTGAAGGACGTCCCAATCGCTTAAATACACACGGAGGAGTTGAGGAGACACGTGTAGACTACGCGGAAGTGTTTTCACTACTCGCGCATCAAAGCTCCGCTCCCAGCTGCACAACCTCTGACTGTCAAAGGAGGATCAGAGTCATTACATGTTTAAAGTGCTTCAATAAGAGTAAAATATATAAATCTCTTAAAGGTGGGGTAGGTAAGTTTAAGAAACCGGCTCGAGGTACACTTTGTGTTATATTCCATGAAATGCTCTTAACATCCCGATAGCAATGAATATCTTAAGTGCTTTGACAAAAAATCCATTAAAAAACGTCATCTGTGGAAGCCGTAGTACTGTAAAAAGCACGACCAATCATTTTAGCCGGCCCGGCTAAAATAACTGGATGGCCTACCTGCCTGTCAGCCTTCCATCTGTGCACAAACTTATCTCGTGCCCTCATTGGTCATGTGCGCGTTCGTGTGTGTTGGAGGAGGGGCTCTGTAAGGAAGTAGCAGATTTGTTCCGGCTGTGTATTTTCAAATTCTAGCGCACTCGAGCTGGTTTCTCCAAAATTACCTACCCCACCTTTAAACGAACGAGAAGATTATACTCTATAAAAACATTAAAGTGTGTGAAATGTACTGACAAATTCAATAATAATGTTTTGATTATAAAATAATAACTTACAGTTCTAACGTGAATAAAACCCACAGAACGTCAAACATTAAGGATATATGTTGTCTCAAAAGATCATTTTAAAGTTGTATTCTTTAAATTAGCTTTTGTCTTGTGCCTTCCTGTTTTTATGTAAAAAAAGTGATTCTCCCTCTCGTTTCAGGGCCCTATGTGTCTCCAGCGTTTGTCTACCCTGCCCTGATTGTTTCCACCTGTGCCCCTTACCTTAGGCTTGTCTCAATTGAATATTTCACCTTCTCCTTTCCCTCACTCGCGTCCTTTCCTTGCGTCTTATCTCCGCCTCCGTAAGATGCGAGCGAGAGACACGAGGAGGAAACACGAGGACAGAGGAGTCCTCAGGTATTATTTGGGACGTCCTCGTTCACTCAAACATCACTCTTAAACAACGTCTGTTAATGATGACATGTGATCAGCTATATCCCCTCTAATCAGGTTTAACTGAATAACCCCTTAGAACCGGCCTGTAGTGGCCAATTGTCCAAAAGAAAATTCATGTTCAAATGCCACTTAGTCTAGGAGGCGAGTTCGAGTATTGACTCGCGTATATTCAAGAAATTAGATACCTTGCTCGTTCCATTCAGGTTCTTTATTGAGAGGTTCAATGGATCAGCTGGCGGCCCACTGCCGACGTGCAACATTTGCACGGTATTTAAACAAACTTAAACAAACAAGATCCCTCGGTCAAACGGATGTGTGCGGTCAAAAATGTTTTCCAACTTCCTCTCTAGACTTCCTGCTGTGTCATGCTGGCAGCGTCATTTATACCTGAGCACGCCCCTACGATTGCTTTCTATAAATAATAACAAAACATACACTAGAGCTGTCCATAAGCAAGATAAAACGTTACAAAAACAGTATAACAATAAATCATAGTTATTCAGCTCATTTAAGTTAAATTAAAGAATATTCAATTGGCTCACAAAACCATAATTCATTACCATAAAAGAATGTGCCTAAATGGCTCTTACATGGCCCATTTGTTTGTAAATATTTATTTAAATGAATGAATCTTTCTCTTGTTAGTCAAGGAATTCAATGTATGATGGTTGGTCCTGCTTTTGTGTTCCGTTGTGGTGTAAAATGTACATTTCAATACAATTATAATAATGTGAAAGCCTTTACTCTGAAAATGTGTGTCCTGTAGATCCCTACATTCACCACAAACCCACATTCAGGACTGTGTATTTTAAATAACTTAACTCCTGAATATTTTAACACAAAACAGTACAAAATAATTGTTATTTATCAAGATCTAGCCATTTATGAAATAGCTTTCTTAATGGCTATGTTATAGTGACGTTCAAGATCATTAAACATACCTTTTACACTATCTGCATTATCCAATGACTTGAAAGATGCCAGGCACACCAGCTGGTGCACAAATTCAATAATGAGGCCTGCATTGCTCCATGGTATAAAAGCTCCAGGTATGGATCGTCTAGTTCACCAAAGACACGACCAAGACGTGCAGAGTGAAAGATCTTCAATTGACAACTATGAAAACATCTGATGCACCAAGAACAACAACTTTTAGATGTGCAGCTCCACTAACATGGAACAGTCTGCAAACACTACATGTTTTTAAAGCTTGGTTGGATGCTACAAAATCAGATGCTGTTGGTACCTGTACATGTGGTTAAATATGTAAATTGTAATCCCTGTACATTTTGCTGTATGATGTCCCTTTGTTGTTCTGTTGTTTATGTTTTTATGTCTTCTTGTGGAACCTACTGCTGCAGGTCTCCCTTGAAAAAGAGATCATTGATCTCAATGGGATTTTACCTGGATAAATAAAGGTTTTGAATTGAATTGAAACAACTGCGTTCACAGCGCTGGAGAGCACGAATGAGACAAATTGTTCTGCTCCTACATGAGGTAATTTTAACAACTTTGAAACACCTGTTGCCTGTTGTGGTGATGGCTCAGAGAACATCTAAAGTAGTGCACATTTAACACAAGGTGGCTAATTTTAAACTTACATTTAAAAGAAACATTATCAATGTATCTCTATCAAACCAATTATATTAGGTTTAGACTTATATTATTCAGTCTTTTTTCATAGGATAAACGAAGGATTACAATGAAGAATTGTAGTGTAATACAATAAAATAAGTACACTTGAGCATGCAGAAAATGACATTTCAACCAATTACATTATTTTTAAGGTGAAAAGTCCATATTCATCTCATTAGTTGTTTCTTTTTTCTGCCTGAAATGTTTGGAGGGAAATAGTGTACCAGGCCTGTATTCTATTCGTTCACTCCAGTGAAAAGAAGTGTTTCTCTCCATCTTTCAGTCCTAAAAGAAACAGAATCTTCATTTTTTTGTTTGAGCTTCACATTTTGCAAACCGCCACTGCCCGTGGGAGTGAAATATCATCAAGTAGATTAGAAACGGGTCACAAGTGCGGTTTTCCAATTTTGTGGAATTTTAGGAAACCTCTCATGTCCCACAGAGCCCCAGAATAATATGTTAGTCCAAAAACATACTTGATTAGTCATTGTTTTAAATCATGCAGTTACACTGATCACATGCAGACATACATTCACACTCACACTGTCAGGTTGTAAAGTCAAGTTTGGTCAGGTACACCCCAGAGTCAGTCATTGACAGTGCTTCTCTCAAGTAACACTGTCAGTCAGGGTCAAAGGTCATTTGGTCTCAGTCTTTTTGGCCATGTGTCGTGCTCTGCAGAGACTTTGATATTTCAGCATAGGCCAGTATCCTTTGTCTACAAAAATCTGTCATATATGGAGCGCCATCATTTATTAATTCACAATTACAACTATACTTTTCCAGACATCTCTAACTTTTCATTGGGACAGCTTTTTCCCACATTCCCTGAAATGTGTTAGCCAAAAATGTCACTTCCTCATAGTACTACTATACTGAGTTTATTAACACCTAATCTATATTAAAATGTCTAATAAATCTATTTCAGAAACTTGTGCATTTAATTATTATCTTGAGTCAAAACATTATTAGGATCTGTAAAGCTCTGCTATGTATTTCATAACTCATTATATTAATTTATCTTCAATTCTGGTCCACTTAAAGAACAATGTTAACCTCTTTAACAGTGCGTGGAACCTTGGGTGTCCGAATATGTAACAATCACTCCTTCCTTTATCAAGGATTTAAAAACAGAAGTCATTTCATCAATGGTTTGTAGTTGAATTTAGGAATTATCACTTATGGTAGGTATGTTTTTACTCTTTAACATCTCTAAATGTCAGTTAATTACTAATTATATGGATGTCCATTAGGAGGTGGTGACGCTTTGTCTTTTAAACTTATAATCTGGTGCCGTGCGCTCCCTGTGAAGCTGCAAGTAAGATTTTAAAAACCACTGCAGGGTGGGTCGAGTGACCCCTTCTCCCTATTGTTCGTCAACAATATGCACCATTACAATGGGTGATTGAAGGCCCCACATTATTTCCAATGAAATTGCTTTTTCAAAATTAAATGTAAAATTGAAATTATTTTTGCTTAGATCTAGCTTTCCCTTCAACATGACCTATATAAATAAATATTTGTCTGATTTTATAGAGTGGTTACTAAAACTCTCCCTTTAAACTGTAGATTAATACTGTAACAAATTAAATCTCTACCAAATTCACACATGAATAAAAACTCTAAAAGAATAATTTGTCCACATGATGAAAAGATTGAAGAATCTGTTCTACTCTGTACTCTTGACTCCAAAACACCCACTTCTTAAAGTGTAGAGAATATTTCCATCATGTGTCTCCCTTTATCCCACAGTACCCTCAGTGTTTTAGGTTTATTTCCTCATTTGACTTTAATAGTTTCTTCTTTACTGCAATTTTTAATTTACCAATTGATTAATTAATGGGTAATACAACTTTTTATCTTTACTTATTTATCAAGTCAATTCAATTTCTTTAAATTTGGTTCTTTTTATTTGAATAAGTGTGTTTATGTGCAAACTCACTCATTCCGGTTCATTCCCTTCCCCTCTCCTCTGGTTTATCTCGAGCCGTGACCCCGGCCTCCTCACATTCTGCTCGACCAACTCCTCTGACTCTGACTCATCCCCCTTTGTCCATCAGCTCTTGAATCCATACGCTGTAACTCTTTGAGGCAGCCATCTGCCCAGTTACATGCGGAGCCCCCATCATGCCACTGTTCTTGTACTGCTTTGCATTTCATCTCCTCCTTTAGAGTCTCTTTGCTGCTTTATGGAGCTTTGGTTCTGGATGCAGTTCTTATTGTTGTTGTTGGTTCAGCTCTGGCTCTCTGTCTGGTCTATTGAGAAGGAGCAGTCTCCTGCTTGGGATAGGTATTTGTTTGCTCAGGCGGATCGGGGTCTTAGCCGTCTGACAGGCAGAGAGAGAGAGTCCAGGTCTCGGGACGCATTACCTATAGAAATTCTAGCACACTGAGGTTAAATAAATCCAACCCTTTCCACTCTGTCTTTTTCTAATCATACTATCTGTCTTGGTTGTTAAATGCCAAAATGAATGTCTCCTAATGATATTACGAAAACTCCCTCTAAAAATTGTTCATCCATTGCTACATTCTTACCCAACATAACTCTTTCAGGAAACCATTTTCCCCTATAAATTGAAATACCTACATGTTTCAAGCATCACATATTTCACACACTACGAAAGAACATCTCCATATTTTCTCCAATATTCTAAATCCCACTATTACTTAGAACAATAGTAAACCTGCAGAGCACACTAATCAGATCACAGTAATTAGTGTAGGCCTATGTCTACTTTCTATTATAATTATTAATATTATCACTTTTTAGTGAACACTTAAAGGAATTATTGGTGGAAAAGTTTCCTCACAAAATGTAATCGTCATTACTAAAGCTAAAACCTAAAGAAATCATCACGGAACAGTTTTCTTTCCTTATCACCTAATTGTTTCAATAAAAACTAAAAAGCATTGTGAAACTCCCAATCTTGAGAACATCTCAACACTTTATTCCATCTGAGCACAAATGTTTATGACCGACATGCCCTATTAATCCAAAACGGTCTTTAATGGTATCAATTGTGAACTTTCTTAATATTAATTGTAAATGCAATGTATGTTCTCTTTAGAACAAAGATAGGATAGTTGCAGCTGAAACTGGTTAATAGCAATTTTCTGTTAACCTAGATAAGCATGTTGTTCTTATATCTAGTTGTAAGGGAAACTTCTGTGTAGCAATTCAGTGGGAGTCACCGACTCATGAAAGAGACACAGGACGAGCAGGAGTTCTGATGTCAAACACTGATAGTTTAATACAAGCATCGGCCGGAGAATTCATATCACAAGTCACAGCAGCCAAAGGTTCTGACTGCACGGGTGCGTTGCTATGTCAATTCTGATCAGCCTATCTCTCCAATAGACCTATAACTAGTTTACAGAGAGTCAACCCACATATTGGGGAAAGGTGTATCCGTGAGCACCTGGAGACACTGAATCACTTATCTGACTTTATGGCTCTTGTGACCGAGAGTTGACCGGTCATAAAACTGATAATGTCAGCAATAGGTGAAACTTCCCATTCCTTAAGACAGATAACAGACTTCGGCTTCGTCGTAAATGTCAACAGGCCGAAAGGTCAAATATCTTAAGTAAAGGCAAAATTATTCTCTAACACTAGTAATATATATATATATATTTATATTTTATTTTATGTTACTCA
Source organism: Pogonophryne albipinna (assembly GCA_028583405.1). Taxonomy (NCBI): domain Eukaryota; kingdom Metazoa; phylum Chordata; class Actinopteri; order Perciformes; family Artedidraconidae; genus Pogonophryne; species Pogonophryne albipinna. The sequence goes on from CM053251.1 coordinate 32,819,722, forward strand.
TAAAACAGTAAACCATAGGAACATTTTCCAGAATAGTAGTTAACTTTATATAACATTTACTCTCTCTTTACTCTTCAAAACCATCTTACTATCTGTCTCTCTCTTTCCTCACTGCCCTGCAGCTACTCCTGTCCACAAGCTTCTCTCATCAATCACACTTAACCTCTTTATGTTATAACAGTGTGAGAGGGCTTGAGCAAACATCGTACAGCACCTCTGTCATGCTTAACCATGAACAGATTCCTTCTGACTGACAAACTTATAAAAACCTCTTGCTTATTACTTACTACTCTTTCTTCACAAACCCAAAAACACAATTGTGGTGAATCGTTTGCGTCTTCAGTTTCCTATCTACTTTAAACAACAACCAACTGAGAGTCACCACTTTATGACAAACACAACTCCCAAACAACATTACAACATATATTTCTCACAGTGAGTTCGTTATTTAATGTTTAACAAATTCTCCTCTTTCTATGTCTTATACTAGGTGGAAAAATCCACTATTATATTTATTTTAATAAAACCTTAACCTTTATATACTCAGTAAACCTCTTTTTACTTTCCCTTACCGTTACTGTATGTAATATAATTTTGTACAATTCTTAGTTAATGACAAATACCATGGTGTTCACAATGCAATGCAATGGTAACAATCAGTTCTCAAAACTTCTCATAAGAACCACAATGTGACGTAACTGTATCCTACAAAAACTATGCTAAAAACAACAAATCATAGTTTCTTATTTATTTCAATATATCTACTACTTCAAATCACACATTGATCTATTAATTTTCAATGTATTCACTCCAACTTCAGATCACTCATTGATCTTTCACTCCTTGTTTTAAATTCAACGCTCAGCAGCCTTCTTCCAGGCATTAGAGAAAAAGAACAAGCAGTCACACTCCGGGCTGCTGCTCGGCAATTAGAGCAGAATGGGGATAAGGGGGGGGGAGATACTTTCACAGACAAAGACAGACACACCCCGGCTGGAGCGCTCAGCCTTTTTAGGAGAAGGGAGGCTTTCTTGAACAATTATCAAACAACAAACTATGGTATCCTTCCATTATCACTTCATATTTCTTTATCTGACTAAGGTTGATTTATGTTCACTAATTCTATTATATATATTCACAGCTAGTTTTATTCCCTGTACAGTCTATCCGGCCTTTATAGTATGATGTATATTTCCTTTATCGTCACGTTTAGCTGGTTAGATTTTAACCCAACAGAACAAGAGATACTGAGAATCCGGTCGTTTCAAATGGCTTTTGAAATTTGCATTTCTCCTCTTGGAATTGTTTACATATAATACAACTGCAGCTCCTACGAGACTGGAAAGTATTATTCTGTTTTGTTCTGGATGGAGTCTTTAGAAAACCACTGAACTTCCCCAATGTGTTAGTCGTATGATTTCTGAAAAAATCTACGGGGTCTTTCACTGTCCTCTTACACACCTCATTGCTTCACTTTTATAGTATATAACTTTCCTAGCTAACTAATATATGTATTGTATTCTTTACCGTAAAACTAAAACACTGTGAATGTCTTTGACAACTCTAAAATTTAGTTTAGTTTAGCCAATCACAGATCTTTGATATAAAACAGGCATCTGTTTACCTCTTTCGTTGTCAGGGCCCTGTTAGTTGTCAAAGATATTCTTGGTGCGGACCCCTGGACCCAATGCGGTCGCTGGTGTTCCTTCTCCACCCTGCTCATCACGTCACGGGTCACCATTTTGTTGGAGCAAGGAGTGGTCTGAAACCCACCTCGGCTCCGCGTGTTCTTTGATGAGCTGGTCAGATTTATAAAAGAAGGAATTCAAAGCACCAGATAAAGGGTTAAACAATTATCTGCTTTAATGGTAAACAACAATACAATACAAAGGAGTACTCCTGCTCTTCTTCCCCTCTCGGAGATCTTACTATCTGGACCGCCTGAAGACAAAAGAGAGAGGACTAAAGACACAACAGGGCTTCATGTAGTTAGAAAGGGAGGAGTTGTGTTTGATGCTCCTCCCATACAGGTAATCTATTGGGCGATATAAAAACGATGGGCTGTTGTAGCGAATCAGCGCGAGCCAGCCGAGATGACCCGGAAACAAGAGTCTTTTACGTTTGTGGCAAAACAAACACATCTGGTGTTCGCTGTCTCGCATTACTGCAGCTTTCACACACACCCCTTCTTGCATAGAGTTCCCTCTCTGCTCCACCTCCCCCATCAGTTTAACCCACACACAGTCTCACATACTCTTGGCCTCTTTTAAGATATGTCTAAAATATAGTTGTTTATAGTTGGCCAATACAAGCAATACATGTAAATTACATTAATATCAATAATAACGAGGAAAACAGTACCTCTGCTCTCAAGCAGTCCTCTAGAAATGCTTCTGAAATAGTAACGCACACTCATTTTTACCATGCAGCATTCCAGAGATCAGAGCTGTCTAAATAAAGATATCCCCTCGCTCACATCTTACTTCCAAATACAAAGGTTTCACTTCTCATATTTCCAGCTTCTTGTTACACAGACTGCCATTATTGATACAAAGTAATTAAACACACACATATATTTAAGACATGTAGACTTCCCTGATACTTTACATGCTGTGTGTAATGACGAGTGTCTCCTCCCCTACCTCTCTAGTCTTCTGTCATGAAAAGCTGCTTCTACTTCATACAGAGTAATTAAGCATGTTTAAGCCAACCACTCCACAATGTTGTAGCAATTTACTACCCACACATGAAAGAATAAAACAGAGAGAAATCAATAAAACACAAACACAGGTATAGTTCAGCAATGAATACACATATCTTATCCTGCAGCCCCTCACGAATGTCACATGTCTTTCTTTGTGAAAGCCATATTTGTAAATGTTTAAACATCATCGTCCCATGACGGCCATAGGCTTAGTTAACTAACCAAAGTTAACTGTTCTTGTAGCCTAAGGCCATCTCTGAACTTCCTCTCACCTCGAAGTCAGCTTACTTGGAATGAATACATTTATTGATAATTCAGGCCGACTATTGTCTCCAGGCCTCTTTATGAGCCTTGCAGGAAATGAATAATTAACTAACAAGACTTTACCTGCATTATATCTGAGGAAGATCTCTCTTGGAGTTCCCCTGTTAATTGCAAAGACCATTGATGATTAACAAAGAGACTCATGGGCCTCTCCTGATATCTGGAAACGGCAACAAGACTTTCTGAAAAATACTTAACGGGTAATCTTTTCACTCAAGGCAGAAATCACAGGCTATACTGTACCTTACCTACTCACAAATAGCCAAAAAAACACCCTTTTGATTATACATAAAAGTGGAAGAAAATACTATTGCACTAATCTACTTTTACTAAAAAGGGGACATTGTTTCAGGAATATATAAAAAACCTCTCTATAAGTAAGAGGAAAAAATGTACTTTGTCCATTCAAATTTAACACACATCTTATATATCAGGTGACATTAAAATGAATATACCAAAAATACGCTGTATTAAACTTTTCTGCCATAACACGTTACTTCAACTCCCAAAAGCCAAACTGAATCATATCCATGAAGAGCACACAATTTATTTGTTGACAAGTCTTTCAACCACGGAATCTTTTGGTCGATGCTTCATTCGCCTGTTGAGAGGCCTTGAACCTCTCTTCTTCCCTGGCAGCCTCCGCCATTAACAAAAAGGAGTGGATTTTCCTTGAAGCAGTGTTATAGCAGAAAGTTTAATACAGCATATTTCTGGTATATTCATTTTAATATGTCACCTGATATATAAGAAGTGTGTTTTTATGTATTCATGTGTATACTTAATTACTTTGTATTAAATAGTAGCAGTCTGTATAACAAGAAGCTGGAAATATGAGAAGTGAAACCTTTGTATTTGGAGTAGTGGAGCAACAGCTCAAATCTCTGGAATGCTGCAGGATAAAATGAGTGTGCGTTCTCTATATATGTTTATGTAAAGTTCTACTATTTCACTGCTAGAGAGCAGAGGTAATGTTTTCCTCGTTATTATTGATATTAAGGTAATTTACTTGTATTGGCCAACTATAAACAACTATATTTTAGACATATCTTAAAAGAGGCCAAGAGTATGTGAGCCAGTGTGGGTTAAACTGATGGGGGAGGGGGAGCAGAGAGGGAACTCTATGCAAGAAGGGGGGTGTGTGTCCAAACTGCAAGAATGTGAGACAGCGAACACCAGATGTGTTTGTTTTGCCCTCAAACTGAAGAGACTCTTTTTCTGGGCTGCCTCCTGGCTGGCTCGCGCTGATTCGCTACAACATATACATATTTTATATCTCCCAATGGATGGGCCCTATGGGAGGAGCATCCAACACAATTCCTCCCGTTGTTCTTACATGTATGCTGTTGTGTGTTTTGTTCGGTCATTTTCCTCCTGCCGTCAAGATGGTAAGTTCTCCCGGCACTGGGAACAGAGCAGGGGTCCCCCCTTTAAAGTGTATTGTATTGTTGTTTACCATTAAAGCAGATTATTGTTTAACCCTTTATCTGGTGCTTTGAATTCCTTCTTTTATAAATCTGACCAGCTCATCAAAGAACACGCGGAGCCGAGGTGGGTTTCAGACCACTCCTTGCTCCAACACCTTCTGTGTCTTTCTGGGGGGTGGAGTGGCAGAGGTTGATGGCTCAACGTCATCTAGGCTGCTTGAGCCAGGCTGGGCCTCCTCCTCCCATGCCTGGACAACTGCAGCCGCAGAGGTTGATCCATCTGAGGCCACAGCAGCCGGGTTCTCCCCATCACATGAGTCTAAGAGGATAGGAGGCTCAATAGATGGCCTCCCCCCGATGGCCTCATGCATGGCCGAAAACCACGGCCATGTGGCTGTTGTGGCCTTTCCCTGGTCCGTCCCCGTCCCAGTGGCTGGGGTCCTGAGCTCCTAAAAGATATTAAGTGTTAACAGGCTTTGAAATGATATCACACAAGCATAGGCCATACTGTGTTCAGTGATTAAGCGTACACAAATAATGCATCTCAAGAGCAGAAAACATCTCATGGTGCTAAACAACATTTTTACCACACCTTATACTTCCGTTTTAAATTGTCCCATTTCTTTGACACCTGGGAAGGGCCGACAAGTCAATGCAGTCCCATTTTCTTAAGTATTTCCCTGAGCAAAGAAATGTATACATCCATAAAAATGATTAGGTGAAAACAATTACACTTTTAACTTACAACTTACTCCCATGCTTTTTGGGCACTATGCTTCCTCCCTGTGAACAGGTGGTCATGTTCAGACCACAGCTGAAAAAAAGAAGTGCATGGCTTGTGTTAACATTTATTTTCTAATGACTTACAGTAAGGGCTTCAAAATCTTTAAACATCACTTACATTGTAAGTATAACCTTAACAAATGAATTGCACATAATAATTCCCACGGAGCTGTGAGCACTTACATTTATGCAATGCTTTTCCACTCATTCTTCCAGTTTTTCCTCTGTTGAAATCGACCAGCTGTGGAGGAGGGGGCGGGGCTTTTATACGCCAGTAGTGAAAACACTATCGTGTATCCTCCCTTTCGTCTCCTCCCTCACCCCTCCTCGACTCCTCCGTGTGCATTTCAGCTATTGGGACGTCCTTCAACATGGCGTGTCTTGATCGATTTCCGGGTCAAGTCCCGGAGGAGGGGAAGAGAGGAGTCGAGGAGGGGTATTGAGACGAGCCTCTTTTGTGTATATGTTGTCTTAGGCCCTAGCCACACGGAGACGGTAACGAAAACGAACCAAATTCGATATCAAAAAAGTCTTCCGTCCACACGCAATCGGCACCAGAAACGTGTCCGTCCACACGAGACTGTTGGAGATTTCTCTTTTTCAAGTTTGTTTAATCCGAAACCGCATGACGTCATGCGGTTCCCGGAACCAAAATGGACCAATCCGCGGAGCCTCTCAAACACCAGGATCCCTTGGCGTATCAAACGCAATGGGGGGACCTTTAGCGTACATTTTCAACTAACAGGGAGTCCCATTGACTTGCATAGAGCTCCCTGGTTGGTAATAGACAAGTTGGGATCGCGGAGAAATGCTCTCTGCAGACCCATTCTCACAGCGTTTATAAACCTTTTTCTTACTCAATATCAAGCCACACTTATTGTTTTTACTTTGGCTGTGAGTGTTTGTGTGTGCTCAGGATGAGTTTCGCGCTGTCTCGCCGACCCGGAAACCACACCAGTAATCCAGCTCACTGAGCAGCAAGCCTCGCAACGTCCCGACCAATCAGAGCACACTGGGCTCACAGGCTCACCCCCAAGAAATGTTTTTTTTTTTTTTTTTTTAATTAGAAAAATTATTGATTACATCAATGCAAATGTGAAACAAACACATTTTTGACCAAAAACATAAAGCCAACACAGGTGATATGATTAGGCCAATGGCCAGCACCCATTCTATTTGACCTACCCATAGGCTAAATTACTTTGTGACAATTGAGTGACTTCCTGTTAGCTAGAGCGCCAAATTATTTGCTAACAGCAAAGTGAAAAATTGATCGTTTTTTAGTCCTTAAACGTCCACGTGTGGACACTCAATCAAAACCACCTGAAAGCGAGAGAGATTCTGCACATAATAGCCTAGCCTCGTGAGTACAAGTAGCTTACTTCTGGGTCTCTGTGTTTCATTCAAGCTCTGCTTGTGTGTGGCACGAGCCATTTTGTGTGCGTGCGCGAGCGAGTGAGAGCTCGCGCACCGGTGGGTATCGACCGGAGATCGTTGTGGTTAGCATCTGGTGCTAGCTAGCCAAGCTAACATATATAAGAAGCTTTTTCAACAACAAGGTGGAGGGAGAACTCTCTCCTGTCAGACTGAGAGTCTCAGATAACCTCAGCTCAGGTGAAGTAAAGGAGTCTCTCAGTGTTTAGATAGTTAACTTTAGTCTAGTTATTTCAATCACTCAATCAATGTTTATTTATATAGCCAAATGTTACATTTGTCTCAGTGGACTTCACAGTTTGTACAGAATATCAGTATGACAATATGACACCCTATGTCCTTAGACCCTCACATCGTACAAGGAAAAACTTCCGGAGAAAACCCACAGTTTAAAGGTAAAAATGGGAGAAACCTCAGGGAGAGCAACAGAGGAGGGATCCCTCTCCCAGGACGGACAGACGTGCAATAGATGCCGTGTGTAAATTGAAAAGATAATACATTTGCAACATAGGTAGTCCAAATGTTTGGAAATGCATGTGTGTATAATAGGAAGATGAATCCACGAGGATATCCATCCAGGACTTATGATCCAGGGCTCGCGATCCAGGACACAGGACCGCAGGATCATCCATGACTCCGGATCCCGGCGTATATAGACACCAAAAAGAAAGACATTTGGGGAAGCTGGGTTAATCGGAACATGAGAGTACACAGGTATAGACAGAGAGAAGGAAGAAGTAAGATGTCCCCCGACAAACTAAGCCTATATCAGCAAAACTAGGGGCTGAATCTAATCAGCCCTAACTATAAGCTTTATCAAAAAGGAAGGTCTTAAGCGCACTCTTAAAAACGGATAGGGTGTCTGCCGCCCGAACACAAACTGGAAGCTGATTACACAAATGTAGAGCTTGATAAGAAAAGGCTCTGGCTCCCATTGTACTTTTAGAGACTCTAGGAACAACCAACAACCCTGCATTATTGGAACGCAATGCCCTAGTAGGACAGTAGGGTATAATGAGTTCTTTAAGGTAAGATGGCGCCTGCCCATTAAGGGCTTTGTAGGAGAGAAGAAGAATTTTAAAATTCTATCCTGTGTTCTATAGGGAGCCAGTGTAAGGCAGCCAGAACAGGAGTAATGTGGTCCCTTTTCCTAACTCTGGTTAGTACACGAGCTGCAGCATTTTGAATCAGCTGAAGCGACTTGACTGACTTCTTGGTACACCCTGATAATAAGGAGTTACAATAATCCAGCCTTGAAGTAACAAATGCATGGACTAGTTTCTCTACATCGTTTTGAGGCAAGATATGCCTGATTTTTGCAATGTTACGTAGATGGAAGTAGGTGGTCCTTGAAATTGATTTTATGTGGGTGTTACAGGATAAATCCTGATCAAATATGTTACGGTGTGTGAAGCAGGTAGGACCCAAATGCAGATTAACGTGAACATTCCTTTATTTCAAGGCTATACTAACAAAGACAAAACAGAACACTCACCGACGAACTAGTCATGACACAAACAAAGACAGACAGAAAAACCAGAACTTAAATACACACAAGACTAATCACACAAACAAGACACAGGTGAGGAGGGAGGAGAAAACACAGGGACACCAGGTGAACACAATCGGGTAAATTAGACACACCAGGGAAACTAACGACAGGGAACCACAGACAGATTTAAACAAGACACAACGCAGACAGAAACAGGCAAGACAGGAGGTGAAGACCTTTCAAAATAAAACATGAAACAAAAGACAGAAAAAGACAAGACAAAATACAATACAGACAGATCGTGACACTCATATTGCCCGAGGCACAGGCCGAGGAGGTGGAGTTGCAGCAATCTTTGACTCAAGTTTACTTCTCAATACTAAACCAAAATTAAATTATACCTCCTTTGAAAGTCTCGTTTTTAGTCTTACGCATCTGACCTGGAAAACTTTGCAGCCAATCTTATTTGTTACAGTGTACCTTGCACCAGGTCCTTATTCAGAATTCTTATCAGAATTCTCTGAGTTTTTATCAACTTCGGTACTTAAAACAGATAAAGTAATTATCATAGGTGACTTTAGCATTCATGTTGACGATGATAAAAATAGCCTTACTGTTGCATTTAACTCTATTAGATTCTGTTGGTTTTCGTCAGAGTGTAAATAAACCAACCCACTGCTATAATCACACTCTCGACCTTGTTCTGACTTATGGTATTGAAATTGAGCAACTATTAGTCGAACCGCATAATCCTGCTTTATCTGACCATTTCTTAGTAACTTTTGAAGTACTGTTACTCGACTACAAAGCATTAGTCAAAAGCTCCTGCAGCAGAAACCTATCTGTTAGTGCTATAGCCAAATTTAAGGAAGAGATTCCACCAATACTTAACTCGATAGCATGTCTGCATGTAAGGGAGGAAACTTATACAAAATGTACACCACCCCAAATTGATCATGTTGTTGATAGTGCTACAGATGCGCTGCGAATAAAATTAGACTCTGTTGCTCCTTTGAAAAAGAAGAAAATAAAACAATATAGATTAGCTCCATGGCATAATGCCGAAACCCGCAAAATAAAGCAAAAGTCGAGACAACTTGAAAGGATATGGCGTTACACTAAACTTGAAGAATCTCGTTTAATTTGGTATATTACTCTCAATGAATATAAGAAAGCACTGCGTAAAGCGAGAGCAGCCTACTACTCTTCATTAACCTCTTAAGCCCGAGGGTCCCCCCAGGGGACCCCTCCCACCGTTTTTTTATGAGACTATGTCTCAGGGCTTCTTAACATTTATGAAACTATTAATGTTCCATACCCTTTTAATGGTAAGAAACTCCGCTAACTGACAATGTGAACCATTTTTAGCTAAAAGAAAAACAAGAGTAATACCAAGCCTTTGAATTAGCATGGAGCGAAAAAATGCTAAGTAATGCTAACGGAATTTGCACAGCACTCACGGTAGAAATGCCCTTATTACTTATCGTAACTGCACAAACAAGATATACGATTTAAAGCAAAGACTCCACAGATTCCACACATGTAAATATCATCACTGTAGGACCCCGAATTGCGGAGCTATCAGCCAGAAAAGAGAAAGTAAACAACATCCGGTTTCAAAAATATTACAATAATTTCGTTTTACCTTTTTTGATTTGTGATCAAAAGTTGTGTTCACCGGAATAAAAACGCCGCTCAAGGTTAATCCAATGTCTTTGTGTCACGTAGAAATTTTGACTGATAATCCTTCATCATATTTATGGCAATATACTGGGTATAAAGTTTCGCCGTCCAGGCGTGCACTTTCAGATATGCTTTGTCCGTTTCTCTATTACGTCCGCTATGGTAATGTTTACGTTGATTTGGGAACTGCCCATCGATTCTATTGGTTCTGATGGTTAAGAAAAAGGTGTAAATCACACGAATCGACCAATGGGTTCCAGAGATATGGTCCTGCGTAAAGTATAAAGAATGCCAGCCAGTTTACGTACATTACGCAGCTGACTTCATTTATTGTTTACTACCTAACAGCTGGCATTACAACAGGACCCAGATCGCACGGAGGACAGAGCGGACAGCAGATAACGGAATTGCAGTTTTATTGCTTATAGATTATCAGAACATTTCAAAGGGGACACAGCAACATTGGATATTAACCTATGGATTAACTACATCATCGTTTTTATCGTTTTAATGCCATTGAAGACCAGTTTAGACCAGGCAAAGACGAAGGTAAGCCGTTAGCCTAGCGCATGCTAGTACCTAGCGCCACTTGTTTTGATGTACGTTTTTGTTGATAACGTCGCAAGTTTGTATCTTTCAGTGTTGAGGTGGGCACCGTTAGATTCTGTGTCTTTACGATCAAAAACGATGTGTTGGATGTGCAGCTAGGATAAGTAATAAGGGAGCTAGGATAAGTAATAAGGGAGCTAGCTAGTGCTATATAAATAAACTTGCCTTGCCTAAGAGGATAACAGAGTATGTTCTTATATTTTATTTTTATTTTTTATTTTTTTCACAACAGTTGTATTTGGATGGAATGAATACCTATAGTGAAAATTCAAAGTAATAAAATGATTTTTACAGTGAAAAAGTTCAAATGGAACCGATGGTTCCCAAATTACCCAGAGGTGAGTCCGCCTGGACTTTATTTTTCTAAACCTCTCTAAAAAGGTCAAATTTCACTTGTTTTGCATCAATCTTGATACAGGGTACTTATTATATGTTATAGTTTGGATTCCTAAAGCTTTTAGTCTACTAACCCATCATTCAAGGGTGGTTTTTACTATAAGTAATGGGGTGTTTTTAGGCGGACATTAGAATTTACATGTTTTTACTATGTTCCATCTGAATTTACTTTAAAATAAAAACATCTATATTGATTCTGACACTTCTACATCCAACTCACAGATGTAACCTTGCTTTGAGAGAAAAGATTATTAATTTACCCCTTTTAGAAGTGAAGATATAGTCTTTGTTGTGTTAGTGGCATTTTCGAGCCTGAAACCTGAAAAACAGGCTCAGGGCTTAAGAGGTTAATGGATGAGAATAAGAATAATGCAAGATTTCTTTTCAGCACTGTAGCCAGGCTGACAGAGAGCAATAGCTCGATTGAGCCTTCTATTCCCATAGCACTCAGTAGTAATGATTTGATGTGCTTTTTTTAACGATAAAATTGTTACTCTTAGAAACAAAATTAACGACCTCTTGCCTTTGACCAGTACAGTGTTATCAACAGCTCCTGGAAACGTAAGTTCTAATATTACACTAGATCGTAAACTAGAATGCTTTTCAGCCATAAACCTTGAACAATTAAATTCAATGATTCTCTCTTCTAAACCATCAACGTGTATGTTAGACCCAATTCCAACTAAGCTGTTGAAGGAAGTTTTTCCATTAATTAGCACTTATTTATTAAATATTATAAATATGTCTTTATTACCAGGCTATGTTCCACAATCATTCAAAGGAGCAGTGATAAAACCGCTTCTTAAAAAGCACAACCTCGATCCAGAGGTTTTAGCCAACTATAGACCTATTTCTAATCTTCCGTTCCTCTAAAAAATTCTTGAGAAAGCAATCGCAAAACAGTTGTGTGATTACTTAAAAAACAATGATTTATTTGAAGATTTTCAGTCTGGCTTTAGAACACATCATAGCACAGATACAGCTCTGGTTTAAGTCACAAATGACATTCTAATAGCCTCTGACAAGGGATTTGTCTCTATTCTTGTTTTGCTCGATCTCACTGCTGCATTTGATACTATCGACCATGATATCTTATTGCAAAGACTAGAGCACTTAGTTGGCATACAGGGAACTGCTTTAGGCTGGTTTAGGTCCTATCTATCTGAACGCTCTCAGTTTGTACGTGTCAACGATGAATCTTCCACGCAAACCAAAGTTAGCCATGGAGTGCCACAGGGCTCAGTGCTCGGACCTATTTTGTTCACATTATATATGCTTCCGTTAGGCAATATTATAAGGAATCATTCTGTACATTTTCATTGTTATGCGGATGATACTCAACTATATTTATCAATCAAGCCTGATGAAATTAATCATCTAAATACAATTCAAGACTGCCTCAAGGACTTAAAAACGTGGATGACCTTAAACTTTTTGATGTTAAACAGGACCAAAACTGAAGTTATTGTACTCGGCCCAAAGAATCTACGAAACAAATTATCTAAAGATATACTAACTATGGATGGCATTAATTTGGCCTCCAGTGAGACTGTAAGGAATCTTGGTGTTATATTTTGTCACGATCTGTCTGTATTGTATTTTGTCTTGTCTTTTTCTGTCTTTTGTTTCATGTTTTATTTTGAAAGGTCTTCACCTCCTGTCTTGCCTGTTTCTGTCTGCGTTGTGTCTTGTTTAAATCTGTCTGTAGTTCCCTGTCGTTAGTTAAAGGAGTTTTTTCAGTTTATATCTGCATTTTGGTCCTGCTTCCAACATACACCGTAACAATGAGTATTGATATGGCTGGGTGGAGTGGCCTCATTTATGCTGACATATTCTTCATGTTTCAGTGAGACAGCATATATCAATATTATAATCTGATATTAAATCATTTACCAATATTGCTTTAGCTGCTAGAGATCTTATGTTTAAGAGACCACATTTAATCTTCCTGTTTTGTTGCACTGTAGTAGTTGTTACATTTACTTTTATTAGGTTATTATGTATGACACCTATTAGGTTTTACCTTAAATTGTCCTTGGGCAGACACACACACCGTTAATATTGGGTATTTTATTGGGTTCGGGATTCCTATGGATGACTGCCTAGGAGAGAGCGCAGAGAAGCGTGTAAGACTGCCACTCCGCCTCCTGGTCTCAACTCCAGTTTGTCATGGATTAAGTCCACAAAGCCCTGAAATGTTTGCCGAAATGATATCTGCACCTTCCAAAGTAGGATGAATGCCGTCTCTCTTAATCAGACCAGGTTTTCCCCAGAAGGCTGTCCAATTATTTACGAAGCCCACTTTGTTTGCTGGGCACCACCAAGACAACCAGCGCTGAAATTATGACATGCAGCTATACATGTCATCATTGATCATATTGGGGAGGGAGCCAGAGAAGATTACGGTGTCCGACATTGTTTTAGCATAACTACACACCGACTCCACATTAAGTTTGGTGCATTCTGATTGGCGTAAACGAACATCATTACCACCGACGTGAATAACAATCCTACTGTATTTACGTTTATTTTTAGCCAGCAGTTTAAGATGCGCCTCAACGTTGCCCGCTCTGGCCCCCGGAATGCATGTGACTGTGGAGGCTTCGGTCTCTAAATTCACGTGTCTCATAATAGAGCTACCAATAACCAGAGTTGGCTTCTCAGCGGGTGTCTCGCTGAGTGGGGAACGGGTTGGTGGGGACCTGCGGGTTTCGCGTTATGCCCCTTCTGAACAGTCACCCAGTCTCCCTGCTGCTCGGGAGTTGCCGGGGGACGGCTAATAAGAGCTACCTTTTGCCGGTCCGCACCGGCTAACATGGGCTTTACTGTAGCTGAGTTACTTTCTAAGATGCGGAGCCGGGCTTCTATGGCTATGATTCCCTCCTCCAACCTAACAACTATACTACATTTAACACATGTATCGGTACCAGTAAAGGAGGTAGGGAAGTAACCAAACATGAGACAGGTAGAGCAGGAAATAGCACCCGAGGGTGGGGAAAGAGCCATGGCTAGCTATCAAGCTAAAGTAGCTACCGTTAGCAAACCCAAAAAGAGTGTAGGCAACTGTGGAGTTACAGTCGCTAAGAGAAGGAGAGTTGTGAGTGCTTAAGCTGTAGTAACGTGTGATTACAATGTCAGGCAGTTGCCGTGATCAAGAGTTTTAAAACGATCGATTAAGTTAAGATAATAAGCTATCAGCAACAGAACAGGCACACGGGATACCAGGAGATGACAACAACAACCGGAAGTTACAACATGCTTACCGCAATAGTGGTCCGTGTAGAAATAAACGCGCTGTCGTCCAACAACATCGACCCATCACACTGCCCCTGACCAGCTTTTGGTTAACAGCCACTGCACCGCCACTCCTTCTCCTCCAGTTGTGACCGTGGGCTGGTAGAGCACACTCAGACACGCTTATCTCTTGAAGAGTGTGCATGAAAAATAGTGAGGAAGGCTCTCCCCGCCTGCCCAGGGAGAGTCTTCCAGCCCTGCATGGGCTTACTGCGCACCATGTTCCCCGGGTCCCTAAGGAGCATGGGAAAAACATAAGTGCATTATGTCAGATACCTACTGACCCACAGCCCCCCCCCCCCTCACCAGTCCTCTGTTGCCCCAGCAAGCACAGACGATGAGAAGGAGCCAGACATGTCCAAGAGATAAAACTTTATGTGTTCTGTTACAGGCCAAAGTGGCTGGGATTCCAGCGATGGTGTGAGGAGCGGAAAATAGAGCCCCTATCTTGTGAGTTAGGCTCTATTTTGTCCTTCTTACAGTTATTGGTGGACAGAGGACTAGCTCATTCTACTATAAAAGTGTATGCAGCAGCCATCTCGTCCTGTCATGAGGGATTCAACGGCAGGTCAGCCTTTTCTCATCCACTGATGTTGCGGTTTTTACAGGGGGTCAGGAGGCTGCGCCCAGTAGTGCGCGCCTCCACCCCACAGTGGGACCTACCGCTGGTGCTCGAGGCTTTGGTCATAGAACCATTTGAGCCTCTGGAGCTCTCCTCCCTGAAAGCACTGTCGTGGAAGACAGTATTGCTACTTGCCTTAACGTCAGCCAAAAGAGTGTCCGAGTTAACCGCTCTGTCGGTGCACCCGAGCTGTTTACTGATTCGGGGTGACCGGAGCGGCGCGACACTCAGACCGAACCCCTCCTTTGTGCCCAAGAACCCAAGGAGTGCGTTCAGGTCGAGGGTTATTCAGTTGGGGGGATTTAATCTTCCACCCCATGGTGGGGCCAGGGAAGCTAAATTACACCTCCTCTGCCCGGTGCGCGCGTTGGCATGTTATGTAGAGCGCACAGCTACCCTGAGACGCACTGAACAGCTGTTTGTGTGCTTCGGGGCGGGGTGACTGGAAAAGCTCTGTCCAAGAAACGCCTGGCAGGCTGGCTTTGCGAAGGCATTGCACACGCCTACGAGCAGGCAGGGAGAGCCTGTCCCACGGGGGTCCGTGCGCACTCCTCGCGAGCTGTGGCTGCATCAACAGCCTTATTCAACGGTGCGAGTGTGGAGGATATATGCACGGCGGCATCTTGGTCAACGCCAGGCCCCTTCATAAAGTGTTATCTCTTGGATATGTCTGGCTCTTTCTCAACGTCTGTGCTTGCTGGGGCAACACAGGACTGGTGAGGAGGGGGGGGGCTGTTGGTCAGTGGGCATCTGACCCTCTCCCCGGGCGTAAAATGCCCTTACGTTTCTCCGGACCCCTGGAGGGTCGCGGGGGACGTGGGGTGCTCTGGGCCCTTTTCAGGGCTGGAGGGCTCCCCTCGCCTGCCTGGGGGCAGGAGGGGGAGAGCCCTCCATACTATAGTCCCTACACACTCTGCACACGGTCAGTGTTTGAGTGTGGGGACATAGGGGGCACTTGCATTCTCCCCGTGCTCTTTAGGGACTCAGGAGGGAGAGTGCATAGTGAACCCATACAGGGCTGGGGTTTTTTCCCTGTCTGCCTAGAGGTGGACACAGGGGAGCCCTCAGCACTGTTATTTTCGAGCACACTTTTTTCGCGAGGCAAGCGCGTCAGGGTGTGCTCTATCGGCCGCAGCCCAGACTTCTCCACGGTTACAAACGAGGGAGAGGTGAGTGAGGCGCAGTGGCTGCTAAAGCCGGTCAGGAACAGTGAGGTGGACAGTGAGGTGGAACGGTGTGCACTGGACGACAGTGCGTGCATACATCGGGGCTCCGCCCACTGTACCCATAGAGTCCAATAGAGGGCGGAGCCTGTGAGAGATATAACGTCGGGTTACGTATTGTAACCCTTGTTATATTAGCACAGGCGGAGCCCTCTACCTTGGGGCACTGTCTGTCCTATACCGCTCGCTGAAGAGTGGTGTAGGATGGTGGTCAGGAGGCAAGGCCTCCTTTTATACGGAAGTGAGATGCGCACGCATTCAGGTAGGCCCGCCCCGGGGCCGGCTACGTCCATAGAAATCTCAGTAGGTGAATGCTTGCATGATAAGGTAGTACCCATAAAGTCCAGTAGAGGGCTCCGCCTGTGCTAATATAACAAGGGTTACAATACGTAACCCGACGTTTCAGTCAAATGACTTGTCCCAAGTTTCTGCCTGACAGATACTGTAGCAGTTTTGAGATTTTAAAATCACAATTTCAGTCAGATCAACTACAGAGCATTTATACAGAGTACACACACTTAAACAGAGATGTCTAAAAACAGAATGTTACTCACACAATTCTAGAAGTCACCAGTTGTTATTCTGTCAAAATCGAGTTGCACACTGAAACCACTTTGAAATTCTATCTTGTAGATGAAGTATGTGTTCATTCATACACTTAAAATTAAACTTCAGAATGTCTGTGTATCTTACACAGACGGGCGTTTGCGGCGGCGGGTGCGGTACAGCGCTGTGAAAGTCCACGGCCCACCTATGCCAGAGCCAGCGGCCCACCGAAGGCAGCAGCCCACCAACGGCAGCGGCCCACCGGGAAAAGTCCCGAATCTCCCGATGGCCAATCCGAGCTTGCATTTACAGACATATATGTAAAAATCTCTCATACACAGATGTGAAACGCTCTCTCTCTCACACACACACACACACACACACACACACACACACACACACACACACACACACACACACACACACACACACACACACACACACACACACACACACACACACACACACACACACACACACACACACACACACACACACACACACACACACACACACACACACACACACACACCAGCGTTGCAGTCGGGAAGAAAAGCAATGCGGAGCGGCATCTCACCACTTCATAAGGAGTTTAACTGTGACACTTTTCGAAATCCCGTTTGTGTCCCCCGACTTTACAAATAGGCCTATGTTTATTTCTATTTTTTAATGCAAGCCGTCATCGCCACGGAGGAGCACACAGCCGCTGTGAGCGAACGAGACGGAGAGAGAGCTAGAGAGAGCACACCTTTATCTATTTAATATAGCTGTAAGAAATCATTCCAATGTGTACTAGAGGACAGTAAAAAAAAGAAAACCAGTTTAAAAGGGGAGTGATTAGTAAAATATGCATAAATAAAAAGAAAGAATGCTAACTAGGTAAGATAAGAATAAACAAGTTTAAATGATTTGTTATTGGTTGTGATCATATTCTAAAGATGTTTAGATTATTGAAAAGTATACAGCTCCCTTTCATCTGAGTGTTGAGAGCTGTATCCATAAATTCATTTTGTGCTCAAAGTGCACCAGATTGATGCATTTCACTTCAACATTTAAAAACAAATCTTCCCGGGGGTGCATGCCCCCGGACCCCCCTAGAGGAGGTGAGGTCCACTCCCAAATAAAGCAGGTTAAACTAATTAAATTGAATACATGTTCTTTTAGTAAACACTGAAAACGGGTCCCACAGACCCAAACAGCACACAAAGGTTAAAGGTAAGCATATAATAATGTTCAAATGTGCTAAATATATACACTGCAAAAAAACAAAAAAAGTAGCCCACAATTATTTATTTATTTTTAAAGTAGCTCTCATCCTAAAAAAGGTTGGAGACCCATGTTATAGAAAGATACATTTGACTATTTTAAGCTTGGCCTACCATTTTATTGGAGCGATGAGGAACAGGTGGGGCATGAAAAGGGCCACCTGTTCAAAGTGGGGAATGACTGAAAAAGTTTGAGAACCACTGGGTTAAACCATTTCCAGGATGTAGGAAGGGCCGGATACACACAAAACACATTTACAATGTGTTGATCCATATACTTTCTAAACTGCACTTTCATGTTCAATATTAGGCTACTGCTTCTATTCAAACAACTAACCTTTGAAATCTATCTGAGAGAAATCTTCTAACATCCCCATTTGGCCTTGCTAATTTCAGAATGATTTTTTCCGTGCAGCTCCAGATATTTACTAATGTTTGGCTATGTGTTGGGGTGAAATAACCTTTTGGCGCA
Source organism: Pogonophryne albipinna (assembly GCA_028583405.1). Taxonomy (NCBI): domain Eukaryota; kingdom Metazoa; phylum Chordata; class Actinopteri; order Perciformes; family Artedidraconidae; genus Pogonophryne; species Pogonophryne albipinna. Next base: position 32,837,996 of record CM053251.1, read on the forward strand.
CTTAGCCAGCTTTTAGGTCACATTAGCCTGTTTTTTTGGCTAAATTACCCTGTGTTAGCTTGGGGCCAATGAAGCAGCTGCCACTATCAGAATGTGATTCCAGAAGATTCCACTCCACAGCCGTTTTAATTGTGCCATCTGCTCAGTATGTTGAGTTTCTCTGTCTCTTATTCTTAATGTTCATCTGGCTCACTAACAGTTTCTTTCTTTCCTCTCAAATACAGTTTGTATAAGATAGCTGCTATGCCTTTTTGTGTTCCCCCAGATTGTTTTTTTTGCTGAGCTGTATTGAAGGGATAGGGATTTTTACATATAAGACAGTACCTCTGGAGGAACTTTGGGATGTATTTTTGCACAGAGTGAGGACTGAGAATTTGTCCTCCATCACTTACATCATTGTATATTTATTAGAAAGGATATTTTAATTTCTAGTATGGACAGCGTGTGTACATTGTGTAGCGTAACATCGATCGAAAGCCTTAAATATCACAGGTATCGCTTAAAAGAAGGGGTATTATGAACTTTTAAAAATATTTTTGGGGAAAATTATATTCAGGCTACCAAAACAAAAATCAAAGATTTGGGTATAACTCACACTTTAACTTTACTTTAGCTTCAAACCCATGTGAACAGTTATGAAAGAATATTAATTAGTTTAATTCCGTTTTCCAGGCTTGGAACCATGCAAAGAAGGTATGGTAATTGACTTGTCAAAAAGAGTAAGGCATTTTTTTAATGAGACAGTGTTTAAATGATTAAAAAAGGCAATATTTGTAATTGTAAACCAAAAATATGTCAGATAACTGGAGCATCTGCAACATATTTTGATGATTGTATTTTTCATTTAGAAAAAATATCAACCCAAAAAAGTTGCTGACTTATACCAAAGATTGGAAACCTAAGCCTCCAAATGTAAATGCAAATGAGGATTAGGCCTTGTTTTCACACATTTCACAACATTAGCTTATCCAAATTACTGTTGCACCTACTGTGTGGGATCCATTCAAGTTTGTTAAAAAAAAACCTGTTCAGAATGACTGGTAAAGTCTTAACATCAGGCCCCGCGCCAAAGCAAATCTGCAGACTTGGAATGTCATTTTCATGGGGGGGGGCCCAGAAAATCTTCATGTGCAGCAGCACAAATTAATAATGCCCAAATCAATAGCAACATACAAACCACCTTTGCTACCGCGCATTGTATGCTCGATGGCAAAAACACCGCTAAACAATAGCATGCATGAGAATGTTACTGCGAATGCTTTGCAGTTAACACTGAAAAGATCCCAGCAACAGCTTTGCTTTGGCCTTACATTGCCAACCGCTGACCACAGCAGCTAACACATGTACACAATACAGAGAGAGACTTTAAATGTTCTGCTGCTTAGTGCATGATGTGGTGTTCATCATGCACTAAGCAGCAGAACATTTAAAGGTCTCCTATTTTGCGATTTTTAGGCATATATTATGGGTCTCAGATATATAAAAGCATGTATATGATGTGTTTTGCTCAAAATACCAAACGGATCATCCATTTTAGACATCCCTCATATCTCTCTATTTCAGCCCTGTTAGAGAAGTGCAGGTTCTGGGTCCTTAGCTTGAAAAAAAAAAAAAAGAGGAGGGGAGCTAATGCCTGCTCAGAATACTACCGGCAGATACAGTTGAATTATGGCGTGATTAAACGCCATCATGTTCCAAACCACATCAAGGATTATTTCTGAAACAGTATGGAGCTCAAATGCTTTTTCTCTTGCGGGTTTATCACAAGGTGAGTTCCTTTTTTTATTTCCTGCTTTTTCACACATGCTCTATCCAGTACAGTGCACTGTAAAACGAAAACTTAAAATTGTTGGCCTGAAAATAATTTGTTTGTAAAGTGAACAAAAAATATTTAATTGAGTTGCTTACTAAATTAAAGTAGTTCTCTCGACTATCTTTATTATGTTGCTTGTGTAAAGTGTGTGTCATTTAATAAATTCAGTTGGCAAAACTTAAAAATCCAAGGTTAGAGATCAAACTAAGTTCTTTGTGCATGCTTCGAGCTAAGAACGGGGTCTCCAACAGAAATCTGCAGGGTGTTTTCTACAGTATTTCGCCTTTACATGTTCGGCACTCTCTGCTGTTCTCAACGGGACTGATCATCCTCAAGGTGAGCACTTTGTTTGAATATTGTATTGAAATTATTAATATAGAAAATGTCTGATTTAAAGTGTAACATTAATTGATTGCAAAATATTTAGTTGATTGTTAGTGAATTATCAGTTAATGTGGCACTAGATTTTTGTTTGTGGTACATTAGCCAAGTTTAACATTAGCTAGCTAACGATTCTCTGAAAGAGGAAAAATGTTTTAGAAACGTTTATCATATCTGGCCCTAGACTTCTAAGGTATGCTACGATGGAAAAGTGTAGCCAGAAATGTGGTCGGCTGTTAGCTTAGCACATATAAGATGAATATCAGTGGCAGAAAAATATAACTATGAATGGGGGTTCTAGCAATATTCTGGCAACCCGTCTGTCGGCCAGCATTGAGGGTTCTTATTATACATCTATGCATGCGGGTCTGTCAGGTCGAGTCTGGCGTGAGGGAGGAAACACAATGTTAAACTGTTTTATGGCCAGAATCAGGGCCGGCCCTAGACTTTTGGGGGCCCTAAGCGAGCTTTGGCTTGGGGGCCCCCCTCTAGCGCGTTCTCACTACACACAAGACGGAACCAACTTTTGTCTTATGATGTTAGCATAAGCACACATATTGTATAAATAAGCATGTAAACACCGTGGACCTAGCCTCCTCTAGGGGGGTCTGGGGGCATGCTCCCCCGGGAAGATTTTTTTTTAAATATTGAAGTTAAAAGCATCAATCTGGTGCACTTTGAGAGCAAAATTAAGAGATCTATGGACACATTTCTCAACACCCATATGAAACAGAACTGGAATCAGATTTTTCTTTCTGGATATTTTACAAATCACTCCCTTTTTAACTTGTTAATCCCCATTCCCCCGCGGGCGCAACATCTGCAAGAAACAGCGTCTGAGGGCTTCTTAACATTTAAAAACTTATTAATATACCCACTTAACAGGAAGATATACCCACTTAACGGGAAGAAACTCAGCTATCAGACAATATTAACCATTTTTAGCAAAACGAAACATAAGGGTAATAACAAAGGCTCTGAATTAGCCCTGAGCCAAAAAAAGCTAACACACGTATCTGTATCGTATCTGCACAAACAAGATATCGATTATCAAGCTGAGATTGCACAGATTCGACAGGTATTAGTATCATTACTGACCGTTCCGAACTCGCGACATGAGAAGCTAACAAATATATCACACCACGTAGCCAACACGGCAATATTACATTACATGTTACTTGTTAAACGCTCTAATCCAAAGCGACTTACATACTCAATACTGTGGGCAATCCCCACAGGAGGACTTTGGGGTGAAGTGTCTTGCACAGGGACACTGCAGTGGGGTTTGAACCTGTGACCATTTGATCCCCAGACCAAGGCTCTATCCACTGCGTCACACGCCGCCACTAACATGTCATACATTTGTTGTTTTCTGATCAAAAGTTGTCTTCAATGGCATTAAAACGATAACAACGCTGCTGAAGGTTAATCCATAGGTTAATAAAATGTGTCTGTGTCACTTTGAAACTATTTCTGATAATCCATCAGCAATAAATGTAGTTTTCAGATTTCAGAGTGTAAAATAGGTTTCCCTTTGGGCAAACTGCGTGCGCATGGCTCTCATTTCTCAATGGTAACATGTGTGTGTATGTGGAAATTCCCCTTCGATTCTATTGGCTTTAACGGTTCAAAAGAGATGTCAATCATCAAAATTGACCAATGGGTTCCAGAGAAACGGCAAATACACCCATTTCCACCCAAATGACCCCAGAGGTGTTTTTTTTTGTTGCTAAATCTCTCTAAAAAGGTCAAATTTCACTTGTTTTGCATCAATCTTGATACAGGGTACTTAGATGTTATAGTTTGGATTCCTAAAGCTTTTAGTCTACTATCCCATCATTCAAGGGTGGTTTTCACTTTAAGTAATGGTTTCTTTTTGGACAGACACTATAATTTACATTTTTTGAAAAACAGGCTTGGGGCTTAACAGGTTAAACTGTATTCTTATTTTGTCATATCATATTTCATAACTGTTTTTCATTTATTCTCTCTGGCTATCCATCTCATAATGTACTGTATATTTAATATATCTGGCTAGCTATAGCTACTTGCTAACGGTTTAGCTTACCCCCGCGATTCAAAGTAATGGCATTTACATACCTTGTTTACCTGGCGCAAGTGGTGGCTCTGGGGTTGTTGTGTGAGCCACCACTTGAGAATTGTCATATTTTTTAAGAAAAAATATTCTTATGTCCATCTTCAAAAACTCTGAGTCCGTCTGACAGTTTATTTTAAACATTGTCACAGCTCACAGGATAGGTACCTGTCAGCCAATAAGACAGATGTTTATTTCCATTCAACTCTCTGGTTGGTCTGGTGTCTTGCCTCTGTTGCATTCACTGAACACGGGAAATTACAAACCTGCTGTCCTCTCTAGTGTCATGATGAGGTTCAGGTAAAGCACGGTGAATGTATTATATGATTGACTCAATAATATAATACATGACTTTGAGAGTAGGCAATCTAGGCATATTAACAAAATTAATTAAACATACTTATCACGGCGACGATGTACTGAGATTATTATTATTTTAATTTTTTTTTAGGGGGCTGCGGGGCCCTAAGCGGTATGTGTTATGTCGCTTAATGGGTCGGGCCGGCTCTGGCCAGAATATATGGTAAAAGATGGACTGCATAATTAAAGGAGGATTACCGTGCTTTAACGATCAACTAGAATGTAATGTGAGCGAGACGACGGAGTGTGTTGAAGCGGTCTATGAACAACTACAGTCTCAACTACAGGTGGCGACTGGCACGCTAACGGAGCTCCAGGAGGGAAAACCTTTGCGACGCTGAGGTTCGGCTGATTTAGAGAGAATAGAATTGGGAGGGATGAAACCCTCTTTAATGGTCACACATGCAGAGCACACAGTGACATTTGTTCTCTGCATTTAACCCACCCTAATACCAGGAGTCTAGTACTAGGAGCAGTGGGCAGCTTTTGTACAGTGCCCGGGGAGCAATGGGAGTAAGGGGGGTGTCAGGTGCCTTGCTCAAGGGCACCAGGGCAGGAACTGGGACATCTCCAAGTAGCAGTCCACACTCCATATTTTAGGTCTGGTTGGGGACTTGAACCGGCGACCCTACAGCGCCCAGTCCAAGCCCCTACTGACTGAGCCACTGCCGGATTTGCAAAGGTATGCTAACATGGACATGTGTTGTCGGCTTTTAGCTTGAAAAATATACGATGGTGCATATTAGGGATGAGAATGATTAATCGAATATACGAAATGATTCAGGTATTCGAAAATGAGTTATGAATGTTTTTTTATTGAGTGGTTTGCGAGTTCAAGGAGGCTTTTGCAACCTTTGAGAAGATTTCCTTTGCAACTAAGAAGCTCTCCTCTTGGTACATGGAACACTACAGGTCTTACGAAGTTATTGAGAGCGACTACACTGATGCAGAGATCCTGGATCCAGAGGATTTGAACGATTACCATCCACTGACTGTATACCCAGTAGGAGGAAAGTTGATGGTGACCCGAAGTCGTGCCTGCTACATTGAAAGTGATGGTATGTAATATAGATGTAGATAATCATTGTTTATATTGGACGACATTGTTTTTGGAAGAATAGATAATGGTGAAAGGTGCGTGCGTGTGTGTTTGAGACATGTGTGTGAGTGTGTGACATGGTTGGGCGTATGTGTGTGACATGTGTGTGTGTGACATTGGTGTCTTATTGGTTCTCTTTTGACTTCTGAATATGTTTATCAACTTAGTGCTGTTGTAACGTAGCGCTCTGTTTATCATGGTAGCTAAGTTGCCAGCACCATTCACAACTTGGGGTTTATTTTTTTGTCTTCACAGGCTTTATCGCTGCGTGTCATCATACATCCAAGACTAATCCAGAAAGTTCAGCTGACAGAGGTCACTGAATCTGTCGAGGATCTGCAAACTCAACTACGGGAAAAACTTGGACTCAAAGGTGATTTCTCCATACAGTATGAAGATCCACATTTCGACAATGGACTTTGCAACTTAAAGGGGACCTATCATGCAAAATGCACCTTTGTACGTCTTTTATACATGAATATGTGTCCCCGGTGTGTCAGGGAACTCACCAAGTGTCAGAAAACACAACCCTCTCTCTTTTCCTCCATAGAGTGGCGAAGTCCCTCCCCTTCCGGTGACCTCCATGGGACCTTATTTCGCAAAAATTATGTATTGAAGTCAATGGAGAGAGAAAGATTATCTTTCGATCCCGTTTGAATTGTGTCACGAATTACACATATGATGTTTGTCAATTTAAAAGATAATTTTGCAAGTCAAAAAAAAAAAAATGTGTCGTAAAACTGTGAAGTAATACATTTGTTTGTTTGAAACGCTCAATGAACTACATCTCTGGTCTCGCAGAACAACACACGTCACCAAGATGGCCATCACTACTGTCTTGTCAACAAAACGATTGACTACCCTCACTATCACCACAATGAAACACGTCCAGAAGAATGTCATGCAAAGCTGCCTGCCTGCCTTCCTTTGATTCTCTCTGAACTGCTTGGTCTTTTTAATGTTTAATGTCAACCATTTGTGCAGATAGCATGAAGTAGAAAAGATCGGCGATCGCCAATGCTAGCATTAGCATTTCTCCCCGGGCTTAAATTGTGTATTATAGAATGAATGAATCTTCAAAGGGTTCACGAAATATGACTCTTACTGTTTAACATTTTGGGTTACTTAATGTTACTTCATATTAAGGCTAATAAAAATGACAAGGCTGCAATGCTAACTAACGTGCTAGCTACTAGCTAGGTAGCTAACTTGATCCAGCCATCTTGTTAAAGTTATCTTATCTTAGCCAGCGCCATATAGATAGCTAAGATCAGCGCCATATAGATATAATCTATCTCTTAGTGGAGGAAAACAATTGTGATATCACTTACGCGACTCTGGGATTTGTAGTCTTTCTAGTTGTGTATTTTCATAGTCTTATATTTCAACAGTTTTACGACAAACTGTGACTTTTTTGACATGGAAATTATTTTTTAAGATTGACAAACATCATATGTGTACATGGCACAATTCAAACGGGATCGAAAGATACGTTTTCTCTCTCCATTGACTTCAATACATTATTTTTTCCGAAATAAGGTCCCATGGACCGGAAGTAGATGGGCGTGACTTCGCCACTCTATTCCCAAAATCTCTAAAAACGGTGCTGCAACGGATCTGATACAGACTGATACAGATTTGAAAATAGTCTGACGTCAGTGACGAGGAGCTCCGCCTATATGGCCAACTCTCCACCTATCAGGGGAATGAGAGGTTGCCGTGGCATGGTAACAGCATGGTAACATGACGCTCGTTACTCGGCCCCCTCCTTTGCAGGGGGGCGTGGTCAGCTGCAGCGCATGCAAAGACAGGGTGGAGGAGAGCAAAATAGAGCGAAATGAGGCATGGCTAAAATGCATGATCTGTTTGGTATTTTGAAAAAGAAAACGTATAAATATACCTTATATAGGTATGGTCCTACAATATATTATTCAAATATAGCATGATAGGTCTCCTTTAATGAACATTTCAGAATTGCCTGCCGAAAGAACCGTCCTGCATATCTGTTGGCATGAAGACGGATCACCAACGATATCGCAAGCATCCTCCATCTCTTCGCTCGATACAGCAAGTCTCAGTTCCTCAGCCTCTTCGCACAGCTCATCTTCAATTATTTTGAACGCTATGCGGAGCGTCTCGGAATGGCCTTCTCCATTTCCCATCCCGTCTTTTGCATATTAAATAGAGTTAAAGCTCTGTCAGGGCAATGAGACATTTGAAAAAACAGGAAAAGCTCTTAGTGTAACAAGAGACATGAAAATGGACATTTTAGACAAGCTTGCACAAGCAATGTTTGCTTTGAAAGCGTACCCTGATAAATATCAGATAGAGACCGCTTCTTCTGAGCTTGTCAGAAAATATCCTTGCCTTAAAGAGCCCGGTAGTGGAACAGGTGGACAACGAGCATCAAGTTCAAACTTGGTAATTACCACTCTAAGCTGCGGCAGGCGGGATGTAATGAGGTCAGCGTGAACCGTAAAAGGGGAAGGGATGAAGATGCTGATGGTGGATTTACTTTGACCAAAGCCAAAAGAGGTGAAGTTAATCATGTGCCTGATCATCCAGACAATTACAACGATGATTCACTTGAGTTATACTGGTGACTGAAATGAAGAAGAGAAGCAAATACATGGACCTCATACGAAGCAAGATGGACCTCACATTTTCCCTTAGGAGAAAGGAAGTTGTTGAGGTTCAAGCGATGGTAACGGAGATCCAGGAGAGATGGCCTGCTCTCTTTCTTTAAGAACAGGCAATACAGATTTCCTTTGAAATATTATTTATTGTCTGTTTTAGTGCTTTTTAGTGTCCGGTCTGCAGCGTCTGGTAGACACAGTTTTCCCATACTCTTCCTGTGTCATGCTTTCCCTGTGACCTATGCCCCTATATATATATATATATATATATATACCCCTGTGTCTATAATTACTGCCACCAAGTGTTCAAAATAGTACATTACCCTTAATCCAAACAAAATAAACTTAAATACCAACATCAATATAAATGGCTTCTACAGTAATTCTGAAAGGACTACAAACTGTCATTCATTGTATTAATGCTTTTGTCTTTATGCTGCTTTTGTGTACCACAGATTTGCTATGAGTTCCTTTGAATCACCACCAAGGATTTGTTTGGGACATTTACTTGGATGAATACTGTCCTTGACTGATAAAACTGTATAGAGCCAGGAAAGGAGCCTTCGTACAAGGGATGGAAAACCTCTTGGATTCTCTTGATGAACAGGTAGCTTTTGTCTTTAATGTCGTAATGATAATTTACAATATTCTTAAAGAAAAATATTCTCAATAGATTAGAATATCGTGGAAAAGTTGAATAATTTCAGTAATTCTATTTGTGACCCCCTCTATCGAAATCAGTCGGAAGTCGCAACGGCTCATTTCAAAATAAACGTGGATTTGCGTAAAAAACTATTTTTTCGGGGTTTGGGTGTTTTGTTTGATTTTAAACAAACAAAGTCTTGGCTTTCAGAATATGAAACTTTTATTTCCAAACTCACACGATAAATACATTCTTTAAGCGGAAGATGACAGGCAATCTGCTCTTCCGCAGCGCCGCCCCCCCCTCCCTCCGGCTGACATTATGAAAGTAAGAGTATAGTAATCATAGATAACACGGCAGGGTCCGTTACAGTTTGTTTTCATCTGATTTTAATTAAACAAATTAAACTTTTTTCGGCAAATTCAGATGATAAATACAACTTTGAAGCTTGTAACGGCATAATTACAAGCGGAGAACGGAGTAATTTAACGTCACAGCAGGCATAACAACAGCCGGTGTTTCTCGTGAGGGTTTTCCCCGGGAAACAAACGCAATACACACAAACGCAAAATACACAAACACACACACACACACTCGCGAGCTTCCCCCAGACCAGTAATCCAAACGAAAATATCTTCCCTCCGTAGTATTTTGATCATTTGCTCCGCTAATAATCAATCAGATCGATGGATTCCAGAGAAGAGGAAACTTTGAAGGCCTTTTTCTCAAAATGATGACTCGGTGACAGTCATTATATAATGTGACATATTTTTCTTAATATTTGGAGTACAAAAACAATCCTGATATCATTAGAAAGCTAGGAATATCCTCTTTCCAGCAGTGTATACAACTCAAAATGTGTCTTCGGGTCAATGCGACTGATTTCGATAGAGCAGGTCACATTTGAAGAGTGAAACTAATATTTTATGTAGGTGCATTAGACACAAAATGAATTATTTAAAGCGTTTATTTGTTTTAATCTGGATGACTACAGTTTACACCTTTTATAACCCAAAATTCAGTGTCACATAATTAGAACATTTCATTAGACACATTTCTAGACAAACTACTAGAAAAATCTTTGATTTTCAATGTCAAATGTGAAGTTTTCTGTTGCCTCAAAAATGCACTTCTCGTAACTCAAGAATAGATGTGAAAGTTATTAAAAAGGTTCAAATCCATTTATATCTAAAAGGGGTGTCCTATCTTCTAAAAGCATCATATGTTGGTACTTACTTCACTTTTACCTCATCTCATCAACAAAGTTTACCAAAGTCCTGTTTAATAATTAATAATTCAATCTCTCTTCCATCAGGTTCAAACAACTATTGCAAAGTTGTTTTGTTCAGAGAAGACTTGTCGTTTAAAATAAATCACAAATGGATCCTGACTGGTTTTCGGAACCCCCTCAGACCCCCCCAATAAAGCAAAACTGCACGTTTCAGAGTGGCCTTTTATTGTGGCCAGCCTAAGGCACACCTGTGCAATAATCATGCTGTCTAATCAGCATCTTGATATGCCACACCTGTGAGGTGGGATGGATTATCTCGGCAAAAGAGAAATGCTCACTATCACAGATTTTTTCAGATTTGTGAACAATATTTGAGAGAAATGGTTATTTTGTGTATATAGAAAATGTTTTAGATCTTTGAGTTCATCTCATGAAAAATGGGAGCAAAAACAAAAGTTTTGCGTTTATATTTTTGTTCAGTGTATATTGGCCGATAGGGACTGGCTGCAGAAAGGAGCAATTTCCATAGACCCCCATGTTAAAATGCCCAACTTTACAGCAGAAAAAAACATGTTTCTACCCATGGATGCAATAAATATTATTATGAATATAGTTAGGTTCCACCTTCATGATTGTTATGGAAACTTCGGAGCAGCATTGCAGAAAGGATGGAAACTGGAATCAGTTTAGTCAAACACTGGGATTTATTGAGAGTTTTAACGGCCGGAGAGTTCACAGGGTAAGGACACAACTATCATCATGTAAAACCCAGCCAACTCTGGAGAAACAAAAGAAACATAGCTCTGTATATCAGAGAGGGGGGACTTAGAAAGCCCCCCTTCCCCCTAATGATTACCAGACACAGGAACGAAAACCCGTTTGTGTTTCAACCTTCCCATGAACTAAAATTCTCCCCCACAGGAAGGCAGAGGACCTCTTGACCTTTGTCCTCCTCAAGTTGCGGGCAAGAGCATATAGCGACTTAACGAAAAGCATATGTTTGCAATAAGACAGGTTCTCAGGAAAGCTGGGAAACTCAATACACAAAGTGATCAGATTAAAATATTCCCTCACAATGATTATGGATCTGTGAGTGAATTGTTTTCTAACACGACCCTTTTATTTATATTAGGTCTTAAAGTTTTTGCATAAATTAGGGCGTGGTCACATTGAGTGACGGCTCTGTCAAGTGACTGCTGCTGCTAGCTTCTCGTCTCTCTGCTAGCTGCTCCATGAAGCTACTGGGACTCTGCCTGCTCAGCTCATCCAGGGAACACAACTTGAAGCCGGGCCGTTTTTGCGGTAAGTGAAAATCGAGTACTTATTTATGTGTTAATGATTTTAATCGGCTACGCAATGAATGTTAAGGCTTGGTTTAGTGTGTAAGCGAGTGGTAGCTACATCGGTGCTAACGATGCTAATCGTACCCTACAAGTTAAAATCATGGACTGCATATATAAAGGTTAAAACGAAATAGACAAGTGTTAAGTGGGATAATACTGTAGAACAAACGGCTTCTGTTTGACGTTGATAAAATAAGGTCATCCTTGTAACTTAGAGAGATATTTTATTATGTAGGTAGGAACTGTATGCATCGCTAAGGTTAATTTAAATTGGCTATGCTCAAGTATGTAGACAAGCTAACGTCGAAGTAGTGTATGTGAAATCAACCTCACAATAAGATGTGTGTATATTACAATTATTAATGTCATATTTCAAGATGATTACTTAGATATTACAACATGGTTGGTTGAGCTGAAGTTCATTATTGAGCTTACACGTTAACGTCACAGTCATCTGAAGAACGAACCCAAACCTTGTTGTTTTTATTAATTGCATTACCAAATGGGTATCAAATAAACAGTAAGCATTGGTAACACAACTTCCAAAGTTACAGTAAAATAAAAAGGACCCTGACTTGGACAATACACAATCCAACATGTTCAACAGAAGAGAATCAGTTATATTGTTTGTACACATGGTACTTTACATATATATATATGTTTGTTTAAGGTGTCCAGGTGATGCAGACAGGCTGGACCAGAGAGTGAGAGACAGAACTGGACTCCTCACAGCAGTGAACTTCAGCTCAGGTACAAAGACTCTTTTTTTCATACTGTACAAATAATCAAGAAAGATATTGGTTTAAATGAATGAAGTATTGACTTTAATACACTGATATGTATTCCATTAAACAATACTAAATACTAGATCACCTACACATCAGTTAAGTTGTGGGTTTTTTCCATGCAAAATGTTACATTTTAGATATTTAGCAATTTGACTTTGTCAGCTTTCTAATTTAATGTATTGAAGGCAAAGATATTTAACACATAGTGAGAACTGCTACTATTTATCTCTCAATATTGTCAGAAAAAACTTGGTAAAAGTGATTATTTCAGTGAGACAACAGAACAAGCTTCTACAGTTGCAGTACGTTTTGATAACAGTTAAATATTATTTTGATAATAACATATTTCAATGTTGATGAACTTCATACTGTTCATTCATAATCTGATTGTCTTTGTAGCTCTGTTGAAATAAAAAAAAAACATTACAATTACAAAATAATTATACCGACAGCCCCTAAACACACAAACACACCGCTTTCATAAATAACACACTTGTTCTGCAATAATGTTTTATGTTTCCTGTCATTTTTGTTAGGAAAGGACATGCCTGAAAGACACGACATCTTCTCCTTCTCTGAGGGTCAAGAAGAACATCCAAGAGGAACATTAAAAGCTGATGTTATGAGATTTTAAGACCAGTACACTAAGAAACTACTTTTATTGTGAAAACACAGTCAGCTGATCGAATGCACCTATTTCCACATCTACACTCAATCAGCTGATTATTTCTATTTGCCTCACTTTATGAGCTTCACATCACTTGTGCCTTGTACCGCAGAGTTTGCAACGTCACAAATAAATGGGGCCAATCTTCAGTCAGATGTGAATGTGTAATCTAAAATTTTCAGTAAGAATAATGAACAAAAGGAGTGCAAATACAAATACAATTTATTGAAATGTGAACCAAAAGTTAATCAAATGTTGTAAATAAAAAGCACATATGGACAGAAGGTGTAAACCTATTAAATGTATAAGTAAACACATTTAGTCAAATAAAGTGACAGACTAGGCCTGTGCAGTTGGTATCAGCTTTGGAATCAGCTCCATCAGGCCTGGTCCTCCTCGCAGAGGAAAGACCCTCAGTCCTCTCCAAACCAACAGACAGGACGTCCATCACACGGAGGTTTCTCCCTGAAGTCTCAGCAGCTCTCTGGACACCATGCTGTCTCAATCCGTCCACACTGAATATGAGAGGGGGAAAATGAAAATAATAAATGCTTCAGACAATAAAAACATAAAGTTGACTGTTGAGTTGCTCAGTTTTTTTAGATTGTCAATACTATTAATGTATAACTAATATCTCAGGTTAAGAGGCACATTCAAATAAAGATTGGTCTTTAAATACATGTTGTCTTTTGAATTGTTTGTCTGAAGTCAAGGATCTAGAACTGGTACTTAGTTTTAATGATACAGTCTGGTTATTATGCTGTTTGGAGGAGGCCTCACAGGTAAGAGCACCAACTAGCTACCATCACATGTACCTTAGCTTGACTTAAATGTATTAAACGTATAGTTAAGTGATATCAAAATATAAATAACTAATGTCATGCAAACATATTAATATTTGCTTGATTCAAGTGTTGAATTTAGCACAATTGCATACAAACCTTAAGGGATTTTAAGATTCTGAAGTATTATGCTAAAAACTCAATAACTTAGATTATTATTTATAGTTTTGCTGAATAGTTTGATGTCCGCTTACCTTAGAAACGTAAAATGCGACGGCAGTGTGCAGATGGGGAGCATGTTAGCTTAGCTTGGTAGCTTCAGCTAGCTCTGGAACTTCCAGCTCGGTGGCAGCAGGTCCCGCCTCTTTGCCCTTATTTGGAGCAGGTGGGAGTTGAACTCTGACGTCACTGTCGAGCCGTTAGTGGCCGATTCCGCCTACTAAGGGCTTCTCGGCAACTCTGCAGAATCCTATGTATGACGTCACGGACCCTACGTCCATTTATATATACAGTCTATGATTTGAACATGTTTAAGTGGGGGGTGGACCTAACATCTTCTAGGGGTGTCCGGGGGCATGCTCCCCCAGGAAGATTTTTTTTTGCATCAATCTGGTGCACTTTGAGAGCAAAATTAAAAAGGACTAAATCTATGGATACAGCTCCCAACACCCATGTGAAACACAACTGTACAAAGATTTATTTTCCTTTATGCATATTTTACTAATCACTCCCCTTTTAAACTGTATTCTTGTGTTACTGTCCTATAGTATGAATTAGAATTATCTCATACCTATTTTTATTCTCTTATTATTATTATTATTTTTTAAACTTTATTTTCCTTTTTCTTAAACAACACATTCAGTTTCAGTGACAAAAAATTGCAGGTTGTCCATTTTTTTTTTTACAGCATTGGAGCACTTAGCCAATAGAGCATACTCCGTACATTCGCCGCCCAATATAAATAATTGGAAATTGGGTAGGGCTAGCCCTCCTGATTGTTTTGTTCTCTGAAGGAAATCTTTACGAATCCTAGGGGTTTTATTATTCCAAATAAATGCAGAAATATATTTGTCCAGAGTATTAAAATACTTTTTTGGTATACAAGTTGGAATACATTGAAACAAATATAAGAATTTAGGTAGGGTGTTCATTTTCACTACATTAATGCGTCCAATTAGCGATAATGGGAGATTGCCCCATCTCTGAAAATCTTTCTTAGTACGGTCAAGAAGGGAGGTAATTTTCCTCAAATAACTTTCTATACAGATTAGTAACCTTGATGCCCAGATACGTCATGTGATCAGTTTTTACCTTAAATTGAAATGTTTCAAATGAAATTCCTCTGGCTTTAGAGTTTATGGCAAGTAGTTCACTTTTGTTTACATTTCATTTATAACCTGAGATACTACCAAAATCCTGAAAAATTGCAAGTGCATGGGGAAGAGAGCTTATAGGGTCAGAAATGTAGAGTAAAAGATCATCGGCGTATAATGACACTTTATGCTCCTTGCTTGCCCGTTGGATTCCTTTAACTCTGTTGTCAGTTTGTAGTTTAATTGCTAATGGTTCAATACATATTGCGAATAGAAGTGGAGATAAGGGGCATCCTTGTCTGGTCCCACGATTGAGAGGGAAATACTGGGAGTGCGTGGCATTTGTCCTAACCCGAGCCATGGGTGAGTTATATAGGAGTTTTATCCATGAAATAAAATGCTGGCCCAGTCCAAATGTATCGAGGGTGTAATATAAGTAATCCCATTCCA
Source organism: Pogonophryne albipinna (assembly GCA_028583405.1). Classification (NCBI taxonomy): domain Eukaryota; kingdom Metazoa; phylum Chordata; class Actinopteri; order Perciformes; family Artedidraconidae; genus Pogonophryne; species Pogonophryne albipinna. Next base: position 32,853,597 of record CM053251.1, read on the forward strand.
CCCAGTCAAATGCTTTTTCAGCATCTAGCGATAAGGCTATCTCAGGTAGTGGGGACGATGGGGTATACATAATATTAAAAAGCCTACGTAAATTGAAAAAGCCCTGTCTACCCTTCACAAATCCTGTTTGGTCTGAAGAGATGATCGAGGGCAGATACTGTTCAAGCCTGAGAGCAAGTGTTTTTGACAATATTTTAAAATCAACATTTAAGAGCGATATTGGGCGGTAGGAGGAACATTCTAGTGGGTCTTTATTTGGTTTCAAAAGAAGTGAGATTGTTGCTTGCTCAAGTGTAGGGGGGAGACATTTTGAGTTAAAGCATTCTATATACATTTCTCGTAAAAGTGGAGATATGCTCTCACTAAATGCTTTGAAAAATTCAACGGAAAACCCATCTGGGCCTGGAGATTTTCCGCTCTGCATTGACTTGATGGCCATTTTAATTTCTTCCAGGGTAATTTGATTTTCTAGTTTACCTTTACTATGCGAGTCCATGGTCGGAACTGGCAATTTATAAAAATATGTATAAAGGCTAGAATAGAAGTATTGAAAACTCTCATTTATCTTGTCTGGCTCTTTTGTAATATGTCCAAATTGTGTTTTGATTTCAGGGATTATATGTGTAGATTCCGATTTACGTAGCTGGTGGGCTAACAATTTGGAGGCTTTTTCCCCATGCTCATACCATAATCGTCTAGACTTTAGCAGCATTTTTTCAGATTGTTCAGTTGAAAGCAGATTAAATTCTGTTTGTAAATTAAGCCTTTGCTTGTAAAGATCTGGAGAAGGAGTGGCTGAGTGTTGATGATCTAATTTCATTATGGCATCAGTTAATTCAATTAAACGTTTTTGTTTTTGAGTAAACGAACAGTAAGAAATGATATGGCCCCTTAAGAACTCCTTCAAACTTCCCCAGATGGTACTATAAGTAACATCAGTAGTTATATTTGTTTTGAGAAAAATATCAATCTGATCTGGAGCAGAAGACACAGGACACAGAGATAGCTATCAGGACACTGTTCAGCAAGGGCTAATAGAACAGGAAGAGGACAACTGCAGAAAGCGTAGGAGCAAGGTTAAGAATATATCTCTGACAGGAACAATCACTGAACTGCCTGAAGAACAGGTTCTTACACTCCCCCGTAGGATGTTAAGATCCCAACACACCTCCAGAAAACCCCACGTCTCATGCCTTTATGTGCCCAGCATTACAGGCGCCTTTAGTGGTTCTCCCCAGTGGGAATATCGCTTACAACCCTTTCACACTAGGAGACATACATGCTATAGTTGACAAAATGCCCCTACCTACTGAGGGAGGGAGACATTGGATGAGTAGGTTTGCTGATATGGCAGTAGGACAAACAATCTGCCTTGGAGATTTCAGGAGGATATTAGCACAACAGACTTCCCACTATGAGGTAGAAAGAGTTGAGAAAAGAGCAGGAACAGAAAAAATGAATGATGACAAGCCCATCTCTTCCAACAACATACACAGCTTGCTGAGCATGGCAATGAGAGAACATTTCACACAGACAGGAGGAGGTTACGGTTCAGTGTCCTTCACATTCACACCTGGAGAGGCCGCAGCAACCATGTTGCTCAGGTCACGCCAAGAATACACAGTGGCCACTGACTTTAGTCCCGATAATAATGACCAACATGTGCAGATGTTCCGTAAAGCAATAATGGCAGCAGTACCTGCCGAGATTAAAACTCTTATGGAGGACAACCCAGAAATAGATCACATAAACACACAGACATGGGAGCGTCATTTGGCCCATCATTTAGGCAAATTTAACAAACAGCTCACAAATAATAAAACCGAGGAAGAAGAGTTGAGAGTGCAACTACTCCGTACACGGCTAGAAATAGCCCGTAAAACAGTTCAGACTGAGAAAAAGAGTGCCAAACAGCTGATTGTTCATCCGATGGCGCCAGCAGAGCAAGCACCGGGGCTGCAAAACCCACAAGGGGGTTTTCCCCACCCAGGTCCGTCATATTACCAGCCCCAATATGGCTACAATAATGGTTTTCAGCAACAGAGGGGCGGGTTCAGAGGCACAGCTAAAGGTAGAGGAGGGTTTGGAACAGCTCCTGGAGTGAACCAATATCAGCAGAAGGTGTGCTTCACCTGTGGACAGGCCGACCACTGGTACAAAGATTGCCCACAGGGACCCCCAGCGGAGAGAGGGCGGGGAAAATGGGGACAGAGAGGGCGTGGACAAGGGAACCGATCAGACATGCAATATTTCCAGAAGCACCATGAGGCAGCCCCACAGGCCCAACACCAAGACCAGGGTCACGTTGCACCCAACGCGATGGCCAGTTTGTCCAGAACGAACAAGACTATAACCCACCACAATGAGGTCGCCCAGAGAAATCTGACTGTATGGGCTTAGCGGATCCATACATGGACATGACTGTAAAAAACTCGAAGCTACCATTCCTTGTTGATTCAGGAGCTAGATATTCAACTATCAACTCCCACATCTCCAACACGTGCATTTCGAGGAATACAGTCTCAGTCATAGGGTTTTTGGGAGAAATAGAGCAAGTACCGCTCACTACGCCATTAAACACCAGAATAGCAGGCCAGATATTTTTCCATAAGTACATTCTGGCACCCCAAAGCCCGGCTAACCTCATGGGAAGGGATGTTCTTGTCAAAGCTAATGCCTCCATCCTCTGTTCCCCGGACGGACTAATAATATCGTTCCCAGATGGCACTCGCCTCAATTGTTCATTATTCAACATAAAGTCAGGTTCTCAAATGATGTTGGCCCAATCCACTGAAGCAGAAGCAACTCAGTATGCCACTATATACTGGGGGTTGCTCGACCGGCCCCGAGATAATATACCAGGACTATTTTCCATTTTTCAACAATGGAAGCCGTGGATTAACCTCCTCAGGCCTTATGGTTCCCCTCCAGACCCTCCCCATCTGACGCTAAATTATGATAGAAAAGACGACCAAAGTTCTGAATATGCGTATGAGACAGAGGTGTCTATGTCCGTTTGGGATGTAACCACAACCAATTTATTTGTGGGACAAGCGGGGGTGGCTGCATCTGCTGACCTCACTGATGAACAACTCTATTGGTACCGTATGTCAGCTGAAGCTACACCACACATTTCATTAGCTATCAGAAAGGGCTATGAAGCTAAAGAACTTGGTCCAATGATCAAAACACTGCTAGAAGTCGAGGATTGGGAACCAACTCAGATAGCAGCACTCACATACTCTCCCTCACACAAGGCTTATGCTCTAAACATCTGCACTCAAGAACGCATCTCCATGGAGAGACACGAAGTGGATAGACATCATGGTAGAGAGAAGACTGACCATTCATTCACTGATGACATGTTGCGTGACCTCCCGTCTGACCTGTGGTCATCTGACTCTCATGACGTAGGTTTCTGCTCAAAGGCTGCACCAATAACATTTGAGGTGAGCAGCTCTATGCCTAAACCGATCACAGTACCATGTTAAACCACAGGCCAAAGGGGGTATCAGCAAGGCAGTGGAGGGACTAAAGAGAGCGGGGGTGTTGGAACCCTCACAAAGCGAGTGGAACACTCCAATACTCCCAGTATCAAAACATAGCGGGGAGTACAGAATGGCTCATGATTTGAGGATCATTAATGCTATCACGACTACAGCTCTGATACCAGTTCCTAACCCATACACAGCTATCTGTAATATCTCACCTGAACATACATGGTTCACCTGTATTGACCTGGCCAACGCTTTCTTCTGCATACCTCTAGCAGAGAGTATGAGACCTATTTTTTCATTTACAATGGGCAGGGAAAAACTGCAGTACACAAGACTACCACAAGGCTTCAGTCTGTCTCCAGGAATATTTAACAAAATACTCAGGGAACTGCTAGACGGCGTTTCATTGCCAGAGGGGGTGGTATTGATACAGTATGTAGATGACCTTCTCATTGCAGCACCCTCCGCAGCCTCTTGTTTAGAGGCCAACAGGAAACTACTGGTTCGCCTCCACGCAACAGGGTTCAAGGTCTCCAAGAAAAAGCTACAATGCACTCGTAAAGAGGAGACATTTTTGGGCAGAGTAATCTCTCCAGCAGGTACGGGCATGTCAGCAGCACATCAGGAACACATTTTAAACCACCCCAAACCCAAGACAGTCAAAGACATGCTTTCTTTTCTGGGTCTCACAGGCTACAGCAGACACTACATCCCAGAGTATAACCCAAGAACAGCTGAACTCAGAACACTGAGAAAGGCATGCGCAATCTCACTGCCACACTGAACTGGACACAAGCTGCAGAAGCTGTGTTCATTTCTCTCAAACAATCCATGTCCCAGGTCACCTCTCTCGCCGCTGCATCCTATGCATTGCCATTTTTCTGTGAAAACACAGTAAATGGTATTCTATTTCAGAAAAAGGGGGATGCACCTGGGGACAATCAGGCTGCACCTGGGGAATCAGAGGGAGAGAGAAAAAGACACACACACACACACACACCAGCACCCACTACGGCACGTAACATAGGTCAATACTGATGTACATTAGTATCACACTGGACAGAGCGGAGAACAGAGAACCTCCATGCACAAGACATGCAGCAGGTACAGCACGTATCTTAAACAAGATTTCACACATTGTGATGAACCACCCTTTGACAGTACTGACAACACATAGCATTGTTTCTTTTGTGAACTCAAGTGCATTCACAATGACTTCCACCAGACAGACCAGGTTAGAGAAAACTCTGACAAAAGCACACATCACCTACACACATGAGGGAGTTAACAGCGCAGACACCATGGTTTGCGGAGAACCCCATAGGTGTGAGGAAATAATCATCCAGGATGTGAAGCTAAGAATAGATCTCAGAGACGAGCCTATGCCACATGCAGAAAACCTGTTCACAGACGGCTGTTGTTTTAGACACCCCACCAACGGGCTCCTAGCGGCCTACGCAGTGGTGGGTCAAACAGCTGAGGGACAGATTGAGGAAAGAGCAGCAGGAAAAGTAACAGGGAAAGTCTCAGCACAGTTGGCAGAAGTAATGGGAGTCATTGCAGCATTAGAGCTATCAAAAGAAAAAGAGGTAAATATCTATACTGACTCAGCATATGTTCATGGTGTCATACATGTGGAAATGCGCCAGTGGATGAGAGCAGGATTTGTAACATCCACCAATACCCCCATCAAACACGGGAAAGAGATCAAAAGGCTTGCAGAAGCAGTAATGTTACCCAACAAGCTAGCTTTACTCAAGTGCAAAGGTCACAGCACGGCAGACAACTACTTGACTTGGGGTAACAATGCAGCAGACAAAGCAGCTAAAGCCAAAGCAGGGTATATACCCTGGTTTCAAATGCTTGCTGACTTACTGCCCACAGTAACAGATTATACTCTCAAAGAAGCTCAAGCAGCAGGGTCTCCTTAGGATAAAACAGTATGGTTAGACAGAGGAGCTACCAACAAAGATGGGATATGGTACTCCCCAGATGGGAGACCAGTGATACCCCCAGGATCAATGCTTAACGAAGCACACGGCCCAACACATTGCGGTAAAACTCAAATGAACAGACACCTGACTCACTGGTGGCACCCTTACCTACCTGACATGATAGCTAATCACCTGGAAGAATGTGTAATTTGCTTAACCCACAACATCAGAGCTACTGTAAAACCACACCAGGGAAAGTTCCCTTTACCTAAGATGGCAGGAGAAGAAATCATCATTGACTACACTGACATGATTGACAAAGTAAAAGGGTTCAGGTACTTACTAGTGGTGGTAGATGCATACACAGGTTGGCCATGCTATGCCATGCAGGAGAGAGGATGCAGACTCAGTGATCAAATTCCTTGTCACGCATTACATTCCACTACATGGGTTTCCTAGGAAAGTGAGGTCAGACAATGGCAGCCATTTCAAGAACCATGACCTACACACAGTAGAACAGTCCTTAGGACTAAGACACCGTTTTGGAGCAGTCTACCATCCACAGTCACAGGGAAAGGTAGAAAGAATGAACCAGAACATCAAACAGAAACTCAGCAAAGCATGTGAGGAGACAGGCATGAACTGGCTAGATGCCTTGCCTCTAGCCCTCATGTCAATCAGAAGCTCCATTAACAGAGGGACAGGTTTCTCCCCATTTGAGCTGACACATGGCCACCAATTCCCGGGCCCAGGAGCCTTGAGCGTAGGAAAGGAAGTAGAGGTCATGTGTTCAAAACCATACTACCGGCAACTTAAGGGCTTGGTATCAGATTTCTCCACACAGGTTACTGACGCCAAAGGGGGACCTGAGAAGCACGAGGCCAACACAGCAGAGTTCGTCTGTATTACGTGCCAGGCAGGCTGTACTTGTGTGGTTTTCCTTCCCTCCTGTGTTTCTCTCTTCTCCCTGTCTTCTGCACAGCTAATCAGCAGCTGATCGGTATATGCCTGTGCACCTGAGTCTGATGGCTGATTGGATCCTCTCACCCTCAGCTGGCCTATCAGCAGCCAGCGCCGACCACAAAGGAGGCACCCAGGAAGTCTTCTCGCTCTCTCACCCTGGGCCTGTTGCTGATGAGGAGCCTGCAATTGACTGCCTTGAGTAGAAAGTCATTCTACTTATTTTGTTCTGTCTGACCTTTGTTAATGTGTGTGTTGAGAGGTGGGGGAGTTAGGTAAGTCTGGGGTACCCTGTACATTTCTCACCACGTAGCTAACTAATGTTTAGAAACACTAGGTTAGCGGATTTTTGCCACCCCTGTATATTGTTTTGTCAAAGTCTTTGTAGTTTAGTTAGTGAGGGTTTTTGTTTGAGTTTTGGTTTCAAAGGATAGATGTAGAGATAGGCCTGGTTTTGTTATGCTTGTTTCATTTGTTTGGCACAATCCTTTGACTCCTCCTCCTCCTCATCAACAGAGTGTTTCAGTTACAGATGTATGTGTGTCCCAGTCAAAAGCCCAGCGGATCCCAGTGGCTGGGGGTGTTGCCAAATTGCTAGAGGGCGTTGCCCAATTTCTCCATTTGTTCAATTACAGGATTTAACCATGAGATGGCGCTTCATTCACAAATACACAAAGACAACTGGGTGTTGTAGAACTTAGTCTGTTTGCAATGTTTGCAGCTCTGCAGTTGTGTTTGCTGAATACTGTAGCATTTAATCACTTATTTGTTACTGTATGGTTTTCACAAGCTACTATAATGAAAAAACATCAATATTTTAGATCAAATAAAGTATATAGTTTGCTTTATGCAGTATATTTCTTGTAATATTGTTGGGGTGTTTTTACACAGTACAGTAGATTGAAGTAAATCAACTTATACATTAAGATAAGACAAGATGGACCTTTATTAATCCCGTGGGGAAATTCAGTAGTTCAAACAGCAACAGGGTGAGAGTGAAAAACAGGACAGCACAGATTCACACAGATTAATAAAATCAAAAATAAGATGAGCGATAAAAATAATAATAATGAGAAACTATGAAATAAGAAATGAATAAAACTAAAATGTAATTATCATATCATATATTATAATGTATTGTATTATTAAGTAATATCATACATTAACCCCATTATAGCAGATGCCACATTGAATGGATGAACACATTTATGCATCAATAATTACAACAGAGTATTTCTAAATACAAGTTGTAAAAATACTTATATGTATTTAATATTAACCCTTTGGAGTCGACCGTCACGCCGGCGTGATCAGATCACATGACCTGTTCAAGCCGGTGCCGCATAAAAACAACAGTCCGGACAACATTGCCGTGTGTTTCTGTCGAAAGTACTGGCTTGAAACTATATCCCAGTCTTTGTTTCATGCAAAAAGACCCAGTAAACACGGAGATACGATGATATAAAGTTAATACATTTCAAAAGTATGAAAAATGGAAGCACATATTTGAATATCTTCGCCGTATTTGATCATTTTACGAAACGGAAAATACTGGAAACTTTAGATCCTGCTCAACAGGATGTATATGTGTATTTCTGTCGAAAGTACTGGCTTGAAACTATATGCCAGTCTTTGTTTCATGCAAAAAGACCCAATAAACACGGAGATACGATGATATAAAGTTAATACAGATATATTTCAGAAGTATGAATAATGGAAGCACATATTTTAATATCTTCACCGTATTTTATCATTTTACGAAACGGAAAATACTGGAAACTGTAGATTCTGCTCAACAGGATGTATTTACCAGGGAGGGGGTGAGGTAATCAGGTAAACGGAGTGATACGAAACGAGACGAAAAGAGACGAAGAGGGACGGCGGGAACCGAAGAGAGACGGCGGGAATTGGAGAGAGACGAAGATATACGAAGACAGCCGGCGAGAGACGGCGGGAGACTGCGATTGAAGTAAAGTGACAGACAAACATTGAGAATTTAGATATAGTTAGATAGATTTAGAGTTTTGAAGATTCAACTATGATGAAGAGAACTCTGAACGTGAGTCAAGCTTTAAGCTTGTTTTTTGACATGGAGGAGGAGGAACCTGTGATGTTGCCCTCTGTGTCGTAGTTGACAGAAACCGCTTTGAAGCGTGGCACAGATAAAAACAGAAAAAACTGATTTTTGTACATAATGTGTATATATATATATTTGTATTATATTTATAATAACACTTTTGCCTTATCAGAATGAAATCCCATGCTACCTCAATCAAACTTTCACATTATCATAGTGACATCCCATTTATATATTTCCAGCTTTTAAATGGTTTCGTTGTGTATGTTTGTGTTACCTATATGAAAAATAATATCATTTTCAAAATCTGTTTTTACGGGTTTTTTTGTGATTTTGTGTCCAAAATGTTCATATAGTATCTCAAAGTGAAAGAAATAACTATCAGGTTATATAGGTGAGGTTGTCCTTAAAAAAAGATACCAAACATTGACATGCCAAACATTTCTTAATGGGGTTTAGTAAGACAAATCAAAAGTATGTGAAAACGGCCAAATTAGCCCAGGACTCCAAAGGGTTAATAACATAATGATTACTTTCAGATGATAATACTTTAGCGCTTAGCTCTCTGCTGCAGAGAAGATCACTGCTCTAAACAAAGTCAAAAATCCTACATCCAAACGGAATAAATATAATTAATTATGATGAATACGTTAAGTCTTGTTCATTGTTTTTCACTTTTATTAAATGTTTGATATTTCCGGTGGAAATGGTGGACTATCGGACATTCAAAATGCAGCATATTTTCACTCTTACACACATATATTCTCCTTTTACATACATAAATTTTCACTCTTACACACATATATTCGCCTTTTACATACATACATTTTCACTCTCACACACGTATATATTTACACTCACACATTCATACATTTTGCTCTCATATTATCATATTTCAATGCACACATTCATACATTGTCACTCACACATTCATGCATTTTGTTCTCATATTCATACATTTTGCTCTCATGCGAAATCTACTAAAACAAAGTATGTCATGGTAGTGGTCAGCTGTTAAACACAAAAGTGTATCTTAAGGGCTGTAAATATAATAAGCCTGTTGTAAATTTTAGACACAGGCTTATTATATTTACAGCCCTTAATAACATTCATTTTCTGGACTCAATGTGTTTCTTGGCCGTTTTCTTTGTTCCAAGCAAACGAGTGCTTTTTGTTTTGAAATCACTTCCGCGAGTATCGCGGGCCTCCCCCCTCGCTCCACTGACCATTAGACCATTTAGTAAGGTAAAAAGCAAAAGGGCAAAAACGCCTCTCAGACGCTCTTCCGTTTACTTTTAAACAAATGGTCCGTAGATACACAGACTCATATAGCCTATGTATGTATACTGTAAGGAGAATGTATGTGCGTGAGAGGACCAGTATGAATTACGGCATAGAAATATGCGAACACAAACAGACTGGGGGTTGGGAGATCACAAGGGTGGGGGGGGGGGGGAGAGCTGTGGAATGTGACCCTTGGGAGAATTCCTCCACACATTCCGATGGCCAATTCGTTTTAAACAAAGAGTTCGCAACACAGGACAGCATAGGCAACATGGGGAATGGGGGCTGGTGAACGGTCTGGTCAATGTTTGTAAACACAATCCCCAGGATGTGTCCTAATCAAACCAAAAGAGAAAATGCAGATATCATTCTCTCTCTCGACTCGCTGGTATCTCGAGCTGAGCGCTCATTGGTGTTCATACTGCTCACAGGCTGGGCTGCTGTGTATATCTAGTGTATTCATACTGTACCCCTCCTCACTGTTTATTCATCATTCAACAATTTACACCTTCCTTTTTTCCAGTCAAGAGGTTGAAAAAGATTGAGTCCTATGTTTCCAATTGGTTCCCAAATCTGAACATTGACCAGTGGCATAAGATCAGGAGCCGGGTAAATGAGAGACTGAGGAGCCCCCGAAAAACAGATCCCGAAATAGCTCATCCTGGTTTCCGCAGCAGATAGGCCTTCAGTATGGTGTCTGTTATGTCAGTTATTTTAACCTCTTAAGCCCGAGGGTCCCCCCAGTGGACCCCCCCCACAGTTTTTTTACGAGACTATGTCTCAGGGCTTCTTAACATTTATGAAACTATTAATGTTCCATACCCTTTTAACGCTAAGAAACTCCGCTAACTGACAATGTGAACCATTTTTAGCTAAAAGAAACACAAGAGTAATACCAAGCCTTTGAATTAGCATGGAGCGAAAAAATGCTAACTAATGCTAACGGATTTTGCACAGCACTCACGGTAGAAATGCCCTTATTACTTATCGTAACTGCACAAACAAGATATACGATTTAAAGCTGAGACTCCACAGATTCCAGACATATAATATCATCACTGTACGCCCCCGAATTGCGGAGCTATCAGCCAGAAAAGAGAACGTAAACAACATCCGGTTTAAAAAATATTACAATAATTTCGTCTTATCTTTTTTGATTTGTGAATCAAAAGTTGTGTTCACCGGAATAAAAACGCCGCTCAAGGTTAATCCAATGTCTTTGTGTCACGTAGAAATTTTGACTGATAATCCTTCATCATATTTATGGCAATATACTGGGTATAAAATGTTGCCGTCCAGGCGTGCACTTTCAGATATGCTTTGTTCGCTTCTCTATTATGTCCGCTATGGTAATTTTTACGTTGATTTGGGAACTGCCCATCGATTCAATTGGTTCTGATGGTTAAGAAAAAGGTGTAAATCACACGAATCGACCAATGGGTTCCAGAGATATGGTCCTGCGTAAAGTATAAAGAATGCCAGCCAGTTTAAGTACATTACGCAGCCGACTTCATTTATTGTTTACTACTAACAAGCAGGCATTACAGCAGAACCCAGAGCACACGGAGCACAGAGCACAGAGCGGACAGCAGATAACGGAATTGCAGTTTTATTGCTTATAGATTATCAGAACATTTCAAAGGGGACACAGCCACATTGGATATTAACCTATGGATTAACTACATCATCGTTTTTATCGTTTTAATGCCATTGAAGACCAGTTTAGACCAGACAAAGAGGAAGGTAAGCCATTAGCCTAGCGCATGCTAGTACCTAACTCCACTTGTTTTGATGTACGTTTTTGTTGATAACGTCGCAAGTTTGTATCTTTCAGTGTTGAGGTGGGCACCGTTAGATTCTGTGTCTTTACGATCAAAAACGATGTGTTGGATGTGCAGCTAGGATAAGTAATAAGGGAGCTAGGATAAGTAATAAGGGAGCTAGGAGTGATTTCCGGTGCAGTAATAGGTTAGCATTTTTCGCTCGGGGCTAATTCAGATGCTCACTGTTAGCATTGTGTTTTTTTTGAAAAAATAAATGAAAAAGATCAGTTAAATGAGTTTTCCCCCGTTATATGGATATAAAATATTCATAGTTTATTAAATAGTAAGGTTCCTTAGACGTTGTTTCCTGCAAATGACGCGATTTCGGTCCGTGGGGCCTATAAGTGCTATATAAATAAACTTGCCTTGCCTTGCCTAAGAGGATAACAGAGTATGTTCTTATATTTTATTTTTTATTTTTTTCACAACAGTTGTATTTGGATGGAATGAATACCTATAGTGAAAATTCAAAGTAATAAAATGATTTTTACAGTGAAAAAGTTCAAATGGAACTGATGGTTCCCAAATTACCCTCTCTAAAAAGGTCAAATTTAACTTGTTTTGCATCAATCTTGATACAGGGTACTTATTATATGTTATAGTTTGGATTCCTAAAGCTTTTAGTCTACTAACCCATCATTCAAGGGTGGTTTTTACTATAAGTAATGTTTTTTTTTTAGGCGGACATTAGAATTTACATGTTTTTACTATGTTCCAGAGGTGTGGACTCGAGTCACATGACTTGGACTCGAGTCAGACTCGAGTCACCAATTTGATGACTTGAGACTCGACTTGACAAAATCACAAAAGACTTGCGACTCGACTTGGACTTGAACACCAATGACTCGGGACTTGACTTGGACTTGAGCCTTCTGACTTGAGGTGACTTGATCATTTAATTCAGAGGTCTCCAACACGCCGATCGCGAGCTGCCGTTAGAAGAGCAGACTCCCGTCGGGGAGAGCAGAATCTCCAGCCGCTCCTACTCTTGCTGAGAATCCTTGCAGGCAGGGGCGGGACTTTATTTAGCTGGGCCACCATGTGGCCAATCATATGCGAGGACACACTAGGATCATACCATTATGTGAAAGAAGGGTGGGGGGCACAGCAGGTGTAGTGGTACAGGCCAGCTGCACAGAGCGACTGGGAGACGGATTTAAATGCAAGTGCGTCGGAAAAAGTCAAGAAATAAGCGAAAACCGAAAAAAGAAGCAGCATCTGGCTGCTTTTCAATGATATCTTTTTATTTTATTTATTATTTTCGGGACGGGGAGACGTGGGGAGACGTGTGTGATTAAAAATTAATTTGCAAAAATGTAAAGTGATAACTAAGCTAACTAAGTTCTATTCATATTCTTGACGGGAAGAGCAGTGTAAATGGGTGGCCATATGCATTTGAAAAGCAATATAAATCACACAATTATTATACAATAGGCTTTAAAAGCACCATCGATTACCTTTATCCAATTCAAACTTTGGACGGGAAAAAAGGAAGGTGTAAATGGTTGGGCTATACTGTAGGCCTACTGTATACATACAAAGGCCATTCAAGCTAGAGTTCTTCTGGAAATGTTCACATCAGGCACCTTCAAGTTAAACAATACTACAGTAAACAATTAACACAGTAAATTATGTGGATTAAACCACATTTATTTCGTTAAAAATAAACGAAATATGATTTTGTTTGAATGATTAAATGTCATCAGGCAGCTTCAAGTTAAACAATCAGGTGCACACTTTAATGTGCCGCCACCTCCGGAGTCGGCTTGACTCGGTTTAAAGAATGCACAAATGTGTTTAATCGTTAATGTCAGATATGTACTAAGTAGCCTAAATACATTTGTTCCTGCTCAAGATTAGATTCAACTGTATTGTTATTGCACATATTGCAGGTACTGAGACAACGAAATGCAGTTTAGCTTCTAACCAGGGGTGCAACAAGCAGCGAAAAGTAATGTGCACAATACTACAGTAAACAATTAACACAGTAAATTATGTGGATTAAACCACATTTATTTCGTTAAAAAGAAACAAAATATGATTTTGTTTGAATGATTAAATGTAGGGTGAATTGCCCTAATGTGGGACATTTTTGCATTTCAGACTTCGGGAATATATTGCGATATGAAGCCGATACAATACATCAAAATCCAGTACCATTCCGAAATCCCCAGTAATATTAGACACTAATAATACAGTAAACTATTAACACTGTACATATTATTGTTTGCCCGTGGGATTAGGATGATCGGTAGTGAGAGCGCTGCATTTTCCTCAGGTCGGATGTGATATAAAAACAAAGCGATTATTTTTGTTGTTGTAAACTCACGTGGATTAAATTTAGTGCATTAATTTCAACTCGCGAACATATGATACATTAAATGATCGTGAGGATGATGATTGGAAATCGTTTGTTTGAGCCGGGATGCATTTCCTGATCTAAAAACATAGCGATGGTTTTGTACTTACACGTGAATTAAACATTATTTTGTTAAATAAAAACATGGTGATGTTTAGTAAATGATTACATGTCTCTTATTTAGCACATAATATGATCCTATCCGTGACATATGGATCTTAACAAATATCCGCTATATCAGATACCTGTAGATCTATCAGCTGTTTATTTCACATGAGTTCCAGTGTGGCAGCTTTTTAATCACGGCTCCCCCTGGTGGATCCATGATCCATTGCAGCTGGTTTCATTATAATTAAATGTATTTATCAAGGGGGCGTTTCAAATCCTGCGGGGGGTTTTCCTTTTCAGCAGGGGCCCACCCCGTGCCGATCACGGACCCGCACGGGTAGGCGTCTGAAATGAAGCGCTACATCTGTATATGTCTGTTCGGTTCTGGGTTTACACAGAATAAACCTTTTGTCAACTGTTACGCTGACTCCCTCATAATTATTGGTTGTATGTTATTGTCTTCAGGTCCCCTAGACCTTAGTGGGGACGTAACAAATGGGGGCTCGTCCGGGAAATCTATTTTCCTGAGCTAAAAACAACCAATAATTGAGAAGTCATTGTAGGTTTTGTACATTGGCTGAAAAATGGGTTTTGACTTACATGACTTTATTGAAAGTCCAAGTGTTGATAAGTTGTATTCCTGTCGCAAAGATGACATGTTATGTATTGCAGCTCACTTTAACATTTCAGTAGACAAGTATAAAGTAAAAAAAGAGATAAGAGAGAAAATCCTGCAAAAACTAGAGGAGTTAAAGATTCTTGTAATCCCAAGCATGTCAACTCAGCCTAGGGCTGAAGTGTCTATTGAAGATGATAGGGAAAGTGTATTAGCTACACCTAGAGTTGACACGTTTAGTCCTGAAGCTCCTCCTGCAACGCTTCCTAGGTTTAAGGCTTTCTCTCCGGGTAGCTTAGGTGCAAGTAGTAATGCCAAACTAAAAGTTTGTCTTGCCCGTCTTCAGCTGGAGGTCCAGGAGAAGGAAATGGTGCGTAGAGCGGAATATGATTACAAACTGCAGATTCGCAATTTAGAGATTGAAGCTGAGAAAGAAATCACGTTAAAGCGGCTTGAAGTTGATGCCCTGAGAATCTCTTCAGAGCAGACATTTGAGAGCTCAATACCTTCGCATACAGTCTCTCATACAAAAAGTTTTGATGTTAGTAAAAATATTGCTTTGGTGCCAACTTTTAGAGAGTCAGAGGTTGACTCATAATTTTGTGCTTTTGAGAGAATTGCTACCGCACTAGTCTGGCCTAAAGACATGTGGCCAATCCTACTTCAGTGCAAATTAGTAGGTAAGGCTCAGGAAGTGGTATCTTCACTTTCTTTGGAAGAAAGCTTGCAGTACGAAGTGCTTAAAGAGTCGATCTTGCGTCCTTATGAGCTTGTGCCGGAGGCCTACAGACAAATGTTCAGACACCATAAAAAGTCTGCTACGCAGACATTTGTTGAGTTTGCGCGAGAGAAGGGCATTCTCTTTGATAAATGGTGTGCGGCTAATGAAGTGAAGGATCATTTTGAGAGTCTTCGTCAGTTACTTCTCTTGGAAGATTTTAAGAATTCTTTGCCTGAAAGGATGGTGATATTCTTAAATGAACAGAAGGTCACTTCACTGGCTAAGGCAGCTGTTTTAGCGGATGAATTTATGCTCACTCACAAGACTGTGTTTTCTTCACCCTTGCGCCCAGATAAAGCTTCAATATCACAAACCGGAACACCTGATCTTGGCCCAACAACTTTTGAAAGGTCTAGAGGACCACCATCACCTCCATAAAACAGGACACCTTATTTCAGGGTGTCATTTCTTAAAGCGTAAGCAACAATTTTCGCAACGCTTTCAAACGCCAAAAGGCATGGGACTCATTAAAGGAGTTTCCCTATCAGACATAGAAATGTCCCAGGAAGATGATGTACCTGATCCCTGTTTCAAACCCTTTATTTCCAAGGGCTTTGTTTCTTTAACAGGGGATCCTAAAGACCAGCTGCCAGTACAGGTACTTGGGGACACAGGAGGTTCTCAGTCCATTATTAGAGAAGGCATCTTACCTTTAACTTCCAGATCATCATGTGGATCAAGTGCTGTTCAAGGGGTAGGCATGACACTAGTTGCGGCTCCTTTGCACAATGTTTATATTCACTCATCTCTTGTCAAAGGATTACTTTAAAGTAGCTGTCCTCCCTGCCTTGCCCATCAAAGGTGTTGATGTCATCCTCAGTAATGACTTGGCTGGGGGCAAAGTTAAGCCAGTACCTGAGGTCATTGATTCTCCTGATCTAAGTTTAGATGCAGAGAAATCAGCTGAAGTACCTCCCGAAATCTTTCCTGCTTGTGTTGTTACAAGGGCCCAGTCAAAGAAATACAGAGAGGACTTGTCTGATTCTTTTCTTGCTACAGGGCAGTTTCTTGAAGACATGACTGTGTCGGACCGACTGTCAGAGGAGGCCCGGTCTGCTGGGGCTGGATCACCCAGTAACATCTCAGAGCTTGAACAACTGCCTGCCACTCGGGAAGAATTCATGGCAGCCCAGTTAAGTGATGAAACACTTTCTAAATGTCTCTCTTCTGTTATCAGTCAGGAAGAGGCCAAGTCAAATAAGATGGCCTACATTATGGAAGATGACCTATTAATGCGTCGCTGGATTAATGATGCCTGTGAGGAGTCAGACTCCTTTGCAATTTATCAGGTTGTCGTGCCAACAGCCTATCGTTCTCAGGTGATGTCCTTGGCTCATGATCATCCGTGGTCAGGTCACATGGGGGTAACAAAAACGTATGAAAGAGTTTTAAAACACTTATTTTGGCCAGGACTTAAGTCTGATGTAGTTCTTTATTGTCGAACATGTCATGTGTGCCAAGTTGTTGGTAAACCGAATCAGGTGATTCACCCTGCTCCTCTCATTCCTATTCCAGTAATGGGAGAGCCATTTGAAAGGGTGATTGTGGATTGTGTGGGACCCTTGCCTAAAACTAAAACTGGAAACCAGTTTCTCTTAACTGTCATGTGTGCTTCCACTAGGTTCCCAGAAGCCATCCCACTACGGAAAATCACTGCCCCGGTCATCACCAAGGCACTTCTGAAGGGTTTCTCCTTGTTTGGTCTACCGAAGGTAGTTCAAATAGACCAAGGTACCAACTTCATGTCTAAAGTGTTTGCCCGGGTACTTGACACCTTAGGTATCAAGCATGTGACATCCAGCCCATATCATCCTGAAAGTCAGGGGGCATTAGAGAGGTTTCACCAGACTATGAAATGCATGTTAAGAAAACATTGCCACGAGTCTCATAAAGATTGGGATGACGGTGTTCCTTTAGTGTTATTTGCTGCCCGTGAAGCTGTTCAGGAGTCTCTAGGTTTTAGTCCTGCTGAGCTAGTGTTTGGACATGAGGTCAGAGGTCCTTTAAGAGTTCTTAAAGAGCATTTGATCATGCCAACGAAAAAGTTTGCAGTATCCCGGAGTATGTCGCCAAACTTAAGGATCGTCTACATCGTGCTTGCTCCTTGGCTAGGGAAGCTCTGACCTCTACCCAGGGGGACATGAAGAAACGCTACGACCAGAAGGCGGAAGCGCGCTTGTTTCAGCCAGGTGACAAGGTGTTGGTTCTATTGCCTGTACCTGGTTCTGCTCTGTCTACTACATTTTCTGGCCCTTATGTTGTAGATAAGAAGCTCGGTGAAACAAACTACGTCATTCAAACACCTGACCGCAGAAGTCCTACCAGTGTGTCATATCAACATGCTGAAGAAGTACTGCACCAGGGATGACCAAAGTGAGTCTTCTAAAGCTCACCAGGTGGAGACAACCGTCTCTCCTATGGCTTCAGTTTCGAGGGTGAGCAAATGAGGATGAGTTGGTGATGCGCAGTGCAACACCACAGGGGGCAAGACTAAGCAATACTGAGGTATTGGCTGATTTGCCCAATTACTTGTCTCATCTTCCAGATAACCAGGAAATTAATGCTTTGTAAATGTTTATTGTCAGGTCCAAACATACTGTTTGGATTTATATGTGTGGGGGTGTTACGTGCCAGGCAGGCTGTACTTGTGTGGTTTTCCTTCCCTCCTGTGTTTCTCTCTTCTCCCTGTCTTCTGCACAGCTAATCAGCAGCTGATCGGTATCTGCCTGTGCACCTGAGTCTGATGGCTGATTGGATCCTCTCACCCTCAGCTGGCCTATCAGCAGCCAGCGCCGACCATAAAGGAGGCACCCAGGAAGTCTTCTCTCTCTTTCACCCTGGGCCTGTTGCTGATGAGGAGCCTGCAATTGACTGCCTTGAGTAGAAAGTCATTCTACTTATTTTGTTCTGTCTGACCTTTGTTAATGTGTGTGTTGAGAGGTGGGGGAGTTAGGTAAGTCTGGGGTACCCTGTACATTTCTCACCACGTAGCTAACTAATGTTTAGACACACTAGGTTAGGGGATTGTTGCCACCCCTGTATATTGTTTTGTCAAAGTCTTTGTAGTTTAGTTAGTGAGGGTTTTTGTTTGAGTTTTGGTTTCAAAGGATAGATGTAGAGATAGGCCTGGTTTTGTTATGCTTGTTTCTTTTGTTTGGCACAATCCTTTGACTCCTCCTCCTCCTCCTCACCAACAGAGTGTTTCAGTTATAGGTCTGTTCGGTTCTGGGTTTACACAGAATAAACCTTTTGTCAACTGTTACGCTGACTCCCTCATAATTATTGGTTGTATGTTATTGTCTCCAGGTCCCCTAGACCAGTGTTTCCCAACCGGGGGTACGCGTACCCCTAGTGGTACGTGGGTGGTCCCCAGGGGGTACGTGAAAAAAAAATTAAGAGTAAAAAAAAAAAAAAAGATTTTAGATTTTTTTTTTTTTTTTTTTTTTACAGGAAAACTGTACCCGAATAATGCAGAATCTGTAATAATGTAACCAAAATTGGGGGCATTCAAATTAAGTAATAATTTGCTGGCTATATATTATTATTGGAGCAGCGTTCAGCTTCCCGCCGGACTGTCAGGTGTTACATCATCATCGTCATTGTAGTGGCGCGCTGGTTTTCTTGCTAGCTAGCAAAATATCAACATCCTATCAAGTGAATGCGCTGGTGTTTATTGAGATCAACATTTCTGTTAACATAATCATTATGGATCAATGGCTGAGTCGAGCTGGTTCATCCAGAAACAACAGCACAGGTGATACTGCTGAATCAGGAGAACCCGTTCTCAAGAAAATGAAAACAGAGAAGGTGAAGAATCGTCAGTTTGGTGAACATTATGTGCTCTCCGGGTTTACGGTCACAACTACAGAGCCACCGCAGCCAATGTGTTTCATCTGTGGCGACGTGCTTTCTAATAATAGCATGAAACCATCCTATTTACATCGGCACCTTAGTACTAGACATCCCGCCTGTGTGGGTAAGCCTGCAGAGTTGTTTCACCAAAAGCTGGCTGAATTTAAGGGAAGCCAAGAAAAACTAAAGAAAGCGACATCGGTCTCAACCAAGGCCTTGGAGGCATCTTATGCCGTGTCGCTACTCGTTGCTAAATCGAAAAAGCCATTCACCATAGCCGAAGAGCTAATCTTGCCTGCTGCTATAATTCTCGCAGAAACTATGCTCGATAAGAAAGCAGCTGATGTCCTGAAGAAAGTGCCGTTGTCAAATAATACTGTGTGCCATCGGATCGACGACATGGGAATTTACATTATTGACCAAGTGGTGGAAAAATGTAAAGCGTCTGGTACGTTCGCTTTGCAGTTGGACGAATCAACGGATGTCAGTGGGAAAGCACAACTGATTGCGTTTGTGCGTTACAAAGACACTTTGGAGATGAACGAGCACATTGTTTTGCAAGAAACTCACGGGGAGAACTACCGGACAGGACGTTTTTAACGTTATTGACAATTTTTTATCTCAACACAAGCTGGATTGGAAATCCTGCTCTCATGTGTGCACAGACGGTGCTGCGGCGATAACCGGCAGAGTAAATGGATTAATGGCCCACATAAAAAAGGTAAACCCTGACGTTACATGGACGCACTGCATGATTCACCGAGAAGCATTAGCTAGCAAGAGAATGAGTCCAGAGTTAAACGATGTTTTGAATGATGCCGTAAAAGTGATCAACTTCATACAGTCCAGGCCTTTGAATCATAGACTGTTTCAGTCACTTTGTGAAGACGGTGGGTCAGAACATAAACAGCTTCTGCTTCACACTGACGTCCGCTGGTTATCCCGAGGGAAGACGTTACAGCGGCTGTTCGAGCTACGCAATGAAGTGAGGGCATTTCTGTCGGAGCACACACACCCACTTGTGGCTATGTTCGACGACGCTGACTGGGTAGCTCGGCTGGGATACCTCTCTGATATTTTCAGCAAACTCAACCAGCTGAATCTCTCTCTTCAAGGTAAAGACACAAATGTTCTTAGCTTGTATGACAAAGTGTGTGGATTCATGGAGAAGATCAAGCTATGGCAGAGCAAATGTGAAAAAGGGGATACAAGTTGTTTCCTGCAGCTGAACGCATACATTGCAACTGGTGAATGTGACAGAGCTCCAATTGTGAAAATAGTACACACACATTTGTCCAAGCTCAAGAATGAGTTCAACTTCTACTTCCCTGATATTGACAACAAGTCATCCACACTGGACTGGGTGCGTAATCCATTTGTGACGTGCATTAACAGCAGCATTCCCGCCAGACTGCA
Organism: Pogonophryne albipinna; assembly: GCA_028583405.1. Taxonomy (NCBI): domain Eukaryota; kingdom Metazoa; phylum Chordata; class Actinopteri; order Perciformes; family Artedidraconidae; genus Pogonophryne; species Pogonophryne albipinna. The sequence continues at coordinate 32,874,304 of CM053251.1, forward strand.
AGAAGACCTCATAGATGTGTCCTCAGATAGGAGCCTGAAGATGAGGTACTCAAGCACACCACTGACACAGTTCTGGTGTGGTGTGGAGAAGGAGTATCCTGAATTGGCCTGAATGAACTGTTGTCTTTTGGGTCCACATACCTGTGTGAGGTGACATTCTCCGCCATGACCCACATCAAGACTAAACACAGGAACAGACTCAACTTGGAGAATAACCTGGTCACAGCTGTTGCAACAATCTCCCCCAGACTCACAAAACTGATGAGGGAGAAACAGGCTCAAGTGTCACATTAATTGGTGAGTTACCTCACTTTTTTTTTCAAGTCTTTAAACAATGGCTATTATAATGTATATGATTAGTTATGATTGAATATGATTTAAGTGTCACATTAATTGTCGCATTGGGTCACACAGGCAAACATATCCTCCTCTTCTCTATCTCTCCTCGTCACTTCTCTCCTTCTTCCACTCCCAGGTTTCACCTTAGCTACACACAGGGCCGTATCCAGGCCCCGCCCTCCGGCCCGGGTCTGATATGTGCTGCCACTACACACACACACACACACAGACACACACATTTGATTATTACGGTATATGGTTATTATATCCCTCTCACATTTTTCTCATCTTTTTATATTCAGATATAATTCTATATTTCTTTCTTTCTGCTATTACCCTGCCCATACCTATACCCCCCTCCCCCATGCTGCTATGACACCCACATTTACCCAAGGGGATCAATAAAGGAATATCTGATTGTATCATATCGTATCGCATCGTATCGCATCGTATCTCATCTTATCTTATCTTAGTTTTGTAGCAGATTCTTCAGTGCTTTGTTAACTTAATGTTACAATGGGAATGAAGTGATAATGTCAGACCTCAGAACTTAAGCTTTACTTCAATAAACTGCCAACCTGTGTGACCATGTGACTTTATCCAGGTCATCCACACACACGCACACGCACACGCACACACACACACACGGTCTGCCACAATATATAGACTATTAATATATCCTGGGGATCACCACGATTGATTGTGTAGTAGGGGGTACTTTAGGTTGGCTTGAAATGCTTTGGGGGTTAAAGCAAACAGATATTGTTCTAAACTGTATTAAAGTAAACAGGTATTATCTTGAACTGTATTGAAGTGAACATGTATTATTTGGGACTGTTTTAAAGTAATCCTATATATATAACCCTTTTTACTTACACTCAATGACCCAGATACCCTGACACACACACACTTACACCTCCTGTCTCCAGCACACACACTTACACTCACTGACCCAGATATCAGCACACACACACACATACACTTTCCCCCCACCAGCACATGCACATGTTCTTATTCAAGGTTCTTCCTGGGGCCAGTATAATCTCAAGCACCAATATATCTGTGTACAATGTTTGATTGTTTTGGGAAATAATAGTTTGTGTGAAATCTTCCCTGGGAAAGTAAAGGAGTGAAGTTAGGTGGAAGATAAAAAGTGATTCTGACCTTGACTAGTTCCGAGGCTCTCACGCTTCACTTAGGAGTAAAATGGGATGGAAGAGCCGACCCACATATCCGCCCCAAAAATGTCCATATATACTGTTGTTTATTCATGCAAAAGGCCCCCCTTGTTTCTGACTGGCTGGTCCCGATACCTGTATCGCACAGCAGTAGAGCTGGGAGCCCGGAGTACTCTGTAATTTGTATTGGTGTTTTTTACCATTAAAATCAGATTATTGTTATAACTTTTATGCCGGTGTTTTGAACTCCTTCTCTTATTAATCTGACCAGGCTCATCTAACGAACGGCGCGGAGCAGAGGTGGGCTTTAAGCCACCACTATTGTGTTTGCTTCAACAATCTGGTGACCTCCCGACGTGATGAGTGCTGGTCTCTAGAAGGACCACCGACAGCCAGCGGACGAATTTCTGTCCAGGGGAGGACACCCGGGACACCGTTGACAACTAAACCAGGACGTCCTACATAATACAAAGGTAAAACAGATACCTGTTGATTACCAAAATCTGTGATTTGGCTTTGCTACAAAATTTTAGAGTTGTCATTGTTGTTCTCAGTGTTCTTAGTCACGGTAAAAAATACAATACTTAAGAAAGTGTTTGTATAAGAGTCAGGTGTATATTCTTGGCCTATAGGACACTAAGTGTGTATAAGAGTCAGGTGTATATTCCTGGCCTATAGGACACTAAGGGTGTGTAAGAGTCTGGTGTATATTCCAGTCCTTAGCTCACTAATAGCAAAGTCGGTGCTCAGAGTCCGGTTGGGCATTCCAGACCTGAGGCATCGAGTTATATTTGTGTAGAGTCAAGTAGAGCATTCTTGACCTAGCAAAGTGAACCAGTGAGGTCTCCGTGAGGTAGCCTAGTCCTGCACGGCTGACTCGCTGGGGAAATTCTGTAGACTATAGGCTGACAGAAAGCTGAAGTCGATATTATATGTGGGTATATCCAAGAGGAAATACGCAAATTTCAAAATCAATTTGGAAGGACCGGATTTCACAAACTCTTGCTGTGTGGTTGATCTGAACAGCTAAACGTGACGATAAAGGATTTTTTTGGCTTGGGTTTAATCTCCATGTGAGAGTCACATCTCTAAAGAGAGGTGTCGAAGCGCTCTCAAAAAGCCAGGATTATCTGTTGAAATAATACATCGCACAAAAAAAGCTGGACAGAATGTATAAGGGAATAAACTCTGTGTCATTTTTTACGTCGAACCTGTGTAATAATTGAGAAAAGAGAGCATAGTGATAGGAGACAGTTTGCAGAACTGAGAGCTTCACCAGACAGGGGAAGCTCATTTGTGGACAGCTGCTGCCCTCTGGAGGCGAACAGGGTGTACAACCATATGCTGTGTGCAAGTCTGAATTAACAGGACATTCAAATAAATAACAATAAGGACATTAAGAGTAACGACAAGATTTCTCCAGTGTATTGATAAATACAAGTGAACACAGACCAACCCAGTCAGATAAAAGATACGAAGTCAATCATGGAAGAAGTGAAAGATCGAGTGATCTGAAGTTGGAGTGAATACATTGAAAATTAATTGATCAATGTGTGATTTGAGGTGGTAGATATTGAAATAAATAAGAAACTATAATTTGTGTTTTTAGCCGTTTTTGTGGGACACAGTTACGTCACTTTGTGGTTTTATGAGAAGTTTTGAGAGTAGGAAGACGCAAGCTATTCACCACAATTGTATTTTTAGGTTATGAATAAAACAAAGAGTAGTAAGTGATAAGCAGAAGGGTTTTTGAGCTCTTGTCGGTCAGAAGGAATCTTGTGTGTGTATGACAGGGGTGCTTATGCCCGCTTCGGTTTTCAATGTCCGCCATCACGTTAAAACCATGGTTAAAACGGAGGATTGGTGGCATTTTCAGTTCATTGCTTACTTCCACACGCCTTTTCCCCTCCTTGTCTCTTTCATGACTTTATTTAATGCATTAGAACGATTGTTATCGTAACTTTCCGTGTTTCTAGAAGTCAAGCTCACTGTTCACATTACGGAGTATATTTCCGGAACGGCCTTTCAAAATAAAAGCCACAGGCCGCTGTTCACCAGAGATGCCTTCACAATAAAACAGTAATTAGCTTTAACAATATATTTAACTTATATTACGTCGTTAAACATTGATTTTAATTCATTACAGTTTTCAAATACGGCGCGGATTGAATACAGTTATTTGTGTATTCTGTTACAACCTCACCATGCTTGTAACACAACTTAGATAAACAATTTGAAAATGAATAGAATAACCAAGTAGATAAAAGATTAATCTGTGGTTAGGGAAAGTTTCCTTGTTTTGCCTATTAACTTAGAACTGAAGTAATAAAGAATAGGCAGACTACTATCATTAGTTTGTTTTAACATTCACCTGTTTCAGCATTCCTGACCTCAGCCGTTTTATTTTGTAACCCGTTGGGAGAGAGATTTAAATTGAGTTTTTCTCAGTAGCTGAATGGCTGTGATTACAGCAGCATTGGATAGCTGTGCACCACCTTTTGGGTTCTCTGAATCAGTGTGTTGGTGAAGAGTTGCTCACTGCAAACAGAAGAAGTGTGCAAAGAACGCATCTCTGAGGAGATATTGACATTATGCTTGTGCCTCGTTGTCAAGGCAACAGTGGTGTGAAGAGGTACTGCGGTTTTGGGGGATTTCTGCTGGACAGAGGACAACGTGTGTCTGCCAAGTGATTCCTTCCCTCATCCCAATGCCAGGGAGTTTCCTTGAAGGCCACTGACCAGGGCCGGTCCTAGATTTTTTGGGGACCCTGCCACTGACTACAGCTGCATCACTGACTGTGCTCATTATGACAAGATCTTGAGACATGCTTGTCTCAGATGGTTCAGACTCTGAAGGAATGATGCAATGATTTTACAGCATAATTGTGCAAGAGTTTCCCAGGGGGTGGTGTAGAAACCTTAATGCTTAGTGTTTAGATAAGAGGCTGCTTGTTTAAATGATGGTCTGGAATACTGAAAAGAATAAAGTTTATTATTCTTGTTTAGCAAACAAGACATCTGATTATTATGTCACACATAATAATCTTGACATAGAAACTAGCTATGGGTAAAACGTGTGGTTGTTATACCATTGTTATCATGAACAAAAGATAAATAAGGAAATAGTAACTGCTTAAAGATGAACGGATTTCATATCCTAGAGAGGATTAGTTATTGTGAATACTCCACAAGGTATCTACTAATGTATTTTAAAGAACCAAATTTAAAGAAATTGAATTGACTTGATAAATAAGTAAAGATAAAAAGTTGTGAAAGTAAAATGAGAATCATCCTAAAACACACTAAAGGGGGAGAGTACAGTGTAGAACCATATTCTTCAATATTTTTATCATGTTTACAAATTATTCTTTAAGAGTTTTTATTGTGTGAATTTGGTAGTGTTTTAATTTGTTACAGTATTGATCAGTTCAAAGGGAGAGTTTTAGTAACATCTCTATAAGATCAGACAAATATTTATTTATATAGGCCATGTTGAAGGGAAAGTTAGTTCTAAACAAAATATAGTATTTCAATTTGAGGTATTGGTTTCACCATTGTAGCATATATTACTACAGGAGAACTTTTTCTGGGGAAATAACTGTTGTTTGTCGTCCAAAATGTAGAGTTTAAAATTAAATTAAAATTAAAAACAGCTAATTTAATTTTGAAAAAGCAATATAATTGGGAGTAAACAAATGTGGGGCCTTGGATCACCCATTGTAAAGGTGCATATTATTGACGACCAATAGGGAGAATGGGTCACTCGACCCACCCTGCAGTGGTTTTTAAAATCTTAGTTGCAGCTTCACAGGGAAGCGCACGGCACCAGATTATGAGTTTAAAAGACAAGCGTCACCACCTCCTAATGGACATCCATTTAATTGGTAATTGGCTGACATTTAGAGATGTTAAAAAGTAAAAACATACCTACCATAAGTGATAATTCCTAAATTCAACTACAAACCATTGATGAAATTACTTCTGTTTTTAAATCCTTAATAAAGGAAGGAGTGATTGTTACATGTTCGTACACCCAAGGTTCCACTCACTGTTAAAGAAGGTTAACATTGTTCTTTAAGTGGACCAGAATTGAAGATAAATTAATATGAGTTATGAAATACATAGGCAGAGCTTTACAGATCCTAATAATGTTTTGACTCAAGATAATAATTATATGCACAAGTTTCTGAAATAGATCTATTAGACATTTTAATATAGATTAGGTGTTAATAAACTGCAGTAGTAGTACTATAAGGAAGTGACATTTTTGGCTAACACATTTCAGGAAATGTGGGAAACAGCTGACTCAATGAAAAGTTAGAGATATCTTGAAAAGTATAGTTGTAATTGTGAATTAATTAATGATGGCGCTCCATATATGACAGATTTTTGTAGACAAAGGATACTGGCCTATGCTGAAGTATCGAAGTCTCTGCAGAGCACACACATGGCCAAAAAGACTGAGACCAACTGACCTTTGACCCTGACCGACAGTGTAACTTGAGAAGGCACTGTCAATGACTGACTCTGGGGCGAACCTGACCAAACTTGACTTTACAACCTGACAGTGTGAATGTGAGTGTATGTCTGCATGTGATCAGTGTAACTGCATGATTCTAAAACAATAACTAACCAAGCATGTTTTTGGACTAACATATTATTACCCGTTTCTAATCTACTTGATGATATTTCACTCCCACAGGAGGTGGCAGTTTGCAGAATGTGAAACTCAAACTAAAACATGAAGATTCTGTTTCTTTTAGGACTGAAGGATGGAGAGAAACACTTCATTTCACTGAAGTGTTTACTGTGGAAATGATGGATGTACATTTGGGAAAATGTTTGGTATTTTCTTATAATCCATGGTTACACATGAGGTTCATGTGTAAAAAGGGGGAGTGTAAACTTCACAATGTACATTTTTCATTAGGGACTGAAAGGAACCTGCTGCCCCAACTCGATTGTTCAATCTGACCATTGATTGACAGTTTTAGAATTGACCTGCTCCATATCTGGGGATAAGATACTGTTTGATGAATGTTGACATGTTTCTAATATTGATTGAGTTATAACAGGTATCATCAGTGGCCAAGAGGCTACTGTGAGAGATCTTGATAATATCTCAGCACTGACAGGTAAAAGCAGTATCACCAGGAAATCATTCATTTTGTCAGCATCATGATTTTGGTTGTTTTTGAATCCATAACATTAGTGTGTTTTTTTTACCAGAAACATTAGCAGTTCATATTATATTTAGATTTTAAATGGGATCTCAAGGATTTCATTTAAAAATAAACACAGATGCTTGTCAGAAATTCAGAGCTATTGAAATATGTTATTTGGTTCACCTAGAGATGTTGGAGTTTTGTTTTGTTGCCACAGTCCAAGTATTAAGATTCTGAAGCTGCACTGGCAGACAGGAGGTCTACAATCAATTTAGAAAACCTGTTCACAGACGGCTGTTGTTTTAAGACACCCCACCAACAGGCTCCAAGCGGCCTACGCAGTGGTGGGTCAAACAGCGGAGGGCCCAGGAGCCCTGAGCGTAGGCTTGAGGGATTTGTATCAGATTTCTCCACACAGGTTGGTGACGCCAAAGAGGGACCCAGGAGGCCGACACAGCGGAGTTCGTCTGACTGAAGGTCATCAGGACAAAGTGGCTCAACCCCAGGCTCTCCGGCCCCGACCGAGTGACCCAGCGGATCTCTCATGCCGTCCGTCTAGGAGGAAAGGGGGACAGCTGGAGCCAGTGTGCGGCGGGGAAACCACCTGCTAGGACCGTGGACGACATCAGGACGGACGTGGCCCTCGACGATGAGGTCGACTCGGAAGCAGCCATCAGCGGACTGGAGGAGCAGGATCGGGAGGACATCTCTCCAGCAGTCGACCCGGGAGGCGTCATCAGCGGACCGGAGACGGAGGATCGGGAAGGCATCTCTCCAGCATCGACCCGGAAGCCGCCATCAGCGGGCCGGAGGAGGAGGATCCAGAAGACATCTCTCTAGCAGGCAGCCCAGAAGCCGCCGTCAGCGGATCGGGGGGACAAAGACACGGCAAGCCAGGACGGCACAGGGGACTCCACTCTCCGCTGAAACAGGTTGATATAGCCGGTGTGGAGTTTGCTTTAATATCCCATTTTTGAGGAACTTTAATATCCCATTTTTGAGGAACTTTAATATCCCATTTTTTGAGGAACTTTGTTTTAATATCCCATTTTTTGAGGAACTTTGTTTTAATATCCCATTTTCTGAGGGAGAAGCTGCCCCTTCCCCTTCGTACCAAATGCCCTTGTCGGAGGAGGACGAGCACGATGACTCAGCCGACAAGGACAATTTTTTTAACATATTTTGGTCTCCCTCCACTGTCATAAGAAGTTGTTATGGTGGACTGTTCCTAAAGGTTTAAATCCCAGCTACTGATGGATTTATATAAATGTTGGGGAACAGACAGTAGAAAAGAATGACAGGTGGTTATGTTTCAAATGCTGTGTATAAGTTGATCTCTGAGGGTGAGATCAAAAGAGGGGTTAAAGCAAACAGATATTGTTCTAAACTGTATTAAAGTAAACAGGTATTATCTTGAACTGTATTGAAGTGAACATGTATTATTTGGGACTGTTTTAAAGTAATCCTATATATATAACCCTTTTTACTTACACTCAATGACCCAGATACCCTGACACACACACTTACACCTCCTGTCTCCAGCACACACACTTACACTCACTGACCCAGATATCAGCACACACACACACATACACTTTCCCCCCACCAGCACATGCACATGTTCTTATTCAAGGTTCTTCCTGGGGCCAGTATAATCTCAAGCACCAATATATCTGTGTACAATGTTTGATTGTTTTGGGAAATAATAGTTTGTGTGAAATCTTCCCTGGGAAAGTAAAGGAGTGAAGTTAGGTGGAAGATAAAAAGTGATTCTGACCTTGACTAGTTCCGAGGCTCTCACGCTTCACTTAGGAGTAAAATGGGATGGAAGAGCCGACCCACATATCCGCCCCAAAAATGTCCATATATACTGTTGTTTATTCATGCAAAAGGCCCCCCTTGTTTCTGACTGGCTGGTCCCGATACCTGTATCGCACAGCAGTAGAGCTGGGAGCCCGGAGTACTCTGTAATTTGTATTGGTGTTTTTTACCATTAAAATCAGATTATTGTTATAACTTTTATGCCGGTGTTTTGAACTCCTTCTCTTATTAATCTGACCAGGCTCATCTAACGAACGGCGCGGAGCAGAGGTGGGCTTTAAGCCACCACTATTGTGTTTGCTTCAACAGGGTACAGTACTCAAAAAAGGTTGGGAACCACTGGTCTAATATACATTAAATCTATTACTACTAGTTCAGCAGTCAAGAAAAAACTGGAATAACATACTGTATATATGTTTTTTTATGGTTTAACAAACCACTCCAGCGTTTATTCATTTGTTTTGAGCATTGAAATTGACATAATACATTTAATTAAAGTCAACGGTTCAGTTTTTCAGTCAGAATCCTGCAGCTTTTAGTGTGGATTCTGTTTTAGCTGTAAACCATTTAATATCAACCAAGTCATATGTGACCTGGAGTGACGTAGGGCAGCCCCGCCTATGTCAGCCCACGTCACCATCAGAAATGTCTCTATTATCTTCTCGCAGGTAGTGAATGCTGGTTGATACAAGGCTTGGGAATAACTTCTTCGTTGGTAGCCCTGTAACCGTAGTGTTGCAGTTTCGGTTTAGTCCTCCAAGGGCTACTATGAGTCACAGACGGCTGAACATATTACTCTGGCCGGTGTTTTCGCCGGGTATAGTCGAAAAACTGCGGATGCCGCTAGGCTAATGGTGTGTCTTCCTAGCTGAGAGACTAAAGAAGTAGGGAGACCGGGGCATGTTGTCACACGGGTAAGTTGTCACAGTGCCAATATTTTCACCACTAGTGGGCACTGCTTATAAGTGAAATACTAGTTTTGTGCAGCTGCATTTTCCATGGGAGCCTGCCTGCATGCGCCAGGCTGAAGTCGAATAGTCCATTTAGCTTAGGAACCTTCCCAACGGAGTGAAATGAGCCGGAAGTCCCTCAGTGGCAGCCATGATAAGTGCCGTTTGAATTCTCTAGTCTAGATGATAGGTTTATAACCTCCTTTAGCTTAGGAACCACTGGACCTCCCTTGACGAAAGGAGACGAGAAAATGCTGCCCCACAATGCCTTGTGTTAGGAACCTTGACTCAATAGTTTAGAGGACTCAAATGCACAACCCAGAGACAAAAAAGTTTGAAGAAAAATAATCTTTACTTGCAAAACAAAATCACTCTTTTAGAGGAAATAACAAAATGACAAAAGTAAAGCGCTTACATGGAGGGAAAAAGGCAAAACACTGAATCTCTTAAGCAATGGCTTGGATCTGGCTTCTTGGGACAACGAACAAGACAAACCGACAACAAACAAGGGGAGACAGGACAATATATACATGAGGTAAGTGGGCACAGGTGGAAACAATCAGGGGCGGGGCAGACACTGAGGCTGTGTCTCAATTCAGGGGTTGTATCCTTACCCCCTAATCCCACCAGGAGCGTCTGCGCTGCGTTGCGCTGCGTTGCGCTGCGCCGCGGCGTTTTTAGCGATCGCGGCCACTCTAGTCAATGGGTGCTATTCCACCAGACCCGCTGCGCCGCGCTGCGCCGCGGCTCGAAGCGTCCCAGAAGCTCCTCGCCGCAAGGAATTTCTAAAATATAGAATGAATCCTATTTTTGACGCGGCGCAGCGCAGCGCAGGCAGGAAGTGGAACGTTCATCCAACAACTGCGAGGCTGCACACACGACGCTCCGCTTCCGCAACGTTTTGAAACGCGCCTGGTGGGTTATGACGCAGGAGGAGGTCGCAGCGCGGCGCAGCGCAGACGCCTCCGGTGGGATCAGGGGGTTAGAAGGGTGCATTCGTAGACCGCACACGTCACTTCCGCCGAAAGAAGGCTGTCCCAATTAAAAAAAAAGACGAGACTCCTCTGAATGCGGCCCACGAATGCAGCCTACTTTTCCCCAATTTGAAGGATACATCTGATGTACACTCCGTGGCCTACCATATCCCAGGGTGCAATGCGCGCAGGGAAGAGGGAGTTTTTTTCAAATGAAATAGCTTCCGGTCTCCCCAGCAGAATGGATTTAAAAGCAGCCGCAAGCGGTAATAAATGTGAGTATTGGGTTTTAACTTACTTTAAATTAACTGACGTCACACATGTCAAACCCAAGGGGCATTAAAACGTACATTTCGGATAAATATGTGACGCTAACTAGCTAGCTGGACGTACTGCACTGTTGTTTACACTTATTTTTAATTCAATTCAGAAGTTTACTAAAGTCATACAGAGATCTTGGCTCTGTTATAGATAAGTTATACTTTATATTACATAAATAGACCAAAGTGAAAACATTTAGACCGGTATAGCCTACAGTACGGTGGGATTTATAAAATGCTACCCTGACGTGTAGCTGCTGTTAGCTTTATTTATTTTTCTGACATGTTCCAATGTTTTACCGTTTATTAAACTTTGGGACAAAATTACAACCTTTGTATTCAGCTTATGCTGCTTTTGAGGTAGGGCTAAAAGAAAAGCCTATTTTAAATATTTCCACCAGATTTGATCATCTTTTATTTAGGTTAAAGTTTATTTAATTTATCCTAATCCCATAATAATAAGACAATCAAAAATAGACAGCAGCCTTTTGCTTGAGGTTAGTTTGTGCAGTGCTGTCAAAGGGATGCACGTGTGACTGTCATTTCATCTATTTAGTTTTTTAAAAACCAGAACAGTACATCATTTTAAATGATCCCTTAAGGATTGTTTGTCTGAAATGCTTAGTTACATTTTGCAATAATACTTTTGCAACCCTGTGTTTAATATGATTAATTCACTTTTTTCTTTTTCTCTGTAATTAGGACAATTCTGGAGGAATGGATCTGCTGGAGAAGGACCCCTAATCTGAAAAGTGCACAGCGGATCATCAGGACAGACCTACCATCCACCTGGACACCCCGTGGTGCTGGAGAAAGCAAAACGGCGATCAGGAGCATCCTCCACCCAGGCCTCTGCTTACTGCCATCCTACAGACTTGTGTCTTACTTTCAGAATTTGATTTTGTATGTGTCCTTTCTTTTAATAGATATCTAACGATTATAGCTTGAGTCTGTCTGATTCCCCAAACAGCTGCTTCTATATACTTGCTGCCAGAGATGGGGTTGTTACTAAAAAAATGTAATATATTACATATTACTTTAAAAAAAAAAGTAATATATTACACTACTTCGTTACTCTCTACATAAAGTAACTCGTTACTTTACTCGCCGAGCACGTACGAACTGCGCATGCGTGAGTGGCAATAACTCTCCTTACCAGCAGGCGGCGGTAGTGTGTATTCGTCATTCAAAACAGGCAACAACCAGAAGACAGAGAAGAAGAACAGACTACGTGATATAAACAAACAACAAATAGCGTGTGCGTTAGCTTCACCTTAGCATGTGTTCTTTGCAGGTGTTTGTTGAGGTTTGACGTGGTGTTTACAGCAGTGGATAACAGCTTCTGGCCTGGACAGTTTGCTTAATTGTGTATTTCAGCAGAGCGGGGGGGGGTACGGTGCTGCTGACCTGGGGTCAGTGGGACATCATCTGGGCAGGTTTAGGGGAAGAAGGAGAATATAAACTGTTATAATCACAGCTATTAAGATTAGAACACTAATATTGTTAACAATCAATCTATACAACATGCTTTTGTTCCTTTAAAAAACATATTGTTTTATTAGTACAGAAAAATTAAGACTTATTTTAAATATATGAAATAATATGATTAAATTACATAAGCTATATATAATTTACTTGTTAACTTACTAATGTAACATTACTGGGGGCTAAAGGAACAGCTTCATCGTATTTACCTGGCCATGGTTCTCTTTATTTAATCTCCGACGGTGATCTCCAAAAAATGTAAAAGTAAAGTTATATCTCTCACAGGCTCCGCCCTCTACTGGACTCTATGGGTACTACCTTATCATGCAAGCATTCACCTACTGAGATTTCTATGGATGTAGCCGGCCCCGGGGCGGGCCTACCTGAATGCGTGCGCATCTCACTTCCGTATAAAAGGAGGCCTCGCCTCCTGACCACCATCCTTTACTCTTCAGCGAGCGGAGGTGATAGCCTAGCACTGAGTCCGAGACGTATTTTTTGAGAGAAAGGAAGAAAGAGAAAGAAAGATAGCGGGCGCCGACCCCCACCACCTCTGCTTCGAGTGTTTGGGGGACCAGGATATGGCCGAGGCGGTGCCATTTTCACGTTCACCATTTCTTTCAAGCTCCCTGGATGATGATGAGGGGAGGTGTGTGGCGCAGTGGATAGAGCCTTGGTGTTGGGTCCAGGGGGTCACAGGTTCAAACCCCACTGCAGTCAGCATGTCGTTGTGTCCCTGGGCAAGACACTTCACCCCAAATTGCTCCTGTGGGGATTGCCCACAGTATTGAGTATGTAAGTCGCTTTGGATAAAAGCGTCCAACAAGTAATAATGCAAATGATCGCGGCGGGAGTGTGGGCTACTCGCTCATTGCTAGAGATGCCCCCGCCTCACCAGGTCAGAGCGATTATTGGGCCGCAAGGCCGAATAAGTAGCTTGGTCCACGGGCCCGGTTCCCCCGGGGACCGGTGCTCGGTGGCTTCACATGATATAGGGTCGACCCTAATTCATCACAGGCCGCCGCCGCTGCCTGCCTTGTGATGTCCCTGGGGGATCACGTCGCATGGCATTTTTTCCAAAGAGGACTGTGTTGACCTCAGTCTTTACGGGAGGGCTCTATGGATCGATCTCCTTGCTCACGGGATAAGGAGTAATCGCAGCGTGGCTGATTCTTGCCCATCCCCAGCGGAAGAAACACTGTCCTACACTCCCCGCCCCCGCTGTAAACCCCAGTATAGGGAGCCAGCAGGTGGGCGTGTGCACGTGAGTGGAATAAACCGTGTGCTGTCAAAGCACTGTGTGGGTTCAAGAGACGCTATTGCCGGCGTGCTGTTGTCAGAAAACACACCTTGCCTGGTATAATAGCTCTGATTAATGCATTTCACCGTTGAATGGGAAATACAGCGTTAATACGTGGGCGCCCTCGTGAGAGTGGCCGCGGTACGTTCAGGGACCTCCGCAGGGGAAACGGTGGTTTACGTTTGTAAACTCTAGTTCTAGAGTGATGTGTGTGTGTGGGAAAAATGCATTCAGTGAGAAAGAGTGCATTTATCCCAGAGTAAGAGTAATCTCTCTGCACAATTCCACTTTTTCCCATAATGTCCGTTTCGATGAGATGGCATTGTGACGGCGCGCGCGGCCCCCCTCCCCTGAGGGCGGGCCGCGGTGCGTTCAAAGACCTCAGTGGAGAGAAGAGTCACCGCAGCGCGCGCTCCTCCACAGGGGAGCGCGGTGAGACGAAGGGAGAGGTGCCGGCACGGAGATCTCGTGCCCGCGGCGCCCTCCACCTCTTCAGCCCACCCCGTCCCCGTGCCGGCACTCACGGGGACGTCTTCACGGATCTGACTGGCCTGACGGGGGGAGAAAATCTCTCCGCCCGGGACGAGAGGGCGAGTCTCGCCTCCTCCCTGTATAATGCACAGATCACTACGTTTTCTAACAAGAATGAGGTTGATCTGTATCCAAATCTGAGTGTCTTTCGTTTCCACAAATGCTACACTTACACACAATGTTAACCGTACAAATTCCCCATTCGCTGCCCTAGCTGTAGCTCCTGTAAAGAAGGTGGCTAGTGGGCATGCGCAGATGAGAGGGATGAACCGCAGGGAGTGCTATCTAAAGGAGAGTGCTATGCGAGTGCAGGGACATTATGGCCGGCGTATTGCTGTCAGAGAACACACTACGCCTAGAGCAAAGACTCCAATTAATGCAGTTTTCCATAGTGGTAAAGGCTGCATTATGGCGGAGCCCGCACTCACACAAGAGCACGTGGCGGTGCGTTCAGGACCTCAGTAGAACACACTACGCCTATAAAGACTCCGATTAAATGCTGTTTACCATAGTGGTAAAAACAGCATTATGGTGGAGCGCCCGGCGGTGCGTTCAGGGACCTCAATAAATAAATCGGCCCTTTCTGTGTCGACCCTCCATGGGCAAATCTTCCCTTCAAAGGGAGTTTTGCGGCGGAACGGGTCACCAGAGAGTACCACAGTAGCTGCGGCCCCACAGCTGAGGGCTTACCATTAACACAATGTTATGGGGAATTGAAACTCAGCTGTGTACTAACAAAGTGGATGGACAGGACGCCGAAACGGGGCTATTCACTCCAGGTTTGCAGCGTCCCACCTCCTTTTATGGGCATGCGAGAGAAAACCTGTCTTCCCAGGAGGAGATTAGTTTCCTCTCAGCAGAGATTCAGGCTCTGGTGCAGAAACAGGCTGTGTCTGTTGTGCACCCTCAGCACAGAGAAAATGGTCTTTATTCCATGTACTTTCTGGTTCTCAGGAAGACAGAGGAATTCAGATCTATTCTAGATCTCAGCAGCCCGAATCGCTACATTGCCTGCAGAAAATTCTGCATGTTAACTATAAAAACAGTTAATGGGGCTTGTGCAAACCGGGCGATTGGTTGACCACCATCGACCTGAAAGACGCATACTTTCATGTGGAAATTGCTCCGGACCACAGAAAGTGTCTGCGTTTTGCCTTCCAGGGGATAGACTACGAGTACAACAGAGTACCGTTCGGCTACTCCCTATCCCCACGCACGTTCAGTGAATGTGTGGCCACTGCGCTTCAACCGCTGCGCGCCCACGGCATGAGAGTTTTTCTTTTACCCAGACAACCTCATAGTCATGGCCGGGTCCAGGGAACAGGCAATGCTTTGCACAGCACAATTGATCACACACCTAACCAAATTAGGCTTTGCGATCAATTGAAAATAGACCACCCCCATACCTCACCAACAGGCGTTGTAGTTGGGAGTGGTGCTCGATGCAGGCGTGCTACGCGCCACCCTGTCAGAGAGCAGAAGTGCGTCCCTTCTCCGGGCGGTTCACAGGCTGCGACAGGGGGCGACAGTGACAGCTTTAACTGTCATGCAGACTTTGAGTCTCATGGCGGCTGCTCACATTGTGGTCCCGCAGGGGTTACTGCATATGCGCCGCCTGCAGAGGTGGTTCTCCAGCCTGCGTTTGGATCCCAAGAGGCACAAACAGCGGCTGGTGACCATCCCCCCCCCTCAGTGGAGGGCAACCTCCGGTTCTGGGGGTCTCCCGGGCGCCTCCGGAGGGGTTCTCCACTGGGACGGGTAACCTCCTACATCACAGTGTTCACGGGAACAGGATGGGGAGGGACCTGCCTGAAGAGGGCTAGAGGTGGGCGCTGGTCTCTAACGGAAACACGACACAGCAACCTCCTAGAGCTACGGGCGGTAGTGTTAGTCCTCCAGCATTTCACGCCCCTAATTCAAGGGAGACATGTATTGGTCAGGAGCGACAACAGCACCACAGTGGCTTATATCAACAGGCAGGGCGGAGTCCGCTCCGCCGCCTTGTTGGCCACAGCGGAGAGGCTGTGGTTGTGGGCATCAGAGGTGGTGTTAGCCCTGAGAGCCCTCCATATCCCGGGACTGGAGGACAGGGGAGCCGACCTCATGTCGAGGGGCGGCCCCCTGCCAGGCGAGTGGGTGCTTCACCCAGAGGTGGTGAAGCAGATCTGGGCCCAGTTCGGGAGAGCGGAAGTGGACGCGTTTGCACACGAGCCATGGCCAAGGAAGCTGCTCTACGCCTTTCCACCGCTGCGTCTCATTCTCCCTCTCCTGGGGAGAGTGAGGCGAGAACGTCTGGCAGTCATTCTGGTAGCACCGGATCGCGTCGGGGCTCCGTGGTACTCAGAAATGACGCAGATGAAGGTGGGCCAGCCCTGGGCGATTCCCGAGTTCTGGGGGGCGATGTCTCAAGAGGCAGGTGCAATCGGGGCGTTACCCACTCTGGGCCGTCCTCTCCAGGCTTGGCTCCTGAGTGGGACAGGCTGAGACAGGGTGGATTGTCTGATAGCGTTATTCAGTCTATCCAGGCAGCTAGAGCGGGATCCACCACAGCCTGTTACAGGCCGAAGTGGCTGGGATTCCAACGATGGTGTGAGGAGCGGAAAATGGAGCCCCTATCTTGTGAGTTGGGCTCTATTTTTTCCTTCTTACAGTTATTGGTGGACAGAGGACTAGCTCATTCTACTATAAAGGTGTATGCAGCAGCCATCTCGTCCTGTCATGAGGGATTCAACGGCAGGTCAGCCTTTTCTCATCCACTGATGTTGCGGATTTTACAGGGGGTCAGGAGGCTGCGCCCAGTAGTGCGCGCCTCCACCCCACAGTGAGACCTGCCGCTGGTGCCCGAGGCTTTGGTCACAGAACCATTTGAGCCTCTGGAGCTCTCCTCCCTGAAAGCACTGTCGTGGAAGACAGCATTGCTACTTGCCTTAACGTCAGCCAAAAGAGTGTCCGAGTTAACGGCTCTGTCGGTGCACCTGAGCTGTTTACTGATTCGGGGTGACCGGAGCGGCGCGACACTCAGACCGAACCCTTCCTTTGTGCCCAAGAACCTAAGGAGTGTGTTCAGGTCAAGGGTTATTCAGTTGGGGGGATTTAGTCTTCCACCTCATGGTGGGGCCAGGGAAGCTAAATTACACCTCCTCTGCCCGGTGCACGCGTTAGCATGTTATGTAGAGCGCACAGCTACCCTGAGACGCACTGAACAGCTGTTTGTGTGCTTCGGGGGCGGGGTGACTGGAAAAGCTCTGTCCAAGAAACGCCTGGCAGGCTGGCTTTGCGAAGGCATTGCACACGCCTACGAGCAGGCAGGGAGAGCCTGTCCCACGGGGGTCCGTGCGCACTCTACACGAGCTGTGGCTGCATCAACAGCCTTATTCAACGGTGCGAGTATGGAGGAAATATGCACGGCGGCGTCTTGGTCAACACCAGGCCCCTTCATAAAGTGTTATCTCTTGGACATGTCTGGCACGGGGGACGTGGGGTGCTCTGGGCCCTTTTCAGGGCTGGAGGGCTCCCCTCGCCTGCCTGGGGGCAGGAGGGGGAGAGCCCTCCATACTATAGTCCCTACACACTCTGCACAGGGTCAGTGTTTGAGTGTGGGGACATAGGGGGCACTTGCATTCTCCCCGTGTTCTTTAGGGACTCAGGAGGGAGAGTGCATAGTGAACCCTTACAGGGCTGTTTTTTTTCCCCTGTCTGCCTATAGGTGGACGCGGGGGAGCCCTCAGCACTGTTTATTTCGAGCAAACTTTTTTTCGCGAGGCAAGCGCGTCAGGGTGTGCTCTATCGGCCGCAGCCCAGACTTCTCCACGGTTACAACCGAGGGGGAGGTGAGTGAGGCGCAGTGGCTGCTAAAGCCGGTCAGGGACAGTCAGGTGGAACGGTGTGCTGGACGACAGTGCGTGCATACATCGGGGCTCCGCCCACTGTACCCATAGAGTCCAGTAGAGGGCGGAGCCTGTGAGAGATATAACGTCGGGTTACGTATTGTAACCCTTGTTATATTAGCACAGGCGGAGCCCTCTACCCTGGGGCACTGTCTGTCCTATACCGCTCGCTGAAGAGTGGTGTAGGATGGTGGACAGGGGGCGAGGCCTCCTTTTATACGGAAGTGAGATGCGCACGCATTCAGGTAGGCCCGCCCCGGGGCCGGCTACGTCCATAGAAATCTCAGAAGGTGAATGCTTGCATGATAAGGTAGTACCCATAGAGTCCAATAGAGGGCTTCGTCTGTGCTAATATAACAAGGGTTACAATACGTAACCCGACGTTTCAGGATCCTTTTCAGCTAATTTGCTAGCAGGCTGCTGGAGCAATGCAACCGAACAGCGCGTATCACGTGACGTAAATACGAAGCGCTCCGTAGGCTAGACCGTCTAATTTCGTAGGCTGCTCGGTCCAGCCTACGCGGTCTCGTCGGCCACATCCTGCGTCGACCGCGTAGGCTGCGTACCCCGAAGGATACAACCCCTGAATTGAGACACGGCCTGAGGATGGCGGGAAAAAGAACCAAAGCAGGAAGTAAAGGGACCTGGAATGAGACAAGGTGAGTACAAAATAAAACAGGAAGTGGAACATAAACTAAACTAACATGAACATGAACATGACAATCACAAACATGACACAACTTAACATAATTGACGGGACACTACAGTACCCCCCCTTCTAGGGCCAACTCCCGACGGCCCAGGCTGCTCAGGGTGACGATCATAGAAGTCACTGATGAGTGTCTTGTCCACAACGAAAGTCGAGGAGACCCAGCAACGCTCCTCAGTGCCGTAACCCTCCCAATCGACCAATAATTGTTGGCCTCGGCCCCGTTTGCGGACCGCCAGAAGTTTCCTGACTGTGTACACCGGGCCGCCTTCAATCATCCGGGGTGGTGGAGGGGGCTTGGAGGCGGGAACCAGAGTGCTCTCTCGAAAATGGCTTGAGTTTGCTCACGTGAAACGTGGGATGGACCCTCAAAGATCTGGGGAGTTTGAGGCGCACAGAGACAGGGTTAATGACTCTTGAAATTGGGATACCCACAAACCTCGGTGCCAACTTCTTGGAGTGAACGTGTAGGGGTAGATCCTTGGTGGAGGGCCAGGCTTTCTGGCCCGCCCTGTAGAGGGGGGGTGCACACCGGTGACGATCCGCCGCTGACTTCATCCGGGTCGAGGTCCGGAGTAGCGCCTGCCGAGCACCGGCCCAAACCCGCCGACAGCGTCGGACCATGGCGTGCGCGGATGGAACCTTGACTTCTTCCTCATTAGCAGGGAAGAGAGGAGGCTGGTACCCGTTAGCACACTGGAAAGGGGAAAGACCCGTGGCAGCCGAGGGGAGAGTGTTGTGGGCATACTCTACCCAGGTAAGGTGATCGCTCCAAGTGGTCTGCGTCTGGGACACGAGGCACCTGAGGCATGTTTTGAGGTCTTGGTTCAGGCGCTCTGTCTGACCGGTGATAACCGGAAGATAAGCTGACGGTGGCGCCGAGGAACCGGAAAAACTCCTTCCAGAAGTTGGAAATGAACTGTGGTCCTCAGTCAGAGACTATGTCACTGGGGAAACCATGGATTCTGAACACGTGAGTTAACATGACCTCTGCCGTCTTCTTGGCAGAGGGAAGTTTGAGCAGAGGAATGAAATGTGCCATCTTTGAGAAACGCTCTACCACCGTCAGGACGGTAGTGTTACCTTTGGAGGGCGGTAGTCCAGTCACAAAGTCCATGGAGATGTGCGACCATGGTCGCTGAGGCACTGGGAGGGGCTGGAGCAGACCCATCTGGGCCTTGGACGAGGTCTTATTCCGGGCACACACTGGACAGGTCGCCACGTACTCGGAGACCTCTTTTTTCATGGACGGCCAACCAGAACCACTGCTTTATGGCAAACATTGTTCGTCGGACGCCCGGATGGCATGTGAACTTGGACGTGTGAGCCCAGTGGATTACCTGAGAGCGTAAAGACACAGGGACAAACAAGCGGTTGCCTGGACACTCGCTGGGTGCCGGGCTCACAACATTCGCCTGCTTCACATCTGTTTCTATTTGCCATGTTACCAACCCAACCACACAGTTTAGTGGAAAGATTGATACTGGTTCCTTGGCATTATGTTCAGGCTCAAAGAGACGAGCCTGTCTGGAATGTTTCCATCTCGCAGTGCCTCTGGTGCAGCAGTGAACCTTTCTGATGTAGGAGATAATGCTGTTGACAGGCCAATGCATCACTCAGGAGGATCAGCTGCCAATAATCCACATAATGCCCGTTTCCATGCAAGCCAAACACCCAGGGTATGTTTGTAAAAGGTACAGAGTGTGGAGTCTATTTTTATATAACATTACAAGACTGATTCTTATTATTACATAATATGCTTATTGTGCTCATGAGATTGCTATGACTATACAATAAATAGACAATCACTAATCCCAGGTTCTGATGGGTTAGGTACCAACGAAGGGAATAGTCCAACCCAGTCTCACATCTAAACGTGTAATAACTACGTTGGTCCACAACTTGGGACGTAGTATTTCTACAAAAACGCCTCTGAAATTGTAGAATCCCTACGTTTTTTTTCACCATTCATTTCCAATGGCTGGCATCTATATCACGTGATCTTCAAATGTCTCCCTGTAGAAAAAAACATGGCCGACATTCGTTTTATTCTCGGTGGAAAATGCCTATTTTAAGGTTAGTTCGTTCGGCCATTATAATGCGTTTTGATGTCATTTGATGCGAGAAATATGAGTTGTTATTTCAGATTATGTGTGCAGTGGATGTACATGATGTTTAGTTTGCTAGTTATTACGAAGATTACTTAAGGAAATTGTGTCCATACAACATTTTCATTGTTACCAAGGTGGTTGCTAAGGACGCTGCTATCAATATTATTTATGTTATGTTGTGTAACTGTTTAATGCTGTTAACTTTATTGCTACCCCCTTCCCGGTCAATTTATAGTGTTGGTCCACAGCGCAAATGTATTAGTTTAACAAAATCTGCATCTAAAATTGTGGCATAGATACGTTATTTTCCCCTGTGCAATTCTCCAACCCAGTCTCACATCTCACATCTCACATCACATCGTCATAAACAAATACCGGAAACAGACTTAGGCAAGATCCTCAGCTCGGTGATTGGATGGTTTAGCCGCAATCCACGTCGGGAAATGGTGTTTATGCGATGTGAAATCCGAAAACATTTTTTAAAAATAAAATAAAACTTTATTCCGAGTGTGCTTGCTTTTCTCTTTGAAAGTCATCACATAACGGCATTGTAATACACGGTTCGGCTGCATTCAATATTACACATCTGCCGTAGTTCTCTATTTATAGAGTCCTGATGAGAAGACTTCTAGACAAACAGGAAGAACTGCTGCCAAAACTGAAAACGTGACGTGGATCATAAATATATCATCAATTAAACAACATATTCCATTTCTTTTCACACAATACGTCTCCTTGCAGTATCAACACTAATTTGGCCCAATTGGTAGATAGGCTGTATTTACACCATAACGGTGCACAGCTGATATAAAGGGACACCTAGTGGTTAAAGCATGTTATTGAATTTTATTATTTTTATTATTAGATATTGATAGGATCCCTATAAAGTATATTCTAATGACTATTTTGCACATCCCTTTCAATATTTCAATATTTTCTAAGGTTTATTGACATATCATATACACAACTACGGTGTAGTTATGCATTGAATGAAAAACTTGGGTCGCAGGTTCCTCAACAGTGTATTACAAGACATCTATCAATATGTGTGTATACCTCCAGTAATGTTAACTATGTTGAAGCACTTATTTTAACTGATATTATACATATGTATTATACTCTTATAAGATGTATGTAGATAATATAAGAAATGTGCAGAATATGACAGTTTAATGGTGGAGGTATACACACATATTGATAGATGTCTTGTAATGCACTGTTGAGGAACCTGCGACCCAAGTTTTTCATCTCCGACTTTGTCAGGTATTGAACATTCAATAAATAAAGAACACAGAATTATTAAATATAAAACACAGAATTTGTGTGATTGTACTAAATGATTTACAAATAAACACCACTGCATATTTACAACTGACAGGGGGTAAAATGGTTATAAAAAAAATAATAATATCATAATTTGAAAAATTATTGATTCGAAAATAATGATACAGTACTATTACGTCTGGGTCTCTGTGTTTCATTAAAGCTTGGCTCTGTGTGTGTGTGTGGAACGAGCCATTTTGTGTGTGTGCGCGAGCGAGAGAGAGCGCACCGGTACCGGAGGAGGAGAGTCCTCTCCTGTCAGACTGAGAGGCTCAGTGAACTAAAGGACTCTCTGAGTGTTTAGACAGTTAACTTTAGTCTAAGTTATCTCAGTGGGTCTCAAACATTTTGGTCACCATTAATGTAAACAATTATTTCCGAGGCACACGTTTATATGATCATTATAGTTATAAAAAAATAAGAGAATAAATAAAAAACAGGTATGAAATACTATATGGCAGTAAAAAAAGAATAAAGTTTAAAACGGTGATTTGTAAAATATCCATAAAGAAAAAGTAAATCTGTTTACAGTTCTGTTTCATATGGGTGTTGACAGATGTATCCTTAGATCTCTTAATGTTGCTCTCAAAGTACACCAGATTGACGCTTTTAACTTCAATATTTAAAAATAAATCTTCCCGTGGGAGCTTGCCCCCGGACCCCCCTATGTGAGGTCCACACACCACCTATAAAAATAGCACTTTACCCCTGCTTACATCAATATGCCTCGAGCCTTCATTGTAACTGTCACACTGTGTATTTGCGTGGGGAGTGTTGCAGTAGAAAATTCCAC
This sequence comes from Pogonophryne albipinna, assembly GCA_028583405.1. Classification (NCBI taxonomy): domain Eukaryota; kingdom Metazoa; phylum Chordata; class Actinopteri; order Perciformes; family Artedidraconidae; genus Pogonophryne; species Pogonophryne albipinna. The sequence goes on from CM053251.1 coordinate 32,897,189, forward strand.
TGTAGCGACCGGTACATTAATGGGAAACCCTAAATGTTTAAGCACCCTCTATGAAACGTCAAGCTACCCCACAGCACCCCAAAATAAATATCTGGCGCCGCCACTGAGCCTGACTATTTGTGTTAGGGGGGCCCGACTTATTTTTTTCTCCAAAGGGGGGGCCTGACAGAAAAAGTTTAAGAACCACTGACTTAGACAGTGAGAGGGAGGGGCATGATCGGGTTTCGTCCCACATGGCTCAATAGGCACACACTGTAGACACTAATTAGAAGAACACAGACTAAAACAGCAATGTACAGATGAATCAGATGATTAAACATGATCTTAAAATATATTTTATATATTTTTTTGTAATCTCTGTGAGGCGTTCAGAAATTGAAAAAAGCAACACCGAAGACAGCATAGTTTATGTTATATACTTATACAGGTAATACTGGAGCCATCTTCCGATGCAAAAAAACAACTGCTAAATCATATAACCTGAATTTGTTTTTTGTGCTTGCTCAATAATTGGATCTATTTCTCGGTTCTTGCTTTTTTCCCCTTCAAGATCACAAATCCAGATTTTGCTTTTCTTTTTTCAACTTCTGCTGCTTATTGGTGTCACATTAGCCACGTGTTTGCTCTGGATCAGCCCTTTACCTCTCACACTAAACAGGTCTTGTTAGTGTAATCGTTATTCTCGCGTCCAGGAGAGAAGCTTTAAAAGTAAGAGACAATGGAGTCTCTGAGAAAGGTTCAAATGGGTACTTTAATTAAATGGCGTGGTAATAAAACAAGCAGGAGGTAGTTGGGGAGAGAGAGGCTGCTGCTCCCTCTCGCAGTGGCGGCCGTGGAAAAGAGACCGAACGAAGCTCCCTCGCCTAACTATATATCTCATCATTTGGCTCCTCCTCGTGTGCCGGTTGGCGTAGTAGGGGGTCCTCCCTCCTCTGGTCTTCAATATCCGTTATTGCGCATAACAGAGGATTCAGACATTGTACATTCAATACATAACTATACACGCCTTTTCTCCTCATACTCTCTTTCATGACTTTTTATTTAAATGCATTATAACGGCTGTAAGTTACTTTAGTAATACTGGAAGTACTTTACGGCAGTTATCATTTACGGTAGCCCCGGATGTCGTCATAGCTACATACGTTAAACTTATTAAAATAAACTGTACCTTCATTTAATATTCAGCAATAATAATATCTCAACGTCTATTGATGTAGTGTTAAAATCAGTAGGTTTTGGTGTGCAACACTCAGTGTCATTTTCACATTCATATTTCTAGAACACGTAATATTAACCACATGCTAAATGCTAACCGGAGATGAAGGATTTTCAGAATAAAAGCTTGGCATTAAGATTGTGCGAGAACTTTTTCAGAATAAAACAGCTTTTAAGCTGACGGTATGTTTAAACTAAATTATGCCATAAAACATTGATTTTAATTTCTAACAATCCCTCCTTACACACCTTTTTAAGGTGTGTAAATAATACTGAAATCAATGAGTTCTTCATCTGAACTTTGCATAGTACATAACTCTTATCAAAAACATACAATCAAAATGGAATGGTTCAATAACCTTCATCAAAAATACAAAAAATACTTTGGCTGGTCTTCAAACATAAAAGTTTTTCTTTGTGCATAACTTCTAGTGTTAACATTCAATATCACTCTACCAAATAGCAGCAATTAGCTTAGTGTCAGAACATTTCTTACTCCCTCCTTTAACATAAATCGTTCTCATACTACATTCAGTGTTAAGGCACTTGTTTTTACAAAGTATAAAATAAACATACTATTTTAGAATAGGACGAAATAATAAAGAATACACCATCTTGGAATTGTGCATGGTTCTTCATTATAATGATTTCATCATTTGAAATATCACATCAGCTGGACATTCTTTGAACAATCTCATAATTGAACATCCATATCATTTTAAACAATCTCATCTTTTACATCCATCTCTGTGTATGGGGGTGGATCGTCTTATTCTGCTAGCATTTGTAACTGTTTCCTTATGAGAAATGTACCCTCCCTCCTTTCATACCTTTTCAGGTATATCTAGTATCTAGTATATCTAGTATCTGGTGTAAGGGGTAGGGTTAGGGTTAGGGTAATGTTGTGAATCGAGTGGCCCATGGTGGTGGTGGGGTTATGGTATGGGCAGGCGTATGTTATGGACGACAAACACAGGCCACTCGATTCACAACATTACCCTAACCCTAACCCTACCCCTCACACCAGATACTGACTGGTTTTCGGACCCCCCCAGACCCCCCCAATAAAGCAAAAATGCACGTTTCAGAGTGGCCTTTTATTGTGGCCATTCTAAGGCACACCTGTGCAATAATCATGCTGTCTAATCAGCATCTTGATATGCCACACCTGTGAGGTGGGATGGATTATCTCGGCAAAGGAGAAGTGCTCACTATCACAGATTTTTTCAGATTTGTGAACAATATTTGAGAGAAATGGTTATTTTGTGTATATAGAAAATGTTTTAGATCTTTGAGTTCATCTCATGAAAAATGGGAGCAAAAACAAAAGTGTTGCGTTTATATTTTTGTTCAGTGTAGCTTTAGGTAGCAAAACACGGAGATATGCTCACTTTAGCTGTTATTCTGATCAAAAGTCGTGTACAATGGCATTAAAACGAGAAAAAACGCGGCTGAAGGTTAATCCATAGGTTAATCCAATAACCTTAAGTCACTTTGAAAAAAGTATTGATAATCCATAATTCCATTTTAATGCAAAAATCGGAGAAAGAAAATTAGGTTAAGGTTAGGGCAGCTTCCGGTTTTTCTACTCGTCAATCTCACTCCTTATTTGGTAACCTGTGTGTGTATGTGGAACTTTCCCTCGATTCCATTGGCTCCCACGGTTAAAAAGAGATGTCAATCATCCAAATCGACCAAGGGGGGCCAGAAATATGGAAAATCCACCCAAATGACCCCAGAAGTGTGTTTTTTTGCTAAATCTCTCTAAAAAAGGTCACATTTCACTTGTTTTGGATCAATCTTGATACAGGGTACTTATTATATGTTGTACTTTGGATTCCTAAAGCTTTTAGTCTACTAACCCATCATCCAAGGGTAGTTTTCACGGACACTATAATTTACATTTTTTTACTATGTTCAATCTGAATTTACTTTAAAATAAAAACATCTATATTGATTCTGACTTTTCTACATCCAACTCACAGGTTTATCATTACTTTGAGAAAAAAGATTATTAATTTAACCCTTTTAGAAGGTAAGATATGGTCATTTGTTCTGGGAATGTCATTTTCGAGCCTGAGACCTGAAAAACAGGCTCAGGGTTTAACAGACTAAAAAGGGCTACGGCCTTCAATAAAACTACAGTGATAGAGAGATGAGAGAATAACCGTTGATAACATGAATATGATCACTGACTAGCCTATTTAAATTAGTAAAGTTTTGTTTACTTAGGCTCAGCGGTCACGCACTGCCTCCCTGGAGCCACCGTCCCGGTTATCCTGGAGAAACTCCCGGGGCTGCTGCACTCACTCCGTCCTCTGTCAATCGTCTAATCGTCCATGTGGGGTCTAACGATACAGCCCGCCAGCAGTCGGAGCTGACAAAAAAGGGTTTTAAGAAACTTTTTATTATTTTACGGAGCTGTGAAAAGTCGGTTTTTATCTCAGGTCCGATCCCAACGCTAGGCCGCGGAGCAGGGCGTTTCACTAGCATCCTCAGCCTCCACACCTGGCTCCAATCCGCCTGCAGAGCTGCCAATTTTGGTTTTATTGACAATTTCAATCTATTTTGGGACCGACCCGCCCTCTTCGGCACTGATGGAATCCACCCCAGCAGGCTTGGTAGCCGCATGCTAGCGGGTAACATGCATCACGCTGTTCAGACCTCTCCCTGACTTTTTCAGCGCCACGTTGACACATCCCCCTCTCCGGCGGTGTCATCCAAGGCCACTGTTTCCACGCCTGCCGTCTCGCTCTCTGGCGCCACCCAACGACCAGAGGCTTCTATACCAGTGCAGCGTCCCATTTGTGTTGTGGCCTGCTTACCCAGGCTGGCGACTCGGACTGAGAACAGAGGATCCAAGGGCATCCGTCTGAATGTATGTAATGTATCAAATTGTGTAGTGATTCCACGTGCTCCACGGTCTATCGTTAACAGTCAGAGTGGTGGTATGTCAAACACACTCAAACTGGCTTTATTAAATGTCAGGTCTTTAGCAGGTAAATCATTTTTAATCAATGATTTTATCACCAAGCACAACCTGGATTTTATGTTTTGAACTGAAACTTGGTTAGACCAAAACAACAGCACAGCTGTTCTTATAGAATCAACTCCTCCCAACTTTAATTCTATGAGTCAGGCAAGACTACATAAGAAAGGGGGTGGAGTAGCTATTTTGTTTAATGACTTATTTCAATGCAAGCAGACTATGAATGGAAACTTTGCTTCTTTTGAATATGTGGCCCTTCAGTCGAAATGCTCCTTTCGAGCTCTTTTCCTAAACATCTACAGACAACCCAAATACTGTGCAAGCTTTTTTGATGATTTTACAAAGTTGCTGTCTATAGTGCGTATTGACTGACCGTTTAATCATTGTTGGCAATTTTAATATCCATGTTGACAACCCTGAGGACAGAGGGGCTAAAGAACTGTTGTGTTATTGACAATTTTGGACTGACTCAGCATGTCAAGGGTCCGACGCACAATAAGGGGCACACCCTGATGAGGGGCCATTAGGGATATTATTCCGAAATACCGTTCACATACACATGTGAAACACTCTCACACACACATATGAAATGCTCTCATATACACATATGAAACGCTCTCACACACACGTGAAACGCTCTCACACACACATGAAACGCTCTCACACACATGTGAAACGCTCTCTCACACACACGTGAAACGCTCTCACACACACGTGAAATGCTCTCTTTCACACACATGTGAAACGCTTTCATACACACATGTGTAATGCTCTCACACACACATGTGAAATGCTCTCACACACACACACACATGAAACGCTCTCACACACACATGTGAAATGCTGTCATTTACACATGTGAAACGCTCTCATACACACATGTGAAACGCTCTCATATACACATATGAAACGCTCTCATACACACATGTGAAACGCTCTCATATACACATGTGAAACGCTCTCATATACACATGTGAAACGCTCTCATATACACATGTGAAACGCTCTCATATACACATGTGAAATGCTCTCATATAAACATGTGAAACGCTCTCATATACACATGTGAAACGCTCTCATATACACATGTGAAATGCTCTCATATAAACATGTGAAACGCTCTCATATACACATGTGAAACGCTCTCATATACACATGTGAAATGCTCTCATATAAACATGTGAAACGCTGAGTTCAGTATTGAATTAATTTGCTTTTCAGTTAAAAAAGGAAGGCCTTCCTGTCACATGAAGGAAACAGGAAGACTTCACTTTATGAATAGCATGACATTGCTAACATTTCAAAGAGCCCTTCTTAAACCAAAATGAATTTTCATCTGTTCCTCGTTGTGTTTCAAGTACAAACTTTATTTTTTGCGGTGGAAGGAAATGAAGAGGATTTTTTTACGTTTTTGTACTAGTGCTTTGCAATGCATTGAGTAACTGCAAACAGAAGAATCCAACAACTTTGATCAAGAGAGGCTGTATAGAATGCTTGATGACCACACAAGGACTCTATCTGCATATCTTACTGTTTCGAGGTATGGTGAGGATAATACGGATGTCAGTAATCTTCTAGGATCCTTGTATAGATGTTTTCGCAACTTGCTACATGCACATGAGACCAGACGGAGAACCACTGATGTGACAATCAATTTAATACCCCCAACGACATTGTGAGGCCATGCAGGTCGACCCCAATACAGGATAACCGCTGAACAAATGTCCCACTGTGTTTCAATTGGTATGACATGGTCAAGAATTGCATCATGCTTTGGAATTAGTCGGAGAACCCTATACAGACACAGGCAAACTCTGGGAGTTGAGCCATTAAGCTATGCAGTATTGTCAAATCAAGACCTGGACAGCATTATGACAAACATACTACAGAACACTCCAAATGCAGGGGAAGCATATGTACTTGGAAGCCTGAGATCACGTGGCCTAAGAGTTCAGCGCTGGCGGGTCAGACAAAGCCTGCATCAAGTGGATCCCATTGGGCGGTCTTTTAGACATCGACACGCTATAAGACGAAGGGTCTACAGTGGTAAGTTGACTTGTAAACTGCTCAAATGTGCAGGTTTTAAGTACATGCTTACTTTAATGTATTGTATTTCTCCCAACAGGCATTTTGACGGCAACCACAAGCTGGTTAGGTGGCGGATGGTCTTTCATGGCTGTGTTGATGGCTTTAGCAGGACTATTGTGTACTTACGGTGCTTGTCTAACAACATGGCTTCAAGTGTCTTGTCATTATTTTTAGATCCAGTAGAGAACTTTGGTTTGCCTTTAAGGGTCAGATGTGATCATGGTATGGAAAATATACGTGTTGCCCGTTTTATGTTGGAAAGTAGAGGATTAAACAGTCGTAGTGTTATTACAGGTGTTTCAGTACACAACCAAAGGATTGAGAGACTATGGGCAGAACTAAATAGCGTTGTATCAAGACACTATGCAAACATTGTTACCTTCATGGAGGAATAAGGTATACTGGATTCATTAAATTAACTTCATCTTTTTTGTCTACATTACGTCTATTTACCAAAACTCGAAAGGGCAGTAACAGAATTTGTCAACCAGTGGAACAACCATGGCCTTTCCACACAAGGGGGGCAGATACCTCTTCAGTTGTGACATTCAGGTGTCATACACAATGTAGGAATTCATCCAGTTATAAATGACATTTTTGATGTCGACAACTTTTACGGGAATGATGAAGAGGGGCCATTACCTGAACTGCAAACAAATAACAACGTAATAATTCCAGACATCGATGTTACCTTAAATGAGACAATCATGAACAATATACAAGTTAATCCACTAGAAAATGATGGTAACCATGGCATTGATGTTTTCTGTTCACTTTTGCAATATTTTCAGTAAAGTCATTTTGTAGATATCTTGTTTTGAAACAAGAAATTAACATAAATAAACATTTGTTCAAAACTATGAAAAGGAGTTCATATCATTTTCTTTCTTTTTTTCAAGTCATTTTGCAAGAAAAGCAAGTACTGAATTATTAATGTTTGGAAGGTTTTTATTTTAAACATATTCACACATACACCAACTTTCTCCTGTGTGTTTCTTTTTATAGAAGGAAAACTTTATAACTTTCATCACTTTTAGGACAATTAACTCTCCTTTCATCCCACCCATTTGTTAAGGGACTTTCAATAATGTTGCTACAGTAGTAATGTTTTTTCCCCCTCAACACCACTAAACCAATTGCAGAGAAAACAAACAATCAAACCAACACCTTTCCTAACACAATCACCTGAATTCAAAATCAGCAACCTCTGATTTATTCATGACCTGCCAAACCCATATGTGTTCCCTAAAGCAAAATCAAACTTGTCTTTAAAGACTCCGTATGACACATGTGTTGGCAATAGGAAACAATGGGGTTGAGGCAAAGTCATCCTCTCCATTGTGAATGAATTCGACCGAAGGTGTAGGGGAAAAGCCGATGGGTGGCACCACAGATGCGCCTGTTGCGAATGCCAATATTTTCTGTACTTTGGTTGGCCCTTCTTCTTCTATAAAAAAAGAAAACACTATTTAGGGACCAATTAATCTGCATATTTAACAATTTTAAAGTAATAATACTCAAATGTAAATACAGACAATATTTTACTTGTTGTATAAACTGATAGTTACCTTCTGCATCCTGGAGATAGTCTCTCCAGTAGGTTACAACCCTCTCTTCTGCAGTTCTCTTGTTGCTCCCTTCTGGAGAGAGTTGAATGATGAAGAGATTGTCCATCTGGTCAGCACTGAGAAGATGTTCCTCGTAGCAGAATAACGGCTTAAAGCTGTCAGGATGTTTTCTGACTGCATCAAGAACACCAAGTGTCTTCATGCCTTCACAGAATCTGTGCACATTGCATGGGAAACATTTTAGTAATTTTGCAGAATTTAAATAAGGTTTCTTATTAACTTATTATTTGACAATGTGTGTCCTTAAAAGTTTTAGTGAATTTAATCCTACACCATGTTGGTCAATTATTCAAATGCTGACCCCTATTCTGAATAACCTGACTAAATAATCAACACTGAATACCTTTTGAAATGGACCTTGGACCCTGTGGACAACCTGAGACATCACTATGTCCTTAACCAGCAGCTCCCTGTCACTGTCTGAATGCACTGGCCTTAGACATCCTGCATTTGCCAGGTAGTCAAGTAGAGGTGCCGTCGACTCCTCAAGCTCCTCAGCTGTTGTACTTTCAGATACCTATAGCATCACAAGGAGCATCATGGTGGCTTGTTATGGAGGCTTCTTATTATTATTATATTCTTATAATTTATTTGTAAAAAAAAAAAAGGCAGAGGTCTGCAAGGTTACATGATGCCTAAACAGCTCATAGCTATGCACAGTTTTTCTTTCACATTGTTTATAAATGTGATAGAAAATATAATTGGCTGATTACACTTGTCTGTTAAATTATGGAATTCCAACAACACATGGAAAGTGAACATTCAGCAAAAGACTAGAGAGGACCCAAACTCTTTAACTTGCAACTGACCTTTCTGACTTTCTTAAGGAGTTCTGGATCAGCAATTTCCTCAAGAGCTGGATTGGCTGAACCCTTAACAAGTAGTGAGAAGATGGTTGGTGATAGGAAGTTTGGTGGAGGACCACCATGCACCAAACTTACTGCAATTGCTCTTCCAGCTAAGTAGTACCGGTCCTCTCGTAGAGCTGCAAAACAATAATTAAAAAGAAAAATTTATATTGATAACAGTGGCGAGCCGTGACTTTTATACCTAGGCCCTCTGACCCCCACCCCTTCCCTCGAGTTATTACGTCACAGCTTATACTTCAGCGGAATATCAAAACAACGGCCCGGGATGCAAAACGCATCAATGAAAGCGACCCTCTACCACACAAAACAACACCTGTAAATAACCCTATTTGTGTTCTTTGAAATTGAAAAGGATATTACATTGTGTTTGTTACTTTCGTTGCAGTTGTATGTCTTAAGTGTAATTTGGCATGCTTTTATTTTGAAGGCGAGTTAATGCTGTTGACAGGAAGTTGTTGTTGCTATGGAAACAAGAAAAGTTTCACAGCGGGCGGAACTTGTCATAAAGTCCGATAATAACACCCACCCATTTAGAGGGAAGATATGATTGGTCAATTGTACGGTCATTTGACATTACTCTCTCGTTCAGTTACTATAGCTGGGCCCTCTGTGAATTCATAGCTGGACCGCCTAGACTATGGAGCTATTTCAGGGTCATAAGTTTTGATCATTCAAAAAAATACAATTTATTTGAAAGTTCAAGTTTTTATCCTGAACTTTGAAAAATACAATGATGTATTCAAAATAAAAATAAGTACTTGAAATAATTTTTCAGGTTGAATATTATTTTGATTCAGTTCAGCAATTTTTTTGAATAAAATATTTATTTTCAGATTTCACTTTTATACATATTTTGATATTTGAATCCTTATTTTTTTCAGTTGCAGATTTTTCGTTTTCAGATTCAAAACAATTATTTTTTCAGTTTCAAATCTTGTTTTTTAGGTTTCACATTGCTTTTCACCTTCAGATCGTTTTTCGCTTTCAGATCGTTTTTTTCCGCTTTCAGACTTTTGACCCTGATATTGCTTGTGGGGGCGGGGCTTAGCAAAGAGTAGTTTGGCATCCTGAGTGACAGGCCTCCCTCTGTCATGTTGCCTTCAAGGATGTTAGGTAGCGCGAGAAATGTAACTCAATACTTTCTATACACAACAATACTCCCGTGATTGGTGGTAAACAAAACTAATACCAGCGTCAAAGTTCCGTTAAGCGAGCTGTTGAGCATCGTAGTTTGCAAATATCAAGGTATTAGAGCAATAAACTGTGCTAGAATGTGAAATTACGTATCCGCAATCAAGCATTGTCCTTCCCCACTTCTGTCTGGTCTAAGCTGTTTCACAATGTCAATAATCACAAATGCTGTTCTACAGGAGCCGAGCAACCTGGATCTAAGCAATACGCACACACAAACCCTATACTAACACAGAACACTACGACACACTGCTAATCAGTGTGCTCGCACAGAAACCCTACTGAACACACTGCTAAGCAGTCTAACGAGGCACAGAATACACACTGCTAAACAGTCTAAGGAATCACAGAACGATGGCAGTATCACAATGAGCGGTTTGAGGCGTCTGTCACACAATACAGAGCCTCCCGAATGGTGTCCGTGCCCGGCCTATATACTCCTCCCCCGGATGACGTGGCAGAAGCGGGCAGGGATTGGGCGACGTCCGTCCAATCACCGCGGATGTTGCGAGGTCGAGACGGCCACTGACAGCATAGGAACGGCACAGCTCATTTACATACACACACACGAACAGAGTTAAGGGCACAAGGTAGCAGCAGCTGTAACACCCCCCCCCCCCCCCCCTTAAGACACAAACCCCACAGGGTTTTTTTGTGAACCATAACACATAATAACACCATGACCACAGAACACATCATTACAGTCTGGACAACGCATCTGTGAACACATTCTCTGAACCTTTCTTGTGGCAGATTTGCAGGTTGTAGTCCTGGACGATCAGAGCCCACCGCATGAGACGCTGGTTGTGATTGTACATGCGGGACAAAAAGACAATGGGGTTATGATCGGTAAACACTGCAACCGGCAAATAACTGGACCTGACATAAACCTCAAAGAGCTGGAGAGCTAACAACAAAGCAAGGGTCTCCTTTTCAATGGTAGAATAGCGGACCTGCTGTTTGTTGAACTTGCGGGAAAAATAACAGACAGGATGATCAACTCCGTCCGCATCCTCCTGCAGTAAAACAGCACCAGCCCCCACTGCACTGGCATCCAGCTCGAGTTTAAAGGGCTTCGCAAGATCGGGAGCAGCGAGTACAGGAGCGTGACTCAAGAGTGTCTTTACACACTCAAAGGCATGTTGGCACTCAGGGGTCCAAACGTAGTCCACCTTGGGACTTATCAACTTAGTTAGGGGTTGGGCTACAGTGGAAAAATTGCGGCAGAAACTGCGGTAGTAGCCGGCCATACCGAGGAAACGGCGGAGATCACTCCTGGTGCCGGGCACCGCACATTCAGCCACCGCAGTAACCTTAGCTTCCACTGGTCTGACTTGGCCTTGCCCAACCTGCTTCCCTAAATATGTGACCGTAGCTTTACCAAACTCACATTTGGCCAGGTTCAACGTAAGCGACGCCTGTGCGAGCCGGGTGAATACTTGCCCCAGGATCTTCATGTGCATCTCCCAGGTGGGCGTGTACACAATGAGATCATCTAAATAGGCGTTACAGTTACTTATTCCGGAGAGGACAGTATTCACCAATCTTTGAAACGTAGCAGGAGCATTACACATACCAAACGCCATGACTGTGTACTGCAGGAAACAGTCAGGTGTAGCGAAAGCGGAGATCTGTGAGGCACGGTCCGTTAAAGGTACCTGCCAGTAACCTTTAAGTAGGTCCAATTTACTGACATATTTCGCAGAACCTAAATTGTCGATGCAATCCTCCATTCTCGGCAAGGGATAGCAATCTGTCACCGTAACAGCGTTCACCTTACGGTAGTCCGTGATAAAGCGTGGAGAACCATCAGATTTCGCTTCTACAAGACACGGCGAACACCATGGGCTAGAGCTCTGTGTCGCCAGGCCATTTGATACAAGATATTCAGCCTCCTGTTTCATAAGCTCGCGCTTGGTCGGATTGGCACGGTACGGATGTTGTTTAATCGGCCTCGCGCCTTTTACATTGATGTCATGCGTTATCACATTAGTTTGTGTCGGGACATCATGGAAAAGGCACGGGAAACGATCTACCAACTGGGTTATGTCATGCTGCTGTCCCTCCTGCAGATGACCTAACGTAGTTGGCAATGTCTTTACCATCTCTGAGTTGCATAATCGAGCACCCGGCTGGTGATGGGAAGGAACTATCTGTAACAATTAATGCGGAAGCAGCTACTCTTTGATTAGCCAAGCCGGCCGGCGAACTATCAGTGGCGGTGCGTGAATAATAACGCTTCAACATGTTCACATGACAGACGCACGTTTTTCGTCGTCTCTCTGGAGTACCAATCACATAATCGGTGTCACTGAGGCAATCACAGATTTCGTACGGGCCGAGGAATTTTGCTGAGAGCGCAGAGCCGGGGATAGGCAATAGTGCGAGAACCTTATCACCTATTTCAAAGTGCCTAGGGACAGCGGCACGGTCATAATTACGCTTCATGACAGCTTGTGAAGCGGATAGCGACTCTCTAGCGACTGAATTTGCTCGGTGCAAACGCTCACGAAACTGACTAACGTAATCCAATACGTTTTTATTTGGAGGATTATCAGTCGAAAGAAACTCATCGTGTAGGATTTTAAGTGGACGTATGACCGAAAACGAGCTCCGCGGGACTGAATCCTAATGACTCCTGAACAGCTTCACGGGCTGCGAACAAAACGAAGGGCATTCCCTCATCCCAATTGTTTTCTGTCTCCATACAGTATTTTCGCAGCATGCTTTTTAAAGTCTGATGCCACCGTTCTAACGCCCCCTGCGACTCGGGATGATACGCACTGGATATTACATGTTTAACTTGCAGTGTTTGGAGGACCTGTTTGAACAACTTAGATTTAAAATGTGTCCCTTGGTCACTCTGAATTACACGCGGGATTCCAAATGTAGAAAAGAACTTCGTCAAAGCCTTAACTACAGCAGCGGAAGTAATGCTACGCAGTGGAATAGCTTCAGGGAAACGAGTAGACGTACACATAATGGTGAGTAAATACTGTTGACCTGTTTTTGTACGTGGTAAAGGGCCAACACAGTCTATCAACACCCGGTCGCAGGGCTCACCTATAGCCAGTATGGGATGTAACGGAGCTTGAGGAATTTTTTGGTTAGGCTTACCGACAACCTGACACACATGGCAGCAGCGGCAGAAGCTAGAGACATCCTTCTTTAAACCTGGCCAAAAGAAATGCTTGAGGATTATTTGATAAGTTTTAGTCACGCCCAAGTGTCCCGACCATTTGCTTTCATGCGCTACAGATAGTACATGTTGGCGGTATGGCGCCGGCACGACTACCTGATGCACTACACTCCAGTCAGCTTCAGCAGTAGCAGTGAGGGACCATTGGCACACAAACAGAGTTAAGGGCATAAGGTAGCAGCGGCTGTAACACCCTGCTACATAAAATCTTGGATTTTATTGTTATTTTAATTAAATTGTCAATCTATTTGAAAGTTGAATGTAAAGTCACCATACAATATAATACTATGCACAAAAATGTTCCTTTATTAATAAAAAAAGAAGCAAGTGATTACCAGTACTGTCAAGAACCAGGCTTTTGCAGTTTTCCTTCCCCTCAAACATTGGAGATCTTGCGATGGTCTCCATCAGTAGCCGTAAGTACTCCCTCCTCGGCCCTCCTTCATCAATTCCTTCTTCCTGTCTCCCCATGTCATCAGAAAACTTGACATAAATGATCGAAGTGGGGTCATAGGATAGCCTTTGAAATCCCCGTGTGGCTCCCTCCCAGACAGCTGACCGATTAATATTACATTTGCACTGTCAATTCGAATTAATTTAGCTTGAGAGTTCCAGCAGTATTTCTTTAGTAGGGACCTTTTCTGCACTATGAAGACAAAAAAATGATTAAAAACATAGTTATATATATATTTCACAATAACCCACATTCTGCTAATGTAAGCACCTACAAATGATTTAAATATGAATTGTTAACAACATTTTGATTACACCATGCATATAAGTTATCATGATCTCTCACTCAGTTGCAGTGTGCTACTTACATTTGACACTCCATGCTGGCCATAGGCGGCGCGTGAGGCTCAGGTTTGGGAAGGCTAAATAACTTAATAATTATTTTTTTTACCTGACGCTACCCGGCCGCCTCCGGCGTCTATAGAAAAGAGATCAACTGCTGACCAATCAGAGCTCAGTGTGCGGAGTTTAAATCTATCAAGTCATATTACAGGAGAAAGGAAATACGGTTTAAACTGCCATATGCAGAGAAGACGCCGATGTGTCGCACACCAGGCACTTATCATTCATATCACATCATCAATCAGATCATCGATCATAATATATCATATTTCCTTATCTGAGTCAGCTTCTCGAGCCGTATCTGGCCGTGCAACACTTACATTGTCCCATACTGTTATGCAGAAGTATTATTTTAAGCAACACATTGGGTTGACAAAACACTCTACTCAAATGTAATTAAAGTCAGATCCACTCGTGTCTTTTAGATGGGGCAGTATCATAAAACTGTTGTACGCTTTCAGACACTCGGTAGTCTATTTATTTTTTAACCAGTTGTTCTATATTCACCTTGCAGGTGCAACTATGTGGCTTGTTTCCTGGATTATATGTTTAAGTCATGGATGTTTAAAGTTCATATTTGTCTAATAGTTTACTTTTCATTAATGAAGTATGACGCTGCGCTGTCAGTACACTTGTCCCTGTTTGTGATTGGTCAAATGTTGCTAACCCGGCCCCTTTCAGGTGAACGCGCACTCAGCTGGAGAGAGAAACCCTGGTTGATTTACGGAGTTGATAACCAGCGTCGTAGGACCGCTTGAGATCTCGTTTGTTAGGGTTAGTTAAGATAACTCAAACATATCCAGGGTCTGTTGAACTGGCTTCGTAGTACAGGGCACAGGTGGCTGCATAGCAGCGCTAATGTCAAAGACACAAACATTATACATTATATTTTTATTTTACCAGGATGCAGTGACAAAAATATTTGGGAAGGCTTAGCCTTCCCTAGCCTACAGTACCCGCCGCCCCTGATGCTGGCAATAATGGCCTTGTTAAATTCCTCATCATCATAGGACTCTTGAGAAAGAGTAGAGACATGGTTTACAGATGTAGCAGCTTATTTAGGACAGTTTGAAACGCGAGGCCGGTGGTCGGCCCGTGGTCGGCCCGTGGTCGGCCCGTGGTCGGCCCGCGATAAGAGACAGCCTCCAGTCTGACTTGAGACCGCCCCCGTGATAAATACATTTAATTATTGTGAAGCCAGCTGCAATGGATCCACCAGGGGGTGCAGTGGGGTTCCACACTGGAGCTCATGTGAAATCAACTTCGATACAGTACACTGGATGTACAGTATGTCTGGTACTACTGTATAGCGGATCTTTGTAAAGATCCATATGTCACGGATAGGATCATAGTCTGTGCTAAATAAGAGACATGTAATCATTTACAAAATATCACCATAATGTTGTTTAGTCGAAAAAAACGAACGAGAGGAAATGCAGCCGGCTCTCGATTTTTAATCCTAATTTAATCATCATCTTCACCACGATCATTTATGTTTATGTTCGCCGAATTGACATGAAATCACTAACAAATATGAATATACTGTATTCAACTTCATTAAAATGTTATTAACGTGCCTAAACTCAGTAATTCACAAAAAATATTTATATTTTAATGTAGCCTCGTCAGGCAGGTCAGGATCCCGACGCGTATCCCTGGGTGTTATTTTCCCCATAAGGAACAAGTCGCTGCAAATTATCCCGCTTATTACATGGCCACATTCTCAACAAAGTAACGACATGACTCCCAATATTAATTGAAATGCTTTTATGGATTTAGAAAATGTTTTTATTGATTTAAAAAATAGTTGTATGTATTGATTTAAATTTACATGCATCCGTTAAGAAAAATAGTCCGTTGTTACCGATTTTTAAACAGTCTGAATGCTGTGTGTTTACACACCTAATGGCCCATCAGCCACAGCTCTCTCCCCCCCCCCCCTGATCTTTCTTCTCCAGCAGTTAAGTTAACTGTAGGTTACTCTGAGTGACAAGCTTACAGTTAGTGAAGTAAAAAAAATGTTTTGTAAGTCACGACCTGGTTGTTTCATTCATAACCGGGGCTGCACATAACTGGTGCGCAGGTGCGCATGCGCACCTCCGCCAAAAAAAGAGCACCGGGTCATTTGAAAAAAGGCGCATTTGCGTACCAACATTGAGAGAGGGAGAGAGAGAAGAGAGAGAAGGGAGAAGAGAAAAGAGAGGAGAGAGGAGAGAGAGAAAGATATTTGCGAGTTGCATATGAACTCAGGGTCGGCCCGTAGCACTGGCGTTATAGATGTTCGCCTAGGGCGCCAGATCTGGGGAGGCGCTGTGCTGGTAGCTCTGGGAGGGAAACAAATATTTTTGACCGTTGGGGCTCATCCTAATTTTCGGCCTTGATGTAACAATATTCATAATTAAGTAAATGTAACACCCTTTTCACCCCGGTTACACGTTTCATTTGCCCTGTACGATGGGCGCTGTAAGTGATGAAAATGGGGGATGTTGGCTTATCTGGCGCCCGCAGCTCACAGCCAAAATGCGAGTGAGCGAGGGAGAGAGAGAAGGGCGCACCGCCTGGTACCGGCGCTGTTGTTATTAGAATCTGGTGCTAGCTGCTATAACGGATGTTAGAAGAAGATGTTTCGACAATAATGTGGAGGGAGAGTCCTCTCCAGTCAGACTGAGAGGCTGATAACTACAGCTCAGTGAGGTAAAGGACTCTTGAGTGTTTAGATAGTTCACTTTAGTCTAAATTCAAACTGTTTGGTCACAATTTATGTAAACACATATTTCCAAGGCACTCCTTTATAATTATTGGGATAAACAGGTTTGAAATCATTCCAATGCATACTATAGGACAGTAACCAAAAATATCCTAAGAGAGATAAAAAAAAAAAAAATGCATAAATGAATAAATGTTAAGGTAAAATAAGATATGAATGAACAACACAAATAAAATAAGTTACATTCATTTGTTATTGGCTATGGTAGGTTATTGGTTATGTTCACATACTTATTTGATTACATCCACTTGTCTAAGATGAAAACAGAGACTTTCGACCCAAAACCAGCTGTTGACTTGTGGATGCAAGCAGCTAATCAGACTCAACCAGAGAGAAAGAAGTAGGCCTACATCATCAGCTACCATGTCTGACAGAGAGGAGAACAGTGAGGAGAACAGTCAGGAGGGTAGTGATGACAGCTTGTAGGATTACTGGTCGTGCTAATGTTGTCTTGTGTTCACCTCTGCATGTGTGTTCTGTGTTCACCTCTGTGTGTTCAGTGCCGTGTGTCTGGCAAATAAAGTCAAGACCCCCTCAAAAGTTACGGTTTATTTCATTTTAAGGATGAGCACCAAGCAACATCTCCAGGTGCTCCTTTGAGAACCAGGGCAAAAAAGTGATGGCACCCCTGTTCATAACGCTCCAAATGCTACTGTTTCCACTCGGACTTCAATACAGCTACACCATTGTTTGGTTTCCATGGTGGCGCGTCTCTTTAGTAGCGCGCACTCCTTTCATGTAAATTACAGGTCCAGCCAGGTAAAACAGTGCACTTCTCTTTCCCGCACTACTGTGACAGACCATGGTGCTGGGTCAGCCACTAACATATTCATATTGCTCTTCTCAAAAAGAGAAATATGAACAATAGTTTTTAACTGAAATGATCAAATAAAGTCAAAATATCACAGTGTTTACAAACATTGACCATACCGTTCACCAGCCCCCACCCCCCTGCCTACAGTAGGCCTATGTTGAGTATACTCTTTGTTTAAAACTAATTGGCCATCGGAATGTGTGTGTCCCAACCCGCCCCCTGTGATATCTCTTCTCCAGCAGTCTGGTTTGTGTTCCCATATTTATGCTGTCGCAGTTCCTAAATGACACGTTTACACCTTAAAACGATGTTTAAAACGAAAAGTAAACGTTCAGGGTTTTTATTAATGGTAATTTTCAGACTGTGAGTTGTTTAGTGGTAGCTCATATAGTCTTGATTCTTGTGGTTAAACTTTTCGCTCAGTATTTGATGGTAGTGGTGTCGAAATTCATTCGTCACTTCCTTTTCAGTTTGTTTTAATCTTTTTTTATTTTATTATTGTTACGTCCTGTCTGTATACACATGCTTTAAAATGCATTGTTTAATTCTACATATTTGTCATATAATAATCAAATTATATGTTTACATAGTCTTTGTCAGCATATTTTTGCCATGTTATACACCCCTTGCTATCTTACATAATAAAAGTGTCACAGATTGATGCATTTAACTTCAATATAAAGAAAAACTTCTTCTGTTGTAACAACAATAACATTATAAATAGTAACATAGCTGAACATGGTATTGCACATTTAGCTTTGAGTGTTACTGACCTGAGATGTTTTTATTACATGAATTCAGGTGACTGAGGCTTTTTAACATAGACTTTTCAGTGTCCCGCATTGTGCACAGAACTGTCCCACATTAGGAAATGCAGATTGTCTGAGACAACTTGGCACTAAGAGTACTGATATGTCTCCCATTTCTTTTCTGAGTGTAATATCTGCATTTTCTCTTTTGGTTTGATTAGGACACATCCTGGGGATTGTGTTTACAAACATTGACCATACCGTTCACCAGCCCCCACTGTATATTGATTTTTGACTTTGTTTAGAGCAGTGAATTCTCTTTCAACTTGGCACTAAGAGTACTGATATGTGTACCATTTATTTTCTGAGTGTAATATCTGCATTTTCTCTTTTGAAAAACGAAGTCTTAGTTTGGCCACTCATTTTTAATCACACACACGTCTCCCCATCCCATTCAAATTCAAATTCTTGACTGGAAGGGCAGTGTTGCCTACATGTAAATGAATGGCATTGCCTATATGCATTTGAAAATAAATAGTACCCCCCTCTGAGTGACTATCTGTTGACTTCACATCTTGTCACAAACCAGGGGACTTTACTTCCTGATTTTTGGAATACAAAATAATTTATCTGTGTACGTGTTTTACTGAACGAGCATACTGTACTGTGATCTGCATGCACTTATCAAACATTTAATTAAAGTAGTGAAAACAAATAGTGAGGGGGTCCACAATCAGCCAACGTGCTTTGTTTTTAATGTTCTTCACTATAATAATAAGCAGAGGTGGGACCAAGTCATTGTTTTGCAAGTCCGAGTCAAGTCTCAAGTCTTTGCGCTCAAGTCCGAGTCAAGTCTCAAGTCTTTGCGCTCAAGTCCAAGTCGAGTCTCAAGTCAGGTTGGGCAAGTTCAAGTCAAGTCCAAGTCCTAAACTTTGACAAAACGAGTCATAAACAAGT
Organism: Pogonophryne albipinna; assembly: GCA_028583405.1. NCBI lineage: Eukaryota > Metazoa > Chordata > Actinopteri > Perciformes > Artedidraconidae > Pogonophryne > Pogonophryne albipinna. The sequence goes on from CM053251.1 coordinate 32,916,510, forward strand.
CATTATGTGTTTTTCATCAAATGTAATGACATCGATCAACAGAATAATACATAATAATCAAACTGCTCTTTATTAGTCACATTAATAATTTAATAATCCATTTTCTCTCTGCTGGTAAAGTAACGTGTTTTTTTCTATTTTAAGAGGGATCAGTAAGGTAAGGCTACCGTGACGGTTTGATTCAGAAGGAGTTTAATGTACAAGATCCCTGATGTTGAGGTAACCAGAATGTTTATTTCCACTGTGTACAACATGTTGTAAGGGACCCACAATATATCTCTATGCCAGGGATAATGTGCAGCGAGGCGTCTCTATGGGGAAAAGAACACCTGAATCTAGATCCCTCTGCAGGTGGTACTTTAACTATATTTTGATGCTATTACTTTTGTACTTTTACTTGTAACATTTTGAATGCAGGACTTTTTATTGTAACTGAGTATTCCTACACTCTGGTACTTTTGTACTCAAGTACAAGATCTGAACTTCTCCCACCTCTGACAGTAAATCCTGAGTGGTTACCAAAAAAAAGGTAACCAAAAAAGGTTATTTTCATTTTACAAATCCTGCACTCACCTTTGCTTTCTCCAATATCATTGAAAAGTAGCCAGATGCTGCTTCTTTTTTCGCTCATTTCTTGACTTTTTCCGACGCACTTGCATTTAAATCCGTCTCCCCGTCGCTCTGTGCAGCTGGCCTGTACCACTACACCTGCTGTGCCCCCCACCACCCTTCTTTCACATAATGATATGATCCTAGTGTTTCCTCGCATATGATTGGCCGCATGGTGGCCCAGCTAAATAAAGTCCCGCCCCTGCCTGCAAGGATTCTCAGCAAGAGTAGGAGCGGCTGAAGATTCTGCTCTCCCCGACGGGAGTCTGCTCTTCTAGCGGCATCTTGCAATCGGCGTGTTGGAGACCTCGGAATTAAATGATCAAGTCACCTCAAGTCAGAAGGCTCAAGTCCAAGTCAAGTCCCGAGTCATTGGTGTTCAAGTCCAAGTCGAGTCGCAAGTGTTTTGTGATTTTGTCAAGTCGAGTCTCAAATCATCAAATTGGTGACTCGAGTCTGACTTGAGTCCAAGTCATGTGACTCGAGTCCACACCTCTGATAATAAGTACATCATTCAAAAGTGTACATTAACTTTGGATAATAACACGGGAGAAACGGATCCTCTCTTTTCCACTCTCCCTCTCTCTCTCTCCTGACAGCCCGTCAGTTTCTCATGCAGCTCGCCAAACAGTGGGCGGAAATAATAATAATATTAATTATTTCACACAAAAAGGTTATGACAATATATGACTATTGACGTACAAATAACACTGTCTGTCAATTGTGTAAAATAAGAGGATTAGATTACAACTTGTATTTAGAAATACTCTGTTGTAATTATTGATGCATAAATGTGTTCATCCATTCAATGTGGCATCAACGATTTTTGGTCGAGCCAAAGTGCTGTACATATAATAAAAATAGCCTACAGTAGAGACACTTTACAGCAAATACAACAGCACAGATTGTTCAGAATATCAGTATGAGAAAACCCTTAGACCCTCACATCGTACAAGGAAAAACTTCCAGAGAAAACCCACAGTTTCAAGGAAAAAATGGGAGAAACCTCAGGGAGAGCAACAGAGGAGGGATCCCTCTCCCAGGATGGACAGAAGTGCAATAGATGCCGTGTGTAAATCGAAGAGATAATACATTTTACAGCGTAGGTAGACCGCATGACAAATAAAGAAGTGTAATGTAAACATTTACATTATTATTATTATGATTATTTAATATATAAAGACTATATATTATTGAATTACAAGATTATATATACTTTATTTTATCTAAAATATTGATGTGTTCAAATGCTCTTCTAAACAAAACTGAAAGTCCATGAAAAGTTGTCTTTCTGTATTTGTGAATGAAGCGCCATCTCCTGGTTAAATCCTGAAATTGAAAATCTGGCAACGCCCTCTTGGAAAATAGTGGGAGGGCTTAACATTCCCAGATGCTGGTCTTAGGCAGGTAGCAGGCAGGAAGCTGTAAACTGGAGTCTGAAATAAGCTGCTACATCTGTAAATATGACGAGTAGTCATAGCCACTTGTACCAGGGTTGCCATCTCTTGAAAGCCAGCCTGTAGTTTGACTGCTGGTGCCAGGGCTGCCATCCACTCCCTGACTCTCTCTACGCCTCTTTCTGCCACTGGTAGCTGGATCGTTGGTATCAGCATCATCACTTCCAGTGCCAGGAATACCTTCACCATTATTGTTGCTTGGATAAGGGTCAATAAAAGCTGCCCTGGTGGTGACACAGCTTCTTGTTACAGCAGGGATTACGCAGTGATCTTCATCGCTGTCCTTATCAGTGGATCCAGCAGCGGTAGAAAGGTATTTTTCTTCCTCAGAGTCAGCCTTTGAAAGAGAAAGAAAACCAAAGATACCTAATTGATCAATTGTTTAATGGATTGAAATAAGAATACTTTATTTAAACTCTTCTCAATTTCAATTACAGTATTTGTATTTGAATATAAACTTTAGATTTCCATAAGCAGGTAATATGAAAAAGATAATTATACTTAAAGTTCCCATGTCATGCTTTTCCGGTTATTACCCATCCCCTTGTGTGTTATGAAGGTTTTTCTGCATGTAAACGGTCTGCAGAGTCACAAACCCTCAAAGTACACCCTGTAGCGAGTAAAACTCTAACACAGAAAATACCTGTCTATGCTGCCCCAGAACGCCTCGTTGGACTTTTCTGTTTTTCTTCCTGGTACGAAGTGACATAACGACGACCCAAATGGACCCATTGGTCCAAATGGACCAATCCGTGGAGCTCCCTCCACACACACACACACACACACACACACACACACACACACACACACACACACACACACACACACACACACACACACACACACACACACACACACACACACACACACACACACACACACACACACACACACACACACACACACACACACACACACACACACACACACACACACACACACACACACACACACACACACACACACACACACACACACACACACACACACACACACACACTTTTAGCGGCAAAAATGTGCTGTATGAGAAACCAATGTGAGTTTGGAAAATTGCACAATGTAAATATATTCTAGTAGCCCTCAACAATGGAATTATGATCAGTAGAAATGGCCATGACATGGGACCTTTAATATATAAGGTATTAATATAATTATAATCAGGGGTGCACATAACTTGTTTGCCCTGGTTCTCAAAAGAGCACCTGGATATGTTGCTTGGTGCTCATCCTTAAAATGAAATAAACCGTAACTTTTGAGGGGGTCTTGACTTTATTTGCCAGACACACGGCACTGAACACACAGAGGTGAACAGAACACACATGCAGAGGTGAACACAAGACAACATTAGCACGACCAGTAATCCTACAAGCTGTCATCACTACCCTCCTGACTGTTCTCCTCACTGTCTTCCTCTCTGTCAGACATGGTAGCTGATGATGTAGGCCTACTACTTTCTCTCTGGTTGAGTCTGATTAGCTGCTTGCATCCACAAGTCAACAGCTGGGTTTGGGTCGAAAGTCTCTGTTGTCATCTTAGACAAGTGGATGTAATCAAATAAGTATGTGAACATAACTGTGAGCCTCTCCGCTCACACAGGGTTCAAATATGGACGGAAAGAGCAGGTTCGTGTAACAAAGGCGTTTATTAGTTCCAAACAAAAGTATCCACGGGTCTCCAACGTTGCCCGTGTGGCAACCTTCACAGGTCCTTTTGCCACCTTCCAGGATCCCGCCTACTGCAAAACAGACCAGAACCAGGTTACCACATGCTTTTATTCCGGCACTGATTACCTGATTCCGATCAGCTGACTGGCCTCCGGCCGAGCCACTCCCTTCACTCCAGCAGCCGGCGCCCTAACCACACCCCGCTGCCACATACCCCCACCGCCCGACTCAGGCCGGGATCCCGCCGGCTGCAAGCTGACTCTCCCCCCCCCCCCTCCCTCCCTCCGCTGAGCGAGAGAGGAAATCAGCCACGACCATCCGGTTACCCGGCCTGTGGATCACCTTGAAGTTGAAAGGCTGTAACACCAGATACCACCGAGTGATCCGAGCGTTGGCATCCTTCATGCGGTGGAGCCACTGGAGCGGGGCATGGTCCGACCAGAGGGTGAAAGGGCGCCCCAGGAGGTAGTACCGCAGGGCGCCGACTGCCCACCGTATGGCGAGGCACTCCTTTTCGACCGTACTGTAGTTCACCTCCCTCTGGGCGAGCTTACGGCTAATGTACAGTACGGGGCGGTCGACCCCCCTCTACTTGCTGGGTAAAAACGGCCCCCAACCCACTGTTCGAGGCGTCGGTCTGCAACACAAAAGGAAGAGAGAAGTCAGGAGCATACAGAAGCGGCTTACCACAGAGGGCTTTTTTAACCCTCTCAAACGCCAGCTGACACCGCTCCGTCCACTGGACCGGATCTGAAGCACCCTTTCGGGTCAGGTCGGTCAGGGGACTGGTCAGCTCCGAAAAGGACGGGATGAACCGCCTGTAGTAGCCGGCCAGCCCCATGAACCTCCTGACCTCTTTTTTCGTCTTGGGTGCCAGACAGGCTGAAATGGCGGTTGTTTTCTCTAGCTGTGGCCGCACCAGCCCGCCGCCCAAGTGGTACCCCAGATACCGTACCTCCCTCCGTCTAACCGCACACTTCTTCGGGTTGGCCGTTGATAGAGATTTAAAGGGATATCTGGTCCGCTTTTCAAACCTCCGCGCGTCCTTATTCAAGCTGGTTATAACACAGGAAGGAATCCAGAGCTACCAAGTAACCGTTAAACAATAATCTACTTTAATGGTAATATGACAATGCAATACAATCAAATACAGTACAAATTCAATACAGTTATCTTTGGGATCCCAACTTTACCTGATGCATTTGAGCCAGCCAGCCAGCAAAGAGCCAGCCAGCCAGCCAGCCAGCCAAAGAGGCTGAACCCAGCGTGTGTCTGTGCTTTATACTGGTCTTACAATGGGATGGGAGGAGATATCTGATCCTCCTTTGTGGACCTCCCTGATTGGCCGCCCAAATATCATAAACACCTTAGACCTTAGGTCTCCCCAATCACTGTAGGTCAGCCTTATCTCTCGATCTAAGATGGCTGCCAACCAAGACATGCGCTTACCCTCCCCCATGTCCCTTTGTTCTCCAAAACACATGTCAGCATGCCCTGAATCCAGCTCCCAGTTTTACACAGATTATTTCCCATTTAAGCTTATTCATCTAACATGAATACATACAAATATTTCACTTCAATAATCCCCCTTTTGGTCTCTCTCTAAAGAGACCAACTTACACAAGGCACTTGAAACTTAACTACTGTCATTCCTTTCCACTGTGTCTGTCCCCCAATATTGTATGAATCTATCAGAAACTGAGACCCAAAGTACTTGAAATCTTTGGGAACAGAACACCACTTTCCATGGCAGTGAAGGAACCATGAGAGGGCAACCTGAGCGCTAGAAAGCAGTCTCGTTTTGTGGTGAATCCTCAGCCCCCCCCCCCCCCCGATAGGGAGGGGGAGATGTGGCTTTCCCTTCACTGGTGGAACTGATCAGAGAGAAGTAGACTCCTCTGCTGCCTCGACAAGTCCCCCAGCCCGCTGACAGCCGCTTCCTAGTCGTCTGCTGTAAGGATGTCCTCGAGGTCGTTGTCGTCCAGTCCACTGATGGCTGCTTCCGAGTCGACCTCCTCTGCGAGGGCCACGTCCGTCCTGATGTCGTCCCCGGTCCTAGCAGGTGGTTTCCCCGCCGCACACTGGCTCCCGTGGTACGGGCTGTCCCCCTTTCCTCCCACGCGGACGGCATGAGAGATCCGCTGGGTCACTCGATCGGGGCCGGAGAGCCTGGGGTTGAGCCACTTTGTCCTGATGACCTTCAGCCAGACGAACTCCGCTGTGTCCGCCTCCTGGGTCCCCCTTTGGCATCACCAACCTGTGTGGAGAAATCTGATACAAATCCCTCAAGCCTACGCTCCGGGCTCCGGGGCCCTCCTATCTGCCAGTGCAGCTTCAGAATCTCAATACTTGGATAAAAATACTAAAAGTAAAACCCCCACCTCTCTAGGTGAACTAAATAACATATTTCAATAGCTCTGCATTTCTGACAAGCATCTGTGTTTATTTTTAAATGAAATCCCTGAGATCCTATTTAAAATCTAAATATAATATGACCTGCTAATGTTTCTGGTAAAGAAACACACTAATGTTATAGATTCAAAAACAACCAAAACCATGATACTGACAAAGTGAATGATTTCCTGGTGATACTGCTTCTACCGGTCAGTGCTGAGATATTATCAAGCTGAAAAATGAATACAGAATTCCAACAAACTGTCATCAAATGTCTTTCTATTATGAATTTAGATGAAATGTATATCCCCATAATGACCTAAACAATAGAGTCTATGGCTTTTACTTCTTTACCAGGCTAGTTACATGATGCTGTCTAAATTAAATTTTGTCTCATTACATTACTATGTTTTAGCTTTAACTGTAATATGTTCTTTCTACATTTCAAACCTCAGTTACTTTAATACCTGTTGAAACATTACTCACCGGTCAACTTACAGCAGCCCCTTGGCCACTGATTCTGCATCTGTGTTACCTGTTCTAACTCAATCAATATTAGAAACATGTCAACATTCATCAAACAGTATCTTATCCCCAGATATGGAGCAGGTCCATTCTAAAACTGTCAATCAATGGTCAGATTGAACAATTGAGTTGGGGCAGCAGGTTCCTTTCAGTCCCTAAATGAAAAATGTACATTGTGAATTTTACACTCCCCCTTTTTACACATGAACCTCATGTGTAACCATGGATTATAAGAAAATACCAAACATTTTCCCAAATGTACATCCATCATTTCCACAGTAAACACTTCAGTGAGATGAAGTGTTTCTCTCCATCCTTCAGTCCTAAAAGAAACAGAATCTTCATGTTTTAGTTTGAGTTTCACATTCTGCAAACTGCCACCTCCTGTGGGAGTAAAATATCATCAAGTGGATTAGAAACGGGTAATAATATGTTAGTCCAAAAACATGCTTGGTTAGTTATTGTTTTAGAACCATGCAGTTACACTGATCACATGCCGGCATTCATCCACACTCACACCGTCTGTCAGGTTGTAAAGTCTTGGTCTGGTCAGATTCACTCCAGAGTCAGTCATTGACAGTGCCTTCTCAAGTTACACTGTCGGTCAGGGTCAGAGGTCAGTTGGTCTCAGTCTTTTTGGCCATGTGTGTGCTCTGCAGAGACTTTGATATTTCAGCATAGGCCAGTATCCTTTGTCTACAAAAATCTGTTACATATGGAGCGCCATCATCCATCAATTCACGACCACAACTATAATTTTCCAGATATCTCTAACTTTTCATCGGAACAGCTGTTCCCCACATTCCCTGAAAAGTGTTAGCCAAAAATGCCACTTCCTTATAGTACTACTACTGCAATTCATTTACACCTAATTAGTATTAAAATGTCTAATAGATCTATTTCAGAAACTTGTGTACATCACTATTATCTTGTGTCAAACCATTACTAGGATCTGTGTAGCTCTGCTATGCATTTCATAGCTCATCTCCAATTCTGGTCCACCTAAAAAACAATGTTAAACTCTTTAGCAGTGTGTGGAACATCGGGTGTCCGACCATGCAACAATTACTCCCTCCTTTATAAAGGATTTAAAAACAGAAGTCATTTCATATTTCCATCTTAAAGCCCTCCTATGGTAATAACTATGGCACAATGGTGAAATCAACACTTTAGATTGGGATACTATATCTGGCTTGGCACTAGCTCTCCCTTTAACATTATCCATTCAAATAAAGATTTGTCTTAGAGTGGTTCCTAAAACTATCCCTTTAATGGTGATCAATATTGTAACAAATGAGATCACTACTTTATTCACAAGTGAATAAAAATCTCTTGAAGAATGATTTGTTAACATGATGAAAAGATTGAAGAATATGGTTATGCAATACTATATGTAACCCTCTTTATCCCTCAGTGTGTTTTAGGATGATTCTCATTTTACTTTAATAGTTTCCCCTTTACTGCTATTTACAATTTACCCATTGATTAATTCATGGTTAATACAACTTTTTATCTTCACCTATTTATCAAGTCAATTCAAGTTCTCTAAATGTGCGCTTATAAGTGTGTTTATGTGTAAACTCACTCATTCCCGTTGATTCCCTTCTCCTCTCCTCTGGTTTATCTCAAGCCGTGATCCCTGGCCACCTCACATTCTCGGCCAATTCCCCTGATTCTGACTCCTCCCCCTTTGTCCATCAGCTGTCACTCTTTGAGGCAGCCATCTGCCCAGCTACATCTGCAGCCCCCATCATGCCACTGTTCTTGCACTGCTTTGCACTTCATCTCCTCCTTCACAGTCTCTCTGCTGCTTTATGGAGGGCGGATTCTGCTCTCATGTCCCACACTTAGCTCTGTTTGAGGGACTGATAGATCTCTGCCTGTCAGCAAGCTGTTTGGTTCTGGATACCACAGGTGGAGATAGTTCTGGATGCAGTTCTTATTGTTGTTGTTGGTTCAGCTCTGGTTCACTGAGAAGGAGGAGTCTCCTGTTGGGTTAGGCCTTTGATTGCTCAAGCGGATCGGGGTCTTAGCCGTCTGACATGCAGAGAGAGAGAGTCCAGGTCTCGGGACGCATAACCTATAAAAATTCTAGCACACTGAGGTGAAATAGATCCAACCCTTTCCACTCCGTCTCTTTCTAATCATACTATCTGTCTTAGTAGTTAAATGCCATCCAAACAACACAATTAATGTCTACTAATGATATTACATAAACTCCCTCTAATAATCGTTTCATCCATTGTGACATATTTACCCAAACTAAGTTTCTCAACACCCACATGTTTCCAGCATCGCATATTCCACACACTATGAAAGAACCCCTCCGCATTCAAAAAATCCCACTGCTATCTAGCAACAATTGTAAAGTTGCAGAGCACACTAATCAGATCACAGTAATGTAATTTGACCCAAGCGTAGGCCTATTTCGTTCCTAAAAATGTTAGCAAACACCAAACTCCAACTACATCATTTATAGATAAATTGATTTAGCAAAATGAAATCTTACGTAATTCAAAATGTGACAAAAGAACACTGATTTGTCTTACACAAGATTGTGTAACTGACTAGACTGAGTTCAATAAAAATTAAACCATACGACTTGTAGTCTGGCTTCAATAAAAAATGTAACACCTTATATCCTATCATTTGATCATATTTCCTTGTCTCTCTCTGTGTCTCTCTCTGTGTCTCTCTCTCTGTCTTTCTGTCTCTCTCTCTGTCTCTCTCTCTGTCTCTCAAACTGTCTCTCAAACTTACAAAACCTTCTGTGTACTTTCTACTCTTTCTTCACAAACTTAAAACACAATTTTGGTGAATTGTTTGCGTTTTCAGTTTCCTATCTACATTAAACAACCACCACCTTAGAGTCACTGTGGTATGATCAACACAACTCCTAAATAACATTACAATGTATATTTCTTACAGTGAGTTTGTTCTTTAATGTTTAACAAATTATCCTCTTTTTATGTCTAATCTAGGTGGAATAATCCACCATCATATTTAATTTGAATCGAACCTTAACCTCTATGTACTTCATATACTCAGTAAATCTCTTTTTACTTCCCCTCTATGTTTCTGTATGTAATTAAATTCCTCTGAAATATGATTAAGTACAATTCCCAGTTAATGACAAATAGCATGAAATTCACAATTAATGTAATAGTCATAAAAACCACGATGTGACGCAACTGTATCCCTCAATGCTAAAAACAACAAATTATAGTATCTTATTTATTTCAATATCTACCACCTCAAATCACACATTGATCCATTAATTTTCAATGTTATTCACTCCAACTTCAGATCACTCGTTGATCCTTCACTCCTTGCTTTAAATTCAACGCTCAGCATCCATTTTCCAGAGCAATGTCCAGCAATTAGAGCAGAAATGTGGAGAAAGGGGGCTTTCTTAATCCCATGGTATTCTACCATTATGACTTCGCATCTCTCCATCTGATGTGTTCACTTGTATTAATATACTGGGCTATTGTCGTTGTTACTATTAACGTGCTCCCCGTCTTCAATACCGGCCAGCAATGTAATGATTAAACTCCAAGTTTGAAGCTAAACCATATAAAAAGTGTCAAAGGGGTGTTACCCCCTTTTAGCCACTAGATGGCAGCAGCAGACCACAAATGAGCTTCACCCTTCTGAGTGCATTTTTCGAGCTCTGCAGACAACCGCTCACACAGGTATCTTTAGGTAAAAATCACACAGATTTATTCCCCGTACAGTTTGTCCAGCTTTTATAATGTGACGTAACCTTCATCACACGTTAGCTTTTCAAATTAAGTTTACAGACACAGGGAAACAAGAGCCGGTCACGTCACAATGTTGGTGAGGTTCGTGTTCTCTCCCTGGATTTTAACATATAACAGACCTCTGGCTTATTTAGCTTTTTTCAGCCTTGGTCCATCATCCCAGTTTTAAACGGCGACCCAATCTTAAATATCGGGTTTCCAGGTTTTGCAGTGCAGGACTGAAACCTCGCAACCTACAAACTGCACCGTCTCTACGCCACTCAGGAATAAAACTACCTGTAGATCCACGCCAAACCGCTCTATTTACGTTACGCAGGACTTTCCGTCTACCTGGCGATCAACGTTCTCGTTTTGTATATAACTTTCCTAACATAGTAAAATATGCATTGTATATTCCATTTAAACTTTAAAAACACCGTGTAACGTCCACAGACAATCCTAACTTTTTAGCGTATCCAATTACAGACTTTTGATTTTCAAAACAGTCGTCTGCGAACCTTATTTGTAGAGAGTTGTGCAGGCCTGCTGATTGTCTGAGATGTTTGAAAGCGTTTGTTCTCGACCCATTCCGGTCGTCTGGATCCTTCCTCAGCATTGTTCGACGTCGGGTCACCAACTGATAGAGATTTAAAGGGATATCTGGTCCGCTTTTCAAACCTCCGCGCGTCCTTATTCAAGCTGGTTATAACACAGGAAGGAATCCAGAGCTACCAAGTAACCGTTAAACAATAATCTACTTTAATGGTAATATGACAATGCAATACAATCAAATACAGTACAAATTCAATACAGTTATCTTTGGGATCCCAACTTTACCTGATGCATTTGAGCCAGCCAGCCAGCAAAGAGCCAGCCAGCCAGCCAGCCAGCCAAAGAGGCTGAACCCAGCGTGTGTCTGTGCTTTATACTGGTCTTACAATGGGATGGGAGGAGATATCTGATCCTCCTTTGTGGACCTCCCTGATTGGCCGCCCAAATATCATAAACACCTTAGACCTTAGGTCTCCCCAATCACTGTAGGTCAGCCTTATCTCTCGATCTAAGATGGCTGCCAACCAAGACATGCGCTTACCCTCCCCCATGTCCCTTTGTTCTCCAAAACACATGTCAGCATGCCCTGAATCCAGCTCCCAGTTTTACACAGATTTTTTCCCATTTAAGCTTATTCATCTAACATGAATACATACAAATATTTCACTTCAATACCGTGAGCCCCGCCTGCCTCAGGGACTCGAGCACTGCCCCCACCTGCTGCATATGCTGCTCCCATGTCTCACTGTGAATGATGACATCATCCAAGTAAGCAGCAGCATATGCAGAGTGGGGACGCAGCACCCGGTCCATGAGCCGCTGGAAGGTGACTACCCAAGTCAGGCTGTTTCTTCCCCTTTACGGCTGGCTCTTCCGGAGAGATTTTCCGGAGATTCCTCGAATTGCAGAGCCTTTCTGGTACAGTGCGATCTGCATTTTCAACACAACCCAGGAGCTTTTTCATCTGACCATGGTAAAGTGGCGTTTATTGTGTCACATTTAACGGGAAGAGCTGCAGCCTGGGCTACTGCAGAATGGTCTAGAGAAACCGAACTATGTTACTCATTGGCCGATTTGATAGAGACTATGAGTCGCATTTTTGACCACTCATCGCCTGCTACAGAGGCCAGCAGAAGACTGTTTCAAATACGTCAGCTCAACCGTCAGGTGGTTAATTATGCCATCGAGTTTCGTACAGCAGCAGCGGACAGCGGATGGAATGTTCCGGCTCTTCGTGACGGGACTTTCGGAACCGATAAAGGACCAGCTGGCTCCACTGGAGACACCCCGGGATCTGGAATCCCTCATCGCTGTGGCCATCCGGATCGATAACCGTCTTCGGGAAAGAGAGAGGGAGCGTCGACGCAACCGAGATGTTATTCCAAGCTTCCAGAATTCGTCTCGGAGGGTCGCGCTAAGCCAGCTGAGGATTTCCAGCCCATGTTACCGGACCGTCAGAGGACTACACTTCCGAATGACTCCGGTGAACCCATGCAGCTGGGAAGAACCAGGCTTTCTCTGGAGGAGAGGCAGCGCTGTCTACGGGAGGGTTGTTGTTTCTACTGCGGCCAGCCGGATCATCAACTCGCTTCATGCCCGGGAAAAGATCGTGCTCACCAGTCAAAAGGAGGGCGCTGGTGAGCAAGTTTCCCGCAGACTTCCCTCCTCGACCTGTTACTCAGGTAAACATTTGTATTAACAATCAGACCATTGACCAGGGTGTGTTAATAGACTAGAAAGCCTTATGGACTGGGGCGTAGTAAATCAGCTAGATATAAAGACTGTTCCGCTATCTCATCCTATTAATGCCAGTGCCTTAGACGGCCGGTTGTTGTTCACAGTTACCCATTGTACTGAGCCCATTCAGATTACTGTGAATAAGGACCATACCGAGAGCATGCAATTTCATATTTTTGAGTCGGCTCGGCACCCAATTATTTTGGGGTTTCCATGGCTGAAGACCCACAATCCTCACATTGACTGACGTTCAGGGAAAATTAAGGAATGGGGAGAGGATTGTATGGGCAGGTGTAAACTTTCGCAACCTGTTAATGCACCAACAGACTCTAGTAGAATCATTATAGGTCGCCCTGACTATCCTGATCTACAGAAGGTACCTCCCTGTTACCATGATTTAAAGGAAGCCTTTAACAAGTCCAAAGCCCTGTCGCTACCTACTCACCGAGATGTTGACTGTCCCATTGATCTCTTACCGGGAGCCCCCATTCCCAAGGGGAGACTTTACTCGATTTCGAGACCTGAGAGAGCAGCAATGGACGAATACATCTCCTCTTCACTCAAATCAGGGATTATCCGTCCTTCATCTTCTCCAGCCGGAGCGGGATTTTTCTTTGTGGGAAAGAAAGACGGGTCTCTGAGACCTTGCATAGACTACAGTCCACTAAATGACATTACGGTGAAGAACCACTATCCTCTGCCACTCATGTCATCTGCTTTTGAACTGCTTCAAACTGCCAAGATATTCACCAAGTTAGATTTAAGAAATGCATATCACTGGTTAGAATAAGAAAAGGGGATGATTGGAAGACAGGATTCAACACTCAGAGCGGTCACTATGAGTACCTAGTAATGCCTTTTGGACTATGCAATGCACCGGCTGTGTTTCAAGCTTTTGTGAATGAGGTTTTGCGGGAATTTTTGAATATTTCAGTGTTTGTGTATCTGGATGATATTCTGATTTTCTCCCCAGACGCAAAATCTCATGTTAACCATGTCCGCCAGGTTTTGCAGAAACTGCTGGAGAATCAGCTATATGTTAAGGCAGAGAAATGTGAGTTCCACACAGAAGAGGTGTCTTTCTTAGGATACATAATCTCACCTAATCATATGCAAATGGACCCTGCTAAAGGCAGTGCAGTATCCCAGTGGCCGACACCAGACTCCAGGAAGAAGGTTCAGCAGTTTTTAGGGTTTGCTAACTTCTATAGGAAGTTTATTAGGAATTTCAGTTCTGTTGCTGCCCTCTGCATGTTCTGACTTCTCCTAAGGTTCCCTTCAAGTGGACTCCCCAGGCGGACATCGCTTTCCAACGCCTCAGAGAGCGATTCACATCAGCTCCCATACTCACCATTCCAGATCCCCAGCGCCAGTTTATGGTGGAGGTTGATGCTTCAAATGACGGAATTGGAGGAGTACTGTCTCAACGTTCAGTAGAAGACAACAAAATGCATCCATGTGCTTACCTATCGCGGAAGTTGACAACGGCAGAGCGGAATTATGACGTGGGAAACAAGGAACTGTTAGCTGTAAAAGCTGCCCTTGAGGAATGGAGACACTGGCTAGAGGGTGCAGAGCAGCCGTTTTTAGTCTGGACAGATCACAAGAATCTGGAATATATAAGAAAGGCTAAACGTCTCAACTCCCGTCAGGCCAGGTGGACACTATTCTTTAGTAGGTTCAACTTCACACTCTCTTTTCGTCCCGGGTCTCAGAATCAAAAACCTGATGCTTTGTCTCGTCTTTACGATCCAGAACCACTTGCGGTAGAGCCCAAGACCATCCTTCCACTTAACCGTGTGATCGGAGCCTTTTCCTGGCAAGTGGAGTCGGACGTTAAAAAGGCGAATGGCATGAATCCAGCACCTAGCGAGTGTCCCAACAATCTGCTGTTTGTTCCTGAGGCTCTTCACTCCAAGGTCATCCACTGGGCTCACTCATCTGTGTTTTCGTGCCAGCCGGGAGTAACAAGGACAATGTTCAGGATTCAACAACGTTTCTGGTGGCCAGCCATGAGGAAGGATGTGGCGGAGTACGTAGCGGCTTGTCCGGTGTGTGCGTGTAATAAAACCTCATCTCAAGTCAAGATGGGCTTGCTCCAGCCGCTGCCGATTCCCCAACGTCCTTGGTCACACATTTCGATGGATTTTGTGACAGGATTTCCTTCATCCAGAGGCAAGACTACGGTCCTAACAGTGGTGGATCGATTTTCAAAGATGGCTCACTTCATCCCATTGACCAAGCTTCCCTCTGCCAAAGTCACCGCAGAGGTCATGATGAATCACGTATTCAGGATCCATGGATTCCCTGATGACATTGTTTCCGACAGGGGTCCATAATTCATTTCCATTTTCTGGAAGGAGTTTTGTCGACTCATATGTGCCACCGTCAGCTTGTCATCAGGATATCACCCTCAGTCAAATGGACAGTCGGAGCGTCTGAACCAAGAACTAGAGACTACGCTACGTTGTCTTGTCTCCCGGAACCAGACCACCTGGAGTGACCACCTCACATGGATCGAGGTTGCCCACAATACTCTTCCTACGGCAGCCACAGGTCTCTCTCCATTCCATTGTGTCAATGGTTTCCAGCCTCCGCTTTTCACTAACAACGAGGAAGAGGTGATGGTTCCATCGGCTCATGCCATGATCAGACGTTGTCGCCGAGTTTGGGCTGGTGCTCGTCAGTCTCTTCTCCGAAGTTCAGCTCGGATGAAGGCTGTTGCAGACGTCCATCGCAGGGTCGCTCCCTCCTACAGACCAGGCCAAAAGGTTTGGCTTTCCACTAAGGACTTACACTCCATGTCGCCTCAAAGAAACTAGCTCCGAGATTTGTGGGTCCTTTTCCGGTGTCCAGAGTCATCAACCCGGTGTCTGTACGCTTGCAACTCCCCAGGAATATGAGAGTGCATCCGACGTTTCACGTCAGTAAGATCAAGCCGGTGTGTGAGAGCACACTTGTTCCCGCCTCCAAGCCCCCTCCACCGCCCCAGTTCTTTGAAGGGGGTGAGGTTTACAAGGTCCGTAAGCTACTGAAGGTCCGTAATAGGGGGAGGGGGAAGCAATTCCTGGTAGACTGGAAGGGTTACGGTCCTGAGGCTAGGAGCTGGGTAGCTGTTTCATTTATCGTAGACAAGACTCTTATCCACGACTTTTACAATCAGCCTGGGCCATCAGGAGTTGGCCCTAGAGGGGGGGGGTACTGTTGTGCACCGACAGAAATGCTAGAGAGATTCAGTTTCATGTTTTATGTTTGTGTTCTCACTCACCAATTATCTCTCATTCCAGGTTTCCTGATTGTTTTCACCTGGCATCCTTTCTGTGTCTCCTGTGCTCATCAGCGTCAGTCCCCTGACTGATCCCACCTGTTTCTCATTGTCATGTGTATAAATTCCCCTGTCTCCCAGTGTTCCTCGTCAGTTCGTATTGTCTTATGCTATGGTCAGGTCAATGTTTCTTGTGCTCGTAAAAAGTTTCATTCCTCACTACGTGAGCGCTTTCATTCTTTGTTCGCTATTTGTCAGCTCGGCTAGAGATTGATAGTTACCATTTTTGTTGTTCACTGCTGTATTGGAAATTAAAGTATCTTACAAATACTTTACCTCTGTCTCCCGGGTCGTGCAATTGGGTCCTACATCCTAAGTGTCTGAGTTCGTAACAATAGCTCAGCGACGTAGCGGCACTAATCAAGGTTTTCTGTAACTGTCCAAGTCTGCTCACATTGTCTTTTCAATGAACCAGTCTTTAAACACTGCCAGAGCCCATACCGTGTTCCTGTTAGGGTTTACTTCCTGTCTGTCTTCTTCTGCTGTTCCTGTTAGTGTTTACTTCCTGTCTTCTTCTGTTGATATCGCTGACGTCCAGCACTCTGTCTTTTAACCTCTTCCCTTTTACGCCTTTGCTCCTTTTCTTTACTGAGGACAGTACAAAAAATCAAATCCAAAGTTTTGTGCTCTCCACACATATTATATATGTAAATAATATAATTTAGTAGTATTCCGTGGTGTTTTGTTATTGGTAAAAACAAATGTTTGTTGTCCACAGATGACGTTAAATTGACCAGACTTCTTTCTGCGGATTGATATGACTGCACATAGTCCCTTAGCAACTGTTCTCGTTAGCAGTTAAGTCTGTTACAGTGGTTCTCAAATGGGGGTACGCGGACCCCTAGAGGTACGTTGGAGTACTGCAGGGGGTACGTGAGATTTATTTGTATGTTAATGGTGAAAAAACAACATAAGTAATGAATTTAAACAAACTACTAATAGTAGATTAACTGCTTTCTTCAAGAGTTTACAGTAATTCTGCATAATAAAATGGGAAAAATAAACGGGGTGCTCTCTTTTCCTCTCCCTCTCCTGACAGCCCGTCAGTCTCGTGCAGCTCGCTGAACCTGTAATACACTGAACAAAAATATAAATGCAACACTTTTGTTTTTGCTCCCATTTTTCATGAGAAATGTAGTATAGTTGTTAGGTTGGAGGCGGGACTCATAGCCATAGAAGCCCGGCTCCGCATCTTAGAAAGTAACTCAGCTACAGTAAAGCCCATGTTAGCCGGTGCGGGCCGGCAAAAGGTAGCTCCTATTAGCCGTCCCCCGGCAACTCCCGAGCAGCAGGGAGACTGGGTGACTGTTCAGAAGGGGCATAACGCGAAACCCGCAGGTCCCCACCAACCCGTTCACGTATCTAACAGATATTCCCCACTCAGCGAGACACCCGCTGAGAAGCCAACTCTGGTTATTGGTAGCTCTATTATGAGACACGTGAATTTAGAGACCGAAGCCTCCACAGTCACATGCATTCCGGGGGCCAGAGCGGGCGACGTTGAGGCGCATCTTAAACTGCTGGCTACAAATAAACGTAAATACAGTAGGATTGTTATTCACGTCGGTGGTAATGATGTTCGTTTACGCCAATCAGAATGCACCAAACTTAATGTGGAGTCGGTGTGTAGTTATGCTAAAACAATGTCGGACACCGTAATCTTCTCTGGTCCCCTCCCCAATCTGATCAATGATGACATGTATAGCCGCATGTCATCATTTCAGCGCTGGTTGTCTTGGTGGTGCCCAGCAAACAATGTGGGCTTCGTAAATAATTGGACAGCCTTCTTTGGAAAACCTGGTCTGATTAAGAGAGACGGCATTCATCCTACTTTGGAAGGTGCAAATCTCATTTCGGCAAACATTTCAGGGCTTTGTGGACTTAATCCATGACAAACTGGAGTTTAGGAGGCGGAGTCGCAGTCTTACACGCTTCTCTGCGCTCTCTCCTAGGCAGTCATCCATAGGAATCCCGAACCCAATAAAATACCCAATATTAGCGGTGTGTGTGTCTGCCCAAGGACAATTTAAGGTATAACCTAATAAAAGTAAATGTAACAACTACTACAGTGCAACAAAACGGGAAGATTAAATGTGGTCTCTTAAACATAAGATCTCTAGCATCTAAAGCAATATTGGTAAATGATTTAATATCAGATTATAATATTGATATATGCTGTCTCACTGAAACTTGGTTGAGACATGAAGAATATGTCAGCATAAATGAGGCCACTCCACCCAGCCATATCAATACTCATATTGCCCGAGGCGTGGGCCAAGGAGGTGGAGTTGCAGCAATCTTTGACTCAAGTTTACTTATCAATACTAAACCTAAATTATACCTCCTTTGAAAGTCTCGTTTTTAGTCGTACGCATCCGACCTGGAAAACTTTGCAGCCAATCTTATTTGTTATAGTGTACCGTGCACCAGGTCCTTATTCAGAATTCTTATCCGAATTCTCTGAGTTTTTATCAACTTTGGTACTTAAAACAGATAAAGTAATTATCGTAGGTGACTTTAATATTCATGTTGACGATGATAAAAATAGCCTTACTGTTGCATTTAACTCTATATTATATTCTGTTGGTTTTTGTCAGAGTGTAAATAAACCAACCCACTGCTATAATCACACTCTCGACCTTGTTCTGACTTATGGTATTGAAATTGAGCAACTATTAGTCGAACCGCCTAATCCTGCTTTATCCGACCATTTCTTAGTAACTTTTGAAGTACTGTTACTAGACTACAAAGCATTAGTCAAAAGCTCCTGCAGCAGAAACCTATCTGTTAGTGCTATAGCCAAATTTAAGGAAGAGATTCCACCAATACTTAACTCGATAGCATGTAGGGGAGGAAACTTATACAAAATGTACACCACCCCAAATTGATCATGTTGTTGATAGTGCTACAGATGCGCTGCGAATAAAATTAGACTCTGTTGCTCCTTTGAAAAAGAAGAAAATAAAACAACATAGATTAGCTCCATGGCATAATGCCGAAACCTGCAAAATAAAGCAAAAGTCGAGACAACTTGAAAGGATATGGCGTTCCACTAAACTTGAAGAATCTCGTTTAATTTGGCATATTACTCTCAATGAATGTAAGAAAGCACTGCGTAAAGCGAGAGCAGCCTACTACTCTTCATTAATAGATGAGAATAAGAATAATGCAAGATTTCTTTTCAGCACTGTAGCCAGGCTGACAGAGAGCCACAGCTCGATTGAGCCTTCTATTCCCATAGCACTCAGTAGTAATGATTTTATGTGCTTTTTTAACAATAAAATTGTTACTATTAGAAACAAAATTAATGACCTCTTGCCTTTGACCAGTATAGTGTTATCAACAGCTCCCGGAAATGTAAGTTCTAATATTACACTAGATAGTAAACTAGAATGCTTTTCAGCCATAAACCTTGAACAATTAAATTCAATGATTCTCTCTTCTAAACCATCAACATGTATGTTAGACCCAATTCCAACTAAGCTGTTGAAGGAAGTTTTTCCATGAATTAGCACTTCTTTATTAAATATTATGAATATGTCTTTATTATCAGGCTATGTTCCACAATCATTCAAAGTAGCAGTGATAAAACCGCTTCTTAAAAAGCACAACCTCGATCCAGAGGTTTTAGCCAACTATAGACCTATTTCTAATCTTCCGTTCCTCTCAAAAATTCTTGAGAAAGCAGTCGCAAAACAGTTGTGTGATTACTTAAAAAACAATGATTTATTTGAAGATTTTCAGTCTGGCTTTAGAACACATCATAGCACAGAGACAGCTCTGGTTAAAGTCACAAATGACATTCTAATAGCCTCTGACAAGGGACTTGTCTCTATTCTTGTTTTGCTCGATCTCGATATCTTATTGCAAAGACTAGAGTTGGCATACAGGGAACTGCTTTAGGCTGGTTTAGGTCCTATCTGTTTGTACGTGTCAATGATGAATCTTCCACGCAAACCAAAGTTAGCCATGGAGTGCCACAGGGCTCAGTGCTCGGACCTATTTTGTTCACATTATATATGCTTCCGTTAGGCAATATTATAAGGAATCATTCTGTAAATTTTCATTGTTATGCGGATGATACTCAACTATATTTATCAATCAAGCCTGATGAAATGAATCATCTAAATAAAATTCAAGACTGCCTCAAGGACTTAAAAACGTGGATGACCTTAAACTTTTTGATGTTAAACACGACCAAAACTGAAGTTATTGTACTTGGCCCGAAGAATCTACGAAACAAATTATCTAAAGATATACTAACTATGGATGGCATTAATTTGGCCTCCAGTGAGACTGTAAGGAATCTTGGTGTTATATTTGATCAGGATTTATCCTTTAACGCCCACATAAAATCCATTTCAAGGACCGCCTACTTCCATCTACGTAACATTGTAAAAATCAGGCATATCTTGCCTCAAAACGCTGCAGAGAAACTAGTCCATGCATTTGTTACTTCAAGGCTGGATTATTGGAACTCTTTATTATCAGGGTGTACCAAGAAGTCAGTCAAGTCGCTTCAGCTGATTCAAAATGCTGCAGCTCGTGTACTAACCAGAGTTAGGAAAAGGGACCACATTACTCCTGTTCTGGCTGCAGTACACTGGCTCCCTATAGAATATAGGATAGAATTTAAAATTCTTCTTCTCGCCTACAAAGCCCTTAATGGGCAGGCGCCATCTTAACTTAAAGAACTCATTATACCCTACTGTCCTACTAGGGCATTGCGTTCCAAGAATGCAGGGTTGTTGGTTGTTCCTAGAGTCTCTGAAAGTACAATGGGAGCCAGAGCCTTTTCTTATCAAGCTCCACATTTGTGGAATCAGCTTCCAGTTTGTGTTCGGGCGGCAGACACCCTATCCGTTTTTAAGAGTGCGCTTAAGACCTTCCTTTTTGATAAAGCTTATAGTTAGGGCTGATTAGATTCAGCCCCTAGTTTTGCTGATATAGGCTTAGTTTGTCGGGGGACCTCTTACTTCTTCCTTCTCTCTGTCTATACCTGTGTACTCTCATGTTCCGATTAACCCAGCTTCCCCAAATTTCTTTCTTTTTGGTGTCTATATACGCTGGGATCCGGAGTCATGGATGATCCTGCGGTCCTGTGTCCTGCATCGCGAGCCCTGGATCTTGAGTCGTGGCTGTGGTCCTGGATCATAGGTCCTGGATGGATATCCTCGTGGATTCATCTTCCTATTATACACGCATGCATTTCCAAACATTTGGACTACCTATGTTGCAAATGTATTATCTTTTCAATTTACACACGGCATCTATTGCACGTCTGTCCGTCCTGGGAGAGGGATCCCTCCTCTGTTGCTCTCCCTGAGGTTTCTCCCATTTTTCCCTTTAAAACTGTGGGTTTTCTTCGGAAGTTTTTCCTTGTACGATGTGAGGGTCTAAGGACAGAGGTTGTCGTATTGTCATACTGATATTTTGTACAAACTGTGAAGTCCACTGAGACAAATGTGATATTGGGCTATATAAATAAACATTGATTGATTGATTGATTGATTGAGATGAACTCAAAGATCTAAAACATTTTCTATATACACAAAATAACCATTTCTCTCAAATATTGTTCACAAATCTGAAAAAATCTGTGATAGTGAGCACTTCTCCTTTGCCGAGATAATCCATCCCACCTCACAGGTGTGGCATATCAAGATGCTGATTAGACAGCATGATTATTGCACAGGTGTGCCTTAGGCTGGCCACAATAAAAGGCCACTCTGAAACGTGCAGTTTTGCTTTATTGGGGGGGTCCGAAAAGCAGTCAGTATCTGGTGTGACCACCATTTGCCTCACGCAGTGCAACACATCTCCTTCGCATAGAGTTGATCAGGTTGTTGATTGTGGCCTGTGGAATGTTGGTCCACTCCTCTTCAATGGCTGTGCCAAGTTGCTGGATATTGGCAGGAACTGGAACACGCTGTCGTATACGCCGATCCAGAGCATCCCAAACATGCTCATTGCTCAATGGGTGACATGTCCGGTGAGTATGCTGGCCATGCAAGAACTGGGATGTTTTCAGCCTCCAGGAATTGTGTACAGATCCTTGCAACATGGGGCCGTGCATTATCATGCTGCAACATGAGGTGATGGTCGTGGATGAATGGCACAACAATGGGCCTCAGGATCTCGTCACGGTATCTCTGTGCATTCACAATGCCATCAATAAAATGCACCTGTGTTCGTCGTCCATAACATACGCCTGCCCATACCATAACCCCACCACCACCATGGGCCACTCGATTCACAACATTGACATCAGAAAACCGCTCACCCACACAACGCCACACACGCTGTCTGCCATCTGCCCTGAACAGTGAAAACCGGGATTCATCCGTGAAGAGAACACCTCTCCAACGTGCCAGACGCCATCGAATGTGAGCATCTGCCCACTCAAGTCAGTTACGACGATGAACCGGAGTTAGGTCGAGACCCCGATGAGGACGACGAGCATGCAGATGAGCTTCCCTGAGACGGTTTCTGACAGTTTGTGCAGAAATTCTTTGGTTATGCAAACCGATTGTTGCAGCAGCTGTCCGAGTGGCTGGTCTCAGACGATCTTGGAGGTGAACATGCTGGATGTGGAGGTCCTGGTCTGGTGTGGTTACACGTGGTCTGCGGTTGTGAGGCCGGTTGGATGTACTGCCAAAACGCCTTTGGAGACGGCTTATGGTAGAGAAATGAACATTCAATTCACGGGCAACAGCTCTGGTGGACATTCCTGCTGTCAGCATGCCAATTGCACGCTCCCTCAAAACTTGCGACATCTGTGACATTGTGCTGTGTGATAAAACTGAACATTTTAGAGTGGCCTTTTATTGTGGCTAGCCTAAGGCACACCTGTGCAATAATCATGCTGTCTAATCAGCATCTTGATATGCCACACCTGTGAGGTGGGATGGATTATCTCGGCAAAGGAGAAGTGCTCACTATCACAGATATTTTCAGATTTGTGAACAATATTTGAGAGAAATGGTTATTTTGTGTATATAGAAAATGTTTTAGATCTTTGAGTTCATCTCATGAAAAATGGGAGCAAAAACAAAAGTGTTGCATTTATATTTTTGTTCAGTGTAAGTGACCCGACAGTAAAGAATACATATATTTCTTATAACTAGTTTAGCTAGTTCCATAGTAGATAAACTAGCTAAGTGTGTTAGGTCTAACTCTTAGTGTATTTTGCTCCGCTCAACGGTCCGTCACAGCGGCGGAGTTGTGATCCGGAAGAGCTGCGTTTTCCCCGTCAGCAGCTGATCTGATCTCTGATCTCTCTCTCTCTCACTCGCGCGCGCGTCGGGTTAGACTTCACTCGCGTTTATGTCCAGATCTAGCTAGTTCTAGTTAATTATATGACTGCCTGCTTATCAAAGGACCTAAACAATAAGCGTTGCTTGGCAACGCCTTGTGGCTGTAAAGTATAGCGCAGCATTATGCATATGTTTATATGAGGGGTCAAAATCCCATGCTCATAAAATGCTCATATTTTTTTCTCTTCATTCCCCACGCCCCAAAATAAATAAATAAATAAATATACACATTTTAGGAAAAGTAACGAAGTTTGAGCAGTGTGGGTTTTATATGAACAGAGTTACACATATTTCAAAACGCGAAGTGTAATAACTGCAGTTTGCCTCCCTGTCAGAATGACAAAGATCCTCAGTGAAGCACAAGCCCATGTTTCTCACTAAATTGTAAGTACAACTTATTAAAAAGATCAGTTCAAGGCAACTAATGTCGTTAAAATTAGTTTGCCATGAATTTAGTGATGGATCGTAAACATTTGAAATGTAGCATTTAAGTGTTTATCAGTTACAAGGTTGTTGTTTTAATAAATCAGACACTGATGGTGCAGCGCTGTACTGTACCTCTTTATATAGGCTTTTTTTCCCTAACAAATTGTTTTTGCGCTGATCAGGGAGTACTTGGCTGAATTCTTTTTTCAAAGGGGGTACATTATTGAAAAAGTTTGAGAACCACTGGTCTGTTAGACAAAAATTATTATACTGCTCAGTTAAATACTTAATTCTAATTTGTTAATGAATTCATATAAATCCATGTTATTGAGACGTCTTTCGACATTTCAATGTACGCAACTGGGTTAAAGTGAAATTGCCTTTTTGTAAACAGGCAGTAGAACAATTAAGTGGATGGTAATGTTCTAAGTCAGGGATCACCAACTACATTTGTCCAAGGGCCAAAATGTATCCAATAGACACTATCGCGGGCCGGGGGGGTACAGGTACTGCATAAAGCTTAGCAGACTCTTCACGCTAACGAAGGATCACTTCTAGGCAGGGTTGGGAGGGTTACTTTGTAAATGTAATCAGTTACTGATTACTGAATACATGCTCTGAAAGTAATCAGAATACAGTTACAGTCTTATAAAAGTAACGTGTTCAGGTTACTTTTAGAATACTTTTGGAATACTTTCTTTTTCCATAACAGATGGGTATGTTTTGGTGATCAGGAGACTCTTGTTTTACTGTTTTAATGGCTTATCAAGAACTCAAACACAACATCTTGGTGTCATTCTGGACAGCTCCCTCTCATCTGCACCCCACATAAAAAACATCACCCGGACTGCATTCTCCTACTGTAAACCTTTCCTTAGAATATGTTATGAATTGTAAGGTGTCCTTGGGTGCTTTGAAAGGCGCCCCTAAATAGAATGAATTATCATTATTATTTATTATTATCTGAAACGATGTAATAACTTTTAAAACTTGTTCCAGTCACTTGCCCCATGCATTCAGCAGCAGCAGGCCATTCACTTTGATTTGATCCCGTTATAAATGTCATAATTTCGACAATAAAGAAATGCTACATCAACGTTATCTTGCACATTTTATCTAACCATCTCCGTTTCTAACTTTCAATATATTTTAAAAGAGATCTCTCTCTCTCTCATCTGCGTGCGGGGGCGGGGCCTCACAGACACGCTGCATCTCTCTCTCCCTCACAGACATGCTGCAGCGCTGTGCAGTGTGCACACAGTTCTGCCGGTAATGAATATTACATTTTGTGAGGAAACTTTTCCACCAATAATTCCAATAAGTATTCCAAAATGTATTCACTTCAGGTTTACGAAAGTAACTGTAATCAGATTACTCGTTTTTCAAATGTAACGCCAGCTGAATACAGTTAGCCTACTTGATTTTTGTATTCTGATTACGTAACGCCGTTACATATATTCCGTTACAACCCAACCCTGCTTCTAGGCTACTGTCCCGCAGCTCCTGCCTCTCTGTTGGACTCTGTCGCAGCGGGGCTGCTGCTGTGGTGCGGAGCGCACAAAGCAGACTCTTCACAACGAAGGATCACTTCTTCTTCTTCAAGGAAGGTTTCGCAGTACGCAGTCTACTGTCCCGCAGCTGCTGCCTCTCTGTTGGACTCCGGTACTGCACCTTACTCACGAGACGTTGTAAAAAAATAATGGGTGGGGGGCGAACGCAGTAACCACTCCGCCAACGCCACAGTCACCCCCGTCGTGCGGGCCGGATGAGAATGTCTGGCGGGCCGGATGTGGCCCGCGGGCCGCCAGTTGGTGGTCACTGTTCTAAGTCAACATCCGAATATCAATATCAAACCAATATGTGATTTTGTCATATGCATCAATCCAGTGTAGCCAACATTGTCTCGGTGCAGATACGTATGAGCAGTGCAGTTCTTAATATCAGAAGGTTTTAAGTATTATCTCGGCTTTAGGGCTCATATGATCCTGCAGATACAGTGGCCTATTCTCTGGCTATTTTGTCATTCCACACACACCCACCCACACACACATACAGTACAACACTGTCGACCAAAATGATGCCATCTCCACACTTGCAGGCGGAGGCAGGATTAGCCGACGTGCTCCTGAACTGAGAAATAACGAAAAATATTTCTGAGAATATTTGTCTGCTCTGGTTCTAAACCTGAGTGGCAGTTGCAGGTCAACCAGACTTACGTGCTCGAAGGATATAGACGGGCTGAGGTGTGCAGTTATGGATTATACTTGATACATTCAATATGAAAAACATCTGGCTATCTCTGCTGAGCAGCTGCTTCAGCTGATGACGTCCAATGATATCATTAATGTATTTAGAAAGACAAAGGATGCCTTTTACAGACCTAAATAATCACATGACAACTTCTATTTTGTGCCACTATGCCTTCAGGGAACTGCCCAGGTGCCCTTAAGCAAGGCACCGCCAGACCTTACATTACATTTAGCTGATGCATTTATCCAAAAACAAACTCAAAAGCAAGAAGCAATTTCTGATCTTTAAACCCAGCCACGTTAAGTGTTACTGCATTAGCTTCACTTTAAGCCAAACCGTTTGGTGTTTGGCTTAAATGGAGATTTTTGTTTTGTTTTGTACATTTATATTGGCCAAGGTGCAGTCCAGACAGGAGAGTTTTCAGTCTGTGACGGAAGATGTGTAGACTCTCCGCGGTCCTCATATAGATGGGGAGCTCGTTCCAACATTTGGGGCCATTTGTTGACTGGTACCTGGATCCCACTCGCAGTGAAGGAGTAGCAAGCCGATTGGCCAATGCAAAGTGCATGTGCTGGAGTGTATGGTTTAACCATGTGCTGGATGTGCCTGATCCATTCACATCACGTTAGTCCAGTACCAGTGTTCTGAAGCGGATCGCAAATAGAATAGTAGGATGGGTTAAATGCAGCGACAACATGTAACTGTGTGTGCGATGCTATGTACACGTGTGTGACGATTAAAGAGGAATTCATTGGAATCTTCCATTTCCTACTTATAGTGTGTTATATCATAACCTTCTTACAAAGATGTACTTGGAATTCTAGTAGAGGAAAACCTTTCCTTGAGCAATGCAAGGGTAATACCTTAGCCAGTGGCGGCTGGTGGAAAATATTTTTGGTGGGGCTGTTGATATAGTGAGTAAAAAAATTGTTTTTTGGGAGAAATGACCCCTTAAATTAGGACTTCTAGTGATGTAATGGCGCGTTTCCAGTGCAGCGCGGAGCTCGCTTTAATGCTGCGTTCAGACCGGACGCGATGCGAATATTCACTTCGCTCTAAACGCTCCTATCGCATCGCTCTAGTCGCTCGAGTTTCACCGCGGCTGCCAGCTGTGTTTACTCGCATCATTCAAACAAGACGCGCTGGCTCGGGAGCTACAACTACAACAAAATGAACATATTTTACCGTGATTAAATTGTAATACACGTTTCTAAATGATGCCGACGTAACAACATACTGATACCGGTTAGTAAAAACCATGAATTAATGCTTTGACAAGTCTGCAGACAGACGGCAGGCGAAAAACCTTTTAGAATGCTTGTTTTCTGAATGGAGCTTGGCTAAGCTAACGTTATATATGCTCCGACCGTCCACACTCACAACAACGGCCTATACAGACATAAATAAACCAGCGACTGTATTCTCCATGACACAGACAGTCTGTGGTTTGTACTTGTTTAACTTTTGTCTAGTTTCTGAACAGATCGTATCTGTCCCCGGCTTAGGGTTGCCAACTTCCAGAAATGGAGAAACGGGACACATGCATGTGTCCCCCGCGCGCGCAAAGATTTTCGGGTTTCTGGCGGATTTAGTTACTTTTTTAGTTACTCCACCTCCTCACCTGCTGCGACCTCGGTGGGAGGAGGACACAGCTTTTAGAATATCCCGAACAGTTTTGGGGCCAAGCACATTGGCTGTTATCATCTCAGCCTTTGTTCTTCCACATTGCATTTTCTTTGCAGTGTTCGAATCACTAAACATGGCACTTGCCAGCTTATTACTGCAGTCCATGCTGTTGTAACTCAAACCATGCTTAGCTGTGTGATACACTGATGTTACCTCACATGCAGCAACTTTGTCTTGTTCTGCAGTTGAACTGCCGAAGAATTTAGTTATATTTGATGCACCTTTATTTTGTGTTGCTCGCTTGTGCATTTCTGTGCCAGCATGCTGTTTCAGGTCGTTTTCTCCACCGTGACCTATTGAAAACTCCCTCCCACACAAGGTGCAGAAGACCCGAGACAAAATATAGCATTTACCTGTTTGCATCCAGCTAGCCATGCCTTTCTGGTGTACCAGCTACGGTGAGAAGCCTCGTTGATACGTTTTGTCTTTTTCACGAGCTTGCTGTGATATATACAAATCGGGTTGGTCCGGTCCAAGGTCTTTAAGTATCAATTTATCTCCCAAACTTCTCCTTTCGAAAGGATTGGAGAGTAGCTCTTTCACGGAATTGGGTGCGGACCGAGGTCCGTCGACTCCACCTGCACACGAAGCCATTCTCATCCAAATACTGCGTCACCTTGGTCACTCACGAGTCTAAAAAACAACTCACGTCAACGCACGTAAGCAACGTGGGCGCCAATGTGAGCGCCCTCGTGACCAAAATATTTGACGCCGCTGATTGGCTGAAATTATGTTTCGGCGGCACAGTTTACTATTGAGACTTTTGCAACGTGCTGGTTGCTGCTGTTTGGCTCAGGGGCTCCGCCCGGTAATGATAAACTAATGCCACGGGCAAGGCCAGGCAGGAAACATGTGACTTATCAGTAACTTTAGACATCGTAACACAATTTTAAACGAGATTTTATTGTAGATTATACATTTTACTGATACCAATTGTATGATATTTACCTTGTTCATTAAAAATAAAAATATAAAATATATATTTTTTTTAAATATATTTAAAAAAATAAAATAAAATTGTATTTAATATTTTTTTTTATATTTTTGTTTGTATGTGGGAAGAGGTGGGGCGGCGCCCCTAGCGCCCCTATGGGCCGGCCGCCACTGACCTTAGCTATAGTGTTAGAGAGAGGCCTAATTCAACTTAAACAAAAATATTGTCCCCCTCCCAGCCACAGCAGATGTATTGCGCAGGTCTTTTACCTAGATGCGGTAACTCGCCTGTACGGTCGGGTATGTATTAGGGATGAATGTTGGGCATATTTGTTAGGTGTGGAAACTGTGTAATGGGGTCAACTGTTTATCTTTTTTATATATACAAACTCTCTAGGTCCATGGACAACAGCTTATTAAATGTGAAAATAAGTAAAGAGAACAAACAGATTAATTAAATGTCAAAGTGACCAGCTGCAACTCTGAAACAGATTTAAGCTTAGGGTTCTGTTCTTGGGAATAAATGGGAGTAAACAATATGACCTCATGAGTACAAAAGCAGAATGTGTGTGTGTGTGTGTGTGTGTGTGTGAGTGTGAGAGAGAGAGTCTGTAAATATGACAGTGTTACCCCTAAACTCCAGAAGTAGGACACTAATGATGCTTTTCATCATTTCAGTCTGAAGGAATGAGGACAGTATTCATTTTATATCTCTTTCCTCTGTTTTTCTCTCTGTTCTGTCAGAATGGAGTTGAACATTGGCTTAAAAATAAATATAGAACCAAAAGGAGATCATGTGTAATAGAATAAAAGAAAAGGTCACAAATGCTGTGATGCTAGCTGATGCTCACAATTTTTTGGCGTGACTGTCTCTGTTTATCAAAGATGTTGATGCTTTGGATTTATTAGCTTTATCCCCAGAACTGGCAGTCGACCGCGGCCCACTTAGCTTATTAATATTTTAACTGGTAGGTCACCAACATAAGTTATTACTGAATTAATGCAGAGAAACAAACTAAGAACTCCACTTAAAAAAACGGTTTGGGAAATAGTCTTATTTGATGTTTTTGGAGATAGCAGATAGTTAGATTAGTTTAGAATAAAGACTGGAAACAGGGAAACTAACTGCTTACTGGCAAATCTAAAGTTACTACATCCCAGAGTCCTGTTTTTTCAGACCGAGTTATAATTGTAATACAAAAATATTCTTTATTACATTACATTTAGCTGATGCATTTATACAGAAAGAAACTCAAAAGCAAGAATTAATTTCTGATCTTTAAACCCAGCCAGATTAAGTGCTACTGCATTAGCTTCACTTTAAGCCAAACCTTTGTTCAAAGTAAGGAAGGGAGATTTTAGTTTTTTTTAATTTATATTGACCAAGGTGCAGTCCAGACAGGAGAGTTTTCACTCTGTGATGTGTAGACTTCTCTGCGGTCCTGATATAAATGGGGAGCTCGTTCCAACATTTTGGGGTCATTTCTGAAGTGGTACCTGGATCCCACTCGCAGTGAAGGAGTAGCAAGCCGATTGGCCAATGCAGAGCTAAGTGCATGTGCTGGAGTGTATGGTTTAACCATGTGCTGGATGTAGGAAGGGCTTGATCCATTTACATCGTGTAGTCCAGTACCAGTGAAGCGGATTGCAGGTAAAATAATAGGGTGGGTTCAATGCAGTGACAAAAATGTAACTGTGTGTTCGATGCTGTGTACACGTACGCAAACCAAAGTGCCAAAAGTTGTCCAATGAAGAGTTGTGTATTTTAAGGCTTGCTACCTTCAAACAGAACCAGTCTTTTTGCTAATCTAAGTTGACCGCCTCCTAGATTTACCATACAGAAAGAGAGAATGGTAGCCATCCTGATTATCTCCCAGCAGTAAAAGTAAAAATATATAAAGTACCTCCAAAAAGTGTCAAACAAAAGTCTCCCGCCTGTGTGATTGTCTGGCCCGCCCTGATTCTTCCACCTCCTGCCCTTGTGTTATTGCCTGCTCTCTTGAGCCGTGTCATGCCTGTGTGATTAGTTCTGCTTGTATTTTAGTCCTTGTGTCAGGGTTGGGGAAAAATAGGACCCAAATGCAGATTGAGAAGGGATGTGGGTTTCAAAATGAAACAAAAGGCGAACTTTATTTACACAAGCTGAAAACCATGAATCCATGAACAGGTACTGTAGCACGAGGTAGCATCCAAACAAAAGGTGACTGTGACCAACATGAAGGGAGACATGAAAGACAAACAATGAACCAACACCGAACACAGGAAGAGACAAGACTAAATACAGGGAGGGGTAATCACGAGACGAGAAACAGCCGGGCAGGGAAGGAGAAACACAAGGGCAACAGGTGAACACAATCAGACAATTAGACACACCAGGGAAACTAACGACAGGGAAGAAAACACAGGGAGAAAAGAACAGCAAAACAAAACCCATTACCAGACACACAAAACTAAAACCGTGACGTGACATGACATAAGAATCGTGACACCTTGTCTTTTTCACATCCTTGTATGTAGTCTCTCAGAAATGTCTATCCAGTTTTGCCTTGCCCTCTTGCAATAAGAGAAATATTTCTGTTAAGAGTTCCTATGAAGTTTTTACGTGTCCTCCGTTTGGGTCCACCCTACTACGCTTTTCCGTAAAACTGATTTTTTTTAATTAGTTTTGGCAAGACAATAGTCTACAGGAAAGCTAGCTTACATGCTGTCGACACTGGAAGTGTTTCAGCCATGATCATAAGTTATCCGTCTCAAACGTTTCTTACATTACAGGTAAACTGAGGTTTACAGCTGTCTATGCCAGTTGTTTAATGGTTTACGTTTATTGTGCATTTGGGTTTTAAGGCGAGACACCCCAGATGAATAGGGTAATTTTTTTTAACTTAAAGATATCAGCTAGAAATTTCTCCAGTTAATTACTTACATTAAGACAATTGTTTTTTGTATTACAAGTTTTATGAAATAGCATGTTTAAGTATGCAAATGAGCCATAATCTCATAAATTATATGCATATTTTATTTTAATTTCATTTCAAACCTTTATTTACCCAGGTGTATCCCATTGAGATCATTGATCTCTTTTTCAAGGGAGACCTGCTCAAGTAGGTTCCACATGAAACATAAAAACATAAACAGAACAACAAAAAGGACATCTTACAGCATCATTACAGGGATTACAATTTACAATAAGTATCCACATGAACAGGTACCAACAGCTTCCGATTGAGTAGCATCCAACCGAGCTTTAAAAACATTTAGTGGCACCAGATTGCTCAGTTTCCATTTCAATTGCAGACTATTCCAAGACAGTGCAGCTGCGCATCTAAAAGCTATCTTCCCTAAGACAGTCCTAGCAGTTGGCACATTTAATAAAACTACAGCATGCGATCTCAGGCAGTAGCCACTTACAATTCGCCGTGAGATCAGGGAGCAGATGTAGGATGGAAGTTTCCCTAACATGGCTTTGTATATAAAAATGTACCAGTGACTGAGCAACCGTACAGTTAGTGAAAGCAAACCAGCCCTTGCATACAGGGTACAGTGATGGGTTAATGCTTTACAGTTTGTCACAAATCTCAGCGCACTGTGATACGCAGCATCTAACTTGACCAGGCAATTGGCAGGTGCATTCATATACATCAAATCACCATAGTCCAGCACAGGTAAAAAGGTCACAGTGACTAGCCTTTTCCTGGCTTCAAGCGAGAAACAGGACTTGTTCCTGTAGAAGAAACCTACCCTAACCCTCAGTTTTTTAAGCAGGTTATTTACATGACGTTTAAAAGTGAGACAATCATCAAGCCAGATACCAAGGTATTTGTAACAGGTAACCACTTCAATTTTTATTCCTTGCGTAGTTACAATATCTACAACAGGCTCTGGTGTCTTTTTAGCTTTTGAAAAGAGCATTACCTTGGTTTTATCAACATTTAAAAGAAGCATGAATAATGTTAAAAACAGCCTGTAATTTAACACCAGCCTCCTTAATGGAGGGACCTGCACAGTACATCACGGTATCGTCCGCATAAAAATGTAAGGTTGCTCCATCGACATTTTCACCTAAACTATTGATGTAGATGGAGAATAAAAGTGGACCTAAAACAGAACCTTGAGGAACACCATTAGTATTGTTTAACCACTCAGAAGACAGCCCATCAAAATGAACACATTGGGACCTTTCAGAGAGGTAGTTTACAAACCACCCCACTGCATGGCTGGATATGCCAATACTGGGTAGCCTCTGCTTTAAGATGCGATGATCGACGGTATCAAACGCTTTTGAAAGGTCAATAAATAGAGCTGCACAACTCTGCTTATTATCTAAAAAACTCGCCACATCATTCACCACTTTCATTGTGGCAGTGATGGTGCTGTGTTGCTTTCTAAAGCCTGACTGATGTTTAGACAGGATGTCATTTGTACATAAAAACACCTTTACCTGTTCACTCACTAGGCGTTCAAGAACCTTAGCCAGAACTGATAATTTAGAGATGGGCCTATAATTATTTAATAAAGTGGCCTCCCCACCTTTTAGTAGAGGCAGGACATACGCTGACTTCCACAATTTTGGAATTGTGTTAGTGCTGAGGGAGAGGTTAAAAAGAGTAGTGAGAGGTGGAGCAATAAAATCTGCAGCTATCTTTAAAAAGAAAGGCTCTACGTTGTCCGGGCCAGCCGGTTTCTTAGGATCTAACTTGGTTAAAGCTTCACGAACAACATCAACAGTAAAAGGAGTAAAACTAAAAGGGTTTTCCAAAACACGTTTTTCAGAGTCACAGACTGTGGTGTTCACAGAAGCAGAGTTAGTAACAGAATCAAACAGAGAGCCACAGGACACAAAATGCTCATTAAAACAATTTAACATAGTGGCCCTGTCCGATATAGTGCCAGATGCTGTGGTAATGCACGGAGGTAGCTCATTACGGATATCACCGGTAGATATTGATTTTATGGCTTTCCAAAATTTTCCAGGATTATTCAGGTTCTTTGTGGTAACTGACAGATAATACTTAGACTTAGCACTTTTGATTTGGGATGTGAAGCTATTTCTTAGCTGCCTAAAACGCAGCCATTCTACCTCTGAGGCTGATTTCCTAGCCTTTGCCCAGGCCTTGTTTCTCTCATGAAGGAGACTAGATAATTCAGCAGAAAACCAAGGATTGTCTCGTCCCTTCACTCTAAATTTACGCAGGAGTGCATGTCTATCTATAATTTCCATAAAACCAAGATAAAAATAAGACCATGCAGTTTCTACATCAGCACACAGATCGATTTTACCCCAATCAAAATCAAACAGATCATGAACAAAACCCTGCTCCACAAAATGCTTTTTGTCTCTCTTACTGATAATGCGAGGTTTACCCTTTAATACATTTCAGGAACACAAATCTGAATATTGGATAAAGCCAGGTTCAAAATTCTTGTTTCATTTTGTAGTTATATTAGAATCTAAAGTTTTGACAGAAGGGATTTTGGATATCTCTTTTAATGTCCTGAATGTCACCCTTGAAAAAGAGATCTTTTGATCTCAAGGGGCTTTTACCTGGTTAAATAAAGGCTACATCACTCCATAAATCAGAAAATACTATCAACAGCCCTAAAATATCAATTTTCGCCATGTTTTTAAGTATAAAATGTTATATAATTCAGGCTATGAATCATGTATGAACAAACCCTTCTGTAAAAACCTTCAGAATATTGATAGGAATATAACTGGAAGGTTTGGTGTATGTACGTGCTACTGAAGTGGACATTTCTCACTCAGAATAGGAGAATAAACTCATTTTGAGAAAACGACCTTTAAAGATTGCAGTGAGGCGCTAGCTAAACCCTCATGTTCTTTGGATGACAGCTTGCGCCTCAACGCACTCCATGAAGGTATTTCATGGTCAGGGTCATTTGTTTTTTGTCTCACCTTGCTTCGTGCAAGTGACAATTGTTGTCGTCTTCTCTGTGAACGT
This sequence comes from Pogonophryne albipinna, assembly GCA_028583405.1. NCBI lineage: Eukaryota > Metazoa > Chordata > Actinopteri > Perciformes > Artedidraconidae > Pogonophryne > Pogonophryne albipinna. The sequence goes on from CM053251.1 coordinate 32,951,087, forward strand.
TTTTTTCGCTGTTCTTTTGCCATTTTGAGATTTAAATTTCCAGCGGAAAGCTAAACCAAGAAGTGTTTTAGCACACCACGTGACACATCTGAACGAATCACGTTGTCAGAAATTGACACCAGCCAATGAGATTTCGTTTTTCGGTTTAAGACACCTTTGTACTTTCACGATTGGTTGCTGATACAAAGGAAATGACCATATTTGGATCCGATGAGATTGTGCAGGAGAGACGGAGCTTTCCAACGATACCTCTGATTACATGGTGCAAACAGCGGTCGCGGTACTTTGTTACGTTAGAATGCTAACTTTTGGTGAATTTAGGAGAAATCTACAGACGCAAATAGACAAACTATAGTAAAATAAACACCTAAATGTGTATTTTGTACGTTTTTCTTCCAAAAACCTGAAAGAAAACATGTTTTGGAATCAAAATAGCACAAAATCTCAAAATTGACCAGTACTTCAAAAACGATGTTTTGCCGGTCAGGCTATAAAGTCAAGGCATCAATATAGCCAGTAATATTCGTCCTCAGGGGACCATGAATGTCCGTACAAAATGTCAAGACAATCTATCCAATAGTTGTGGAGAAACTTTAGTTTGGACAGAGTAGCATACTGACCAAGCAGAAAAACAGGGACATCCATAGCTTAAAGCTACTACTTTTCCAGTTATTTTAGGCGTCTTGAATCACTAAATAGTACATTTATTGCGTCGGTGTTAACTTTTCAAAGCAGAACACCATACAGTTCAAGTGAATGGCATTTTAGCTGATCAAAGATGTATGTGTGGGTTGAGTGTGAGTCAGTTGTCTCATTTTTCTAGGGCAACAGAAGGCTAAACTCTGGTCCGGTGAAGAGACGACCGCTCTCCTGAATCCTCAGCCTCTTAAATACTCCTGCTCAGAAGACCTGCTGTATTTTCTGCTCAACACAAGGTCAGCTGTCCTCCTGTGAGCTGAGAGGCTGTAGGGGTTCTGTTACATCTCCGCTGAACTGCTGCCTCTGAATTGCCTTCGGTGGTAACATTTATATACCAGCTGATGAACTGTAAGTTCATTGTATGCTGCTGTATTGATTTTTCCATTCCACATTGGACTTGAAATTGCTTGTAAAAGCATTTCTCTACCACATTGAAAAACTGTTTTCTACATAACATTAAACAGCTTTAAACTGCAGAAAAAGAGACTTCTTCACTGTAAGGGACTTCAAGTAGAACCATCTAAACAAGTTTTGCTCTTCGTCATGTTGGCTGTTGATATGAGCTTACCAAAGTAAAAAACGTATCGGGCATACAGCACATTTACACAGGCCTCACATATTCACCAAACCCTTACTTTACATTGCTTTACAACAGGCCCATAGGAAAATAGTAATTTATTGTTAAAAGGCATAAGTAAAGTATCTCTTTTGGTCAATCCAAGATGGGAGTAACTTTCTTTGATTAACAAGATGTAACTAAAGGCAGCACCTCCCTTGTTTCATTTGCTGCTTACTCAACGTGTGCTGAGACAATTAAACATTTAATGAATTTGTCAGAAAACAAATCCATGACAACTCTCATCGCTTCATAAAGGATTGTACAATGGAGAACTAACATCCTACAGATTTACATTTCAATCAATAACCCCCTTATAATCATTCTATGAGTGAAATAACTTGCTGTAATGAATCGAGTCAATTCATAATATCAAACAATTTCATGGGTTCGGATCAGGGATTGCTTTATTTTGTGCTAAAATAAAATACCTCTGGTTGTTTTGATTCTTGTTAAGATAAAATAAGCAATTTGATTAGTCACTTTAGGCTCTGTGTCCTTTACTGTTATTTTGCACAATATAGATATTTTCCTTAAAAGGTGGTATTGGCAGCAAACTGATAGCAGACAAAGCTGGGCAGTATAAGTCAGCTAAAGCTAATTGAGAGATAAAGAGGCCAGGAAACACTCCATAACCAAGGTCCAATGGGAAAGTAACACAAGCAGTCAGACAGTCAGAGTAAACTAAGTAAAGGTCAAACTATTACCACTTATTATACAGTAAATTCATACTTAAAGTATTACAGAGCATGATTTACCAATTGGTGGTCAATTCAATAATAACTAATCAAGTACTCTTGGCACTAGTTGGGAACACTATTCCAGTTACAGTAACTGCAAAAATAGATGTTTAGCTGTGTCAGGTCTGTTCACAATGGAGATAAGAAAATATACTTTTATTCCAAATGTTTCAAAGCAGGTACTATCCACAGACTTTTGCAGAATAATATAAAACTATAAACTGAATAGACACGGTAAGGAACCGTGCTAGTCTAGCAGCTTCCAGTGTCGCTCAAATACATGAAAGTCGCAGTACACCAATAAAAACGTTATTCTAGACATATTGTATATGAAGCTCATATTAAAATCTCCATGAAAATGTTCACATCTATTTCTAATTACCTTGAATATTTATAACCTTATAAATCCAAATGTACACCTTTTGGAAAAGAACAAGAAAACTATATAAAAATAATAAGATAATCCTTGTCTCTTACACTTAGCAGGACTTGTTTTTTAGTATTATGGATGTTGTCAGGGTGAGCGAAGCAGGCAGGACCCAAATGCAGGAACAGATAGGAGGTTATACTGAAAATATCTTTATTTCAAGGCTATGACTTAAACATACAGAGCAGAACTCTCTCCCCAGTGAACACATTCAACTTAGACAAGGATCTCACAAAAACTGACAGAAAAAAACAGAACCTAAATGCACACAAGACTAATCACACGAACAAGACACCGGTGAGGAGGGAGGAGAAAACACAGGGGCGCAAGGTGAACACAATCTGGGAATCAAGCAGGTAGGAACACAGAGACAGGAAGCAACAGACAAGAACACTTTTCAAACTAAAACAGGAAACCAAAGACAAGTCTTGACAGGACAACATAAAACGCAGACACATCGTGACATGTATTGACATTTAAAACTGGCTGAAGCAGCCTTTTGCACCAATACTTTGAACCCAAAAAAAACTGCATATCCAGCAATCAGATTCTTGGAGTAACTTTAATAATAATAATAATAATCTAAAAACACACCTTTCACTCGGGCCTTTTCACAGATTAAAAACGTCGTCTTTACCAGACAGGTTCACCTCACTCATTGATGCTACTGTGCTATGGCATTCTGAATGGATCTCAATTCATTGGTTTTATTTTGGATCTGTTTTTTTTATGGTATTTAGCTGAATTTAATGTATGAAAAGTGCTTTATGAATATAATATTGGCTGAAGCTACAAGTCTTAGGACATAAAGGAAGGCACTTTTTACTGCAAATCTGGAGAAGGATAACCACCTGTTTTATGTTACCTATACGTAGAGCAGTGGTTCCCAACCTTTTTTCCCAAGAGCCCCCCCAAATGACTCCTGTTGGAAGTTGCGCCCCGTCCCCGTCCCCCACAATAAAAAAAACACGGGGGGGGGGGGGGGGGGGGGCAACAGCGGTAATTACAGTTTAAAAGTCTCAAAAATGTCACAAACTGGATGAATGTGAAGTATTTTGTTAAAGGAGGATGAAAGCGTAATTAAGGAGCGCTATTGGAGTGACTTTGATGGTTATTGGACTCGGGATTAATTCATTTGGATTCCCGCTGTATGAAGAAATTAAAGGACGTCGCGGAAGTGGAAACAATTCACAAAGGGATTAAACTGTTTAAAACACATGCTCAAAGTAAACCGGATTTTGCCGATGTGTTTATGTGGATTCAAAAGTCGCAAATAATCTACAAAATGGAGGAGACCGATCTGATCGGAGCAACTGTGACAAATAATCCAACTGAAACCGGCATGGTTTTAAAAATGCGCTTATCCAGAAAAGCCCGGTTTGGACAATTTACGGGCAGAAGAAACATTTCTATTAAAGAAAGAATTATACATTTCTGTCTTTTTATGCCTTTAATCCAATCCAATCCAACTTTATTTATATAGCACTTTAAAACCTTCAGACCAAAGTGCTGTACAGAGAGATAAGCTCACAAAACATAAAATAAATACATTTAAAATAAAAGATACAAACACAAAACAAACCAGAATAAACGTAATAATAAAAAATAAAAACAGCCATATAATAAAGACAATAGACCACTGAAAGCAAATAAAAGCAACAATCTACTTGTTTACGAATGCTAAGGAGAAGAGGTGGGTTTTAAGACGGGATTTAAAAACAGACAGTGTGGGAGCCTGTCTGATTAACAAGGGCAGGTCGTTCATAATTGTCGTTAATAGCTACTAACTTGAATTGTTATTCAAATTAATTAATCAATTATTTTGTATTGTAATGTAGAGACAAGGCTTTTAGTGACAATCATGCTTTACAATTATATGTAAAAAAAAAAAAAAAGTCTAAATATGATATTTGGCCTCAAATCATCTGAGGCCTGGCGTCCCCCCCTGCGATATTTGGCGACCCCCCAAGGGGGGCGCGCCCCCCAGGTTGGGAACCACTGCTGTAGAGTGTATATTGTTCATTTCCAGGAATGAATACAGTCAAAAAAAGTCTGTAATCACAGCTGTGCTTCACAGCATCAAAGCCTGGCAACCCCCCACTTCTTCTTTGGCAGTAACTAACCATCAAATGCTTTCTTTTCTCGCTGCACTATAATTGACTATACTGAAGGGGGGATGCACGTAGGCGAGTAGACGTGTGCCCTGACAGCTCCGAGATTAGTGACTTCAAAATACTTTTTCATTGTGCAGTTTGGCTCACTAATAGTATGCGACAACTTATAAAGTACTTATAGAGTATACTCTAGCGAACTCTAGCTCAATTATTTTTATTTTTGACCAGCCAAAATGACTACTCGATCAAAACAAAACCTCGCAAAAGGAGGCCTCACTTTTTCCTGACTCGGCTAGCGTTGCTACTGCTAACGTTGCTGGGGACACCCATTACATTACATGTTACTTGTTAGACGCTTTTATCCAAAGCGACTTACATACTCAATACTGTGGGCAATCCCCACAGGAGCAATTTGGGGTGAAGTGTCTTGCCCAGGGACACAACAACATGCTGACTGTAGTGGGGTTTGAACATGTGACCCCCTGATCCCAACACTCTTAATGGCAGTTTGTGATTTTGAGGCTATTTCACTGAAGGCTGTTTTGAACATTTGACAGATTTATGCTTAAATTCTCTGAGAAAGTTACTGAAAGATACACTTTTGTGTTTAAAAGCTGACCACTACCATGAAGTACTCTGTGTCAGTAGATTTCGTTAAGAATCTGACTCTTAATGGCAGTTTGTGATTTTGAGGCTATTTCAGTGAAACAAGGCTGTGTTGAACATTTGACTGATTTATGCTTAATTCTCTCAGAAAGTTACTGAAGGATACATTTTGTGTATAAAAGCTGAAAAGTAGATAATGAAGTACTTTGTTTTAGTAGATTTCGTCAAGCATCTGACTCTTAATGGTCCTCTCTAAATTTGATTCAGGGTTTGTTTTAAATGATTTGTGCTTTGTGTGTACAGACACACAGAAAACACTGAAAACACAAAAACCATACTAGTGTTTTCTGTGTTTCTGCGTTTCTGTGTGTTTCTGTGTTTCTGCGTTTCTGTGTTTCTGTGGGTGTATAATACGCACGTTTCAATACACATTTATCCTACATCTTCCCTGTTATCCTCCCCTTGTTATAATGAAGACAACAGTGCATGTGAAGGACTGTAATACACATGTATCAGACACACTCCCCTTGCTATAATGAAGACAACAGTTTTTAAATGTAAAAAAACTTTTTTTTTTTTTTTTTTTAAATGTCCTATTTACATTTTTATTTTTTCCCACACAAAAATCAATAGTTATACTGATTGTAACATCCCCAGGACCGTCTCCAGCTTAGAATTCCCCATATTACTGGAAATATCATGGTGGAGTTTTTTCACTTCAGTCAAAATATTAATGTGTATGCTGTTTTCGACACAAAGATGCATTACATCTACAAACAGAGCATACAATGAGAGCACATGATACACTTTTGATGTTTGTTCCATTTCTGCGGTAATGTTACAGAATGTTTCGGAAAATGAAGATTCCAGGACCACTTTAAATGTCTCGTTTACAATCGTTTCCCAATGACCCGGAATAGTACTGCCAGAACGATATCCAAAATGTCTTCCAGTTTACAAATTTCAGCCATTCTGTTTACACGGGGGTCACTACTCATTCTGTTTTCAATCGTCCCCATCACCACACTTATTAAAAGGGTATTGACTACATTATGATCACTATGTACAGAGCATTTTGCATAGTAGTTTCCCCTTTTTTATTTTACTTTAAAGAAAAAAGTCAATGTATCGAACAAATCCCTGGCTTCAGTCAACTGCTGGTTAATAGTCTTCTTCTTCTCCATCCAACTCGGCATGGATCTTTTCAAGTCTCTCCTTGAGGCGTCTGCCATTTTTGAGATTGTGAAGAAAAGCCTCCAAAGCGCCTTGGATCCTCCAATCATCCGTGAAAATGTCTTTATCAATAAGAGTCTGGTCGATCTCAGTAATGAAGTCGGTGAGCCAGAGTCTTTTCATTAACGCGTTGTAATTGTTTCTGAAGTAAAAATCGGACATGTCATTCAGAAAATCGTGTTGCCTCCGGCCGGGGTGATTGACTCGGCACCCGTTGCAGATTTCTTCTCTGTACCGGTGTATCACCCTCTCCACAATATCAACCAACACCGATTTCACTGTGTCCACAAACAGAGACGTCTTGGCCCAAGGAGCAAAATCAGCAGCAGTAGTATTGCAGGATTCGGGTGTCCAAAATGGTGGTGATGATGGTAGTCCAGGAGTCTGTTCCTGGCTGCAACTCGCGGGGGGAGTCTTGGTTTTTCTCAGATCCATGGCTAGTTTACAACGGTCGTCTTAGTGGGGTCCTTCGTTTTAGATGATTTGCTGAGTGTAGGGTGTGAGTGTAGGGTGGGACTTATTGCGTTGAATGGGGAGGAGTCATCTGGAGAATTGAAACTTTAAAAAAAAAAAAAAGTTCTTTAAGCGTTGTAGCTTTTTCATCTATCATTTCCAACCAAGCAGCAATAGGTCAAATTTAAGAATAAGTAATAGTTTGTCAAGATTTGGCGGAAAAAGTCAAAAGTATAGTTTGTCAGAAATATGGAAAAGTCATTGTGTACAAAATAGTATGTTGAAAATCAAAAGAAAGAAACTCTATTCATTACAAATTAATGAATATTTTACCCAGTTCTAAAGTTTTGCACCCCTTAAAGAAAACCCCATTCCTTACCAAGTACTTCATATTATACCCTTTGTTAAGTGTTGCGTACATCAAGGTATATCTTAAAGTATCTTGGTAGCAGAAAATAACTAAAATATCTAAGGTTATCAGAAAAGAAAAAAACCCTGTTTAACTGAACAAGTGTTTTTACAGCAAAAAAAAAACCCTGCCATTAAAAGAAAACCAAATTCCTTACAAAGTACTTCATAATCTACCAGTTGTTAAGTGTTGCATACGCCAAAGTGTGTCTAAAAGTATCTTAGTAACACAAGAAAAGAGAAAAAAGCGTTGATGTTAACAAAAAACTGGATTGTTCCACTGAAATAATAAATAAATAATTTCAAAAAGTGCGTTTAAAAGAAAATGTATTCAGATAAAGTATTTTGTTAGAATATTAAGTCCAAGATGGTTACATTTTACCCCTTAAACCATTTGTATTATATTTTTGTTTTCCTAATAAAGAATTCAGTCACCTGAATTAATTTTGTCTCCATACCTTTTTTTATTTTTTACATTTTGTAACAATCTTTAAACATTTGTAGAGACCAAACACTGTGGTTAAAATGAGTATCTTTATGACGTCCCTCACACCGTTGGTATTTTTCACAAGATTCATTTTTAAACACATCATCTTGATACAGAGATAACACATTTTCGTAAGACCTTTTACAGAGGTAGAAAACACAATGCTTTTCTTTGAGGGGGTCTTTAGTTTTAAATGATCTGGTGAGGAGGGTGTGACTTGTTATGTTGAGTGGGAGGCTGAGTCCTCTGCAAAAGTGAGAGTCTTTTTCACCAGTATAATGTCCATCGATGTCTGACTCTGTTTAAAAAGTTCTTTAAGCTTTGTAGCTTTTCCATCAATCATTTTCAGCCAAGCAGTCAGAGGCACCCGCAAGGATGTCTGAAAAACCCTGCATGTAGAGTTGAAATACTCCAAAAAAAATCATCAGAGGGGTCCTTCCCCAGCGTCACCAAACGGCTTGCACGGTAATACCATCGCCCCGATGGTCCGCTTTTAGTTTCCCAGACGGTGCTTGTCAGGACTCTTCTCACTTCTGGCGGTGGGGGGATATCTCCTTCTTCTTCTGCCTTCACATTGAGGGGCAGCGGTGAAAACTCTTCTTTGATCTCGCATGCTGTCTGCGTTTCTTTGCTTTTCTTTGCAAATATCTTGTACACCGCTGGTTCCACTATGGTTTCTTGATGCACTACTTCTTCCGATACAGTGGTTGCGTGGAGATCTCTGGAAGACACCAGAGTTAACACAGCCCAATCTGTTGAGGTCAGTGTCGCTTTAACACTACGGGGTCCATACATTTCTCCATTCTTCAGATTGTAGAAATGCAGTTCATTCGCCATATAGTTGAATACATAAACCCAAACATCGCCATTTTTCAGAGTCCATTCTTCATGAAGTTCCTCGGCTGGAGGAGTCTGAACCCGGCCCAGATACTGCATTCGTTTCTTGATTGGTGCTCCGGACAGATGGCGGTAAGTTGTCACAGGCGTCTCGCTGATTAAACCCATATCTAGGCATCTCTTGGCCATTTTTCTTTTTTTTAAAAGGTGACTTGGTGAGTGTAAATGACTGTCTTGTTATTTAGTTTGAGCGTATTTCTTTTTTCATCTATTTCCACCCCCTTACTTTTAAATGATCTGGTGAGGAGGGCGGGTCTTGTTATGTTGAGTGGTAGGCGGAGCCCCCCTGTAAAAGTGAGAGTCTTTTTCACCATTCAAACCTTTTTTTGTTGCATACAGGACATTCTTATAGTGGTGTAAAGTAATTATAAAAAACACAAAAGATCATGTTTTTTTTAAATTGTTTTATTATTTCCCTCTTTACGTATTTTGAAAAGTACACAACCGAAAATCTGCCACTTCCTCACAGAGCCCCACCTCCAGCACACATGAACGCGCTCACATGACCAAAAGAGGGCACGAGATAAGTTTGTGCACAGATCTCTGGCTGTAGGCGTCTGACTCCCGCACAGCGGCGGCATTCGTTTCTTGACTGGCGCCCCGGACGGATGGCGGTAAGTTGTCACAGGCGTCTCTTGGCCATTTTTCTTTTTTGCAAGGTGACTTGGTAAGTGGAAATTACTGTCTTTTTAATTAGTTTTGAGCATATTTCTATTTTCACCTAATTCCACCCCCCACTATCTGCCGGCCTCATAGCCAAAAGGAAGGGGGTGGAGAAAGGGGGGAGAGGCCTGGGCGGGGATGGGGCTGGACAGTCTCACGCATAACTTCAAAGAGACACCTAGATTAACATCAAAGGCTTATAACACACCAGTGTGAAATCACACCTGCCTGTTATAACACCTCACATCAAAGGGCAAAACATCAAAGGCTAATTCGATTAGACAACCCTGAGGGGACCAGACAGCATAACTTCAAAGAGACTGCCTTAATCAACACATCAAAGAAATAGACAACAAAAAGCCCTACACAGGGGGGCTTTTCACACCTAAAGTAAATTAAAAATGTTATAGATGCCATTGCTCCAACTAGGGTAAAGGAAGTGACTGGGAAGACAATATCTCCATGGAGAAAGGCCATGACCGTGAGAACAGAGAAAAAAGAGTGTCGAAAAGCTGAACGCAGGTGGCGAAAAACAAATCTCCAGGTGCACTTTGAAATCTATAAAGAGAGACTTGGCCTTTATAATTTGGAATTGAAATTTGCCCGACAGTCTTTCTTCTCTGATATCATTGCCAAAAACAAAAACAACGCACGTGCCTTGTTCGCTACCGTCGACAGACTAACTAACCCCCCAGTGTCAGTAGCCTCTGAATTTCTATCCACCAGGGCGTGCAATGAATTTGCCTCCTTCTTGACTGACAAAATTCAGAAAATCAGACAATCAGTCAGTGCCTCTGCATCAGGTACAGCAAATGTTTTGTCTCTGTGTCCACTTAAAATCAATTCAAACACCATGACAGAATTCCATCAGATTAATGATAAAAACCTAGAGGACATTATACAACTTCTGAAATCCTCCTCCTGCTGCCTTGATATTATTTCAACAGGATTTTTCAAAGAGGTTTTGCCTTGCATGGCCTCAGATCTACTTCATATAGTAAACAAATCTCTTCACTCAGGTGTTTTTCCACAGCCCCTGAAAACTGCAGTCATTAAACCACTCTTAAAAAAGCATAATCTAGACGCTTCAGTAATGGACAATTACAGGCCCATATCAAACCTCCCATTTCTAGGTAAAATCATTGAAAAAGTAGTCTTTCAACAGTTGAGTAATTTCTTGCATTTAAATAGCTGTTTGGATGTGTTCCAGTCAGGATTTCGTCCAAACCACAGCACTGAAACTGCTCTTGTAAAGGTCTTCAATTACATCCACTTAAACACAGACAGTGGCAGAACTTCAGTGTTAGTATTATTAGATCTCAGTGCTGCGTTTGACACTGTTGACCACAATATATTACTCGACCGACTAGAAAACTGGGTGGGACTTTCGGCAACAGTTCTAAATTGGTTTGAATCCTACTTAAAGGACAGAAACAACTTTGTTTCTATAGGTAAATACAAATCTGAGTTGACAAATATGACATGTGGGGTTCCTCAAGGCTCCATCTTGGGGCCTCTTCTCTTTAACATCTACATGCTACCACTGGCTCAGATAAGGAAAAACAACCAAATAAGTTACCATAGCTATGCGGATGACACACACATGTACATAACCATTTCACCAGGAGACTATTCTCCAGTTAAAACACTGAGTAAGTGCATTGAACAAATCAATGACTGGATGTGTCAGAACTTTCTCCAATTAAACAAAGACAAAACTGAGGTAATGGTCTTTGGAGCCAAGGCAGAACGTATAAAAGTTAGCGCTGAGCTTCAGTCTGCAATGTTCAAAACAACAGATAAAGCCAGAAATCTAGGTGTAGTCATGGACTCTGATCTGAGTTTCAACAGTCACATTAAAACAATTACTAAATCAGCCTACTATCACCTAAAGAACATATCTAGGATTAAAAGACTAATGTCACAGCAGGATTTGGAAAAACTTGTCCATGCTTTTATCTTCAGTAGACTGGACTACTGTAATGGTGTCTTTACAGGTCTCACTAAAAAATCTATTAGAAAGCTGCAGCTGATTCAGAACGCCGCTGCTCGAGTCCTCACTAACACTAAGAAAGTGGATCACATCACTCCTGTTCTGAAGTCTTTACACTGGCTTCCTGTGTGTCAAAGAATATATTTCAAAAATACTGCTGCTGGTTTATAAAGCACTGAATGGTTTAGGCCCAAAATACATTTCTGATCTTCTGCTAAATTATGAACCATCCAGATCTCTCAGGTCTTCAGGGACTGGTCAGCTTTCTGTCCCCAGAGTCAGAACTAAACATGGTAAAGCAGCATTCAGTTATTATGCTCCAAATATCTGGAACAAACTCCCAGAAACCTGCAGGTCCGCTGCAACTCTTACTACTTTTAAATCCAGGCTGAAGACTTATCTTTTTGTCGCTGCTTTTAATTGAAACTGAGCCGTTGTGTTCATCAGTAAAGTGGAACTTCTGTGTGAACTATTCATATCTTAAACTGCACTGTAACTTTTTATTCATGTACTTTTTATTCATGTATTTTTTCTTTTAATGCTTCTTTTATTATCTTTTACTGTTTTTAAATGCCTTTGTCTGAATGTCTTTCATTTTTGTAAAGCACCTTGAATTGCCTTGTGTTGAAATGTGCTATATAAATAAACTTGCCTTGCCTTGCCTTCAAGAAAGGAAGCAATGAGGCTGATTTAGCAGTCGAAGCTAGCTATGTGGTGAGTGAGATGATTGCTAAGGCGGGAAAGCCGTTTACGGAAGGCGAGTTTGTAATAAAGTGCATGTTGCAGGCTGCAAGTTTAGTCTGTCAGGAAAAGAAGGGTCAGTTTAACAACATCAGCCTGTCAGCTAACACAGTGGCAGAGCGCATTTCTGACTTATCAAGTGACATATATGATCAGCTGTGCGACAAAGCCAAACTTTTCCGTGCATGATGAGAGCACGGACATCACTGACACCACTCAGCTCGCAATGTATGTCCGTGGTGTTGATGACAAGTTTGAAGTGACAGAGCAGTTGCTTAGAGTGAAACCAATGCATGGCCAGACCACCAGCAAGATATTCCAGCAACTGTGTGATGCCATTGCGGATATCGGTCTGCCATGGAAGAGGTTTGTTGGAATTACGACCGACGGAGCGCCATCAATGACAGGGAGAAAAAAATGGGCTGGTGGCACTTGTTCAAAGAAAACTGGAGGAGGAGGGTGTGGAGGAGGCTATTGCTCTGCACTGCATTATCCATCAGCAGGCCCTTTGCAGCAAATGCTTGAAGTTTGACAATGTGATGTCTGTCGTTGTGAAATGCATCAACCATATCAGATCCAGGGGCTTAAAGCACCGCCAGTTCCGTGCTTTTTTGGAGGAAATTGAGTCAGAATATGAGGATGTGCTCTACTTCACAGAGGTACGTTGGCTCAGCAGGGGAAACGTCCTGAAGAGGTTTTTTTAGTTGAGAACAGAACTGAAAGGATTCATGCTGAAGAAGGGTGGGATGGCTGTTCCCGAGCTGAGTGATCCCAAATGGCTCATGGACTTAGCTTTTCTTGTTGACATCACGCAGGAGCTGAATGCACTGAATAAGAAGTTGCAGGGCCAGGGCCAGCTTGTCAGTGCAGCATATTACAATGTCAAAGCATTCTCTACAAAACTGGTGTTATGGAAAGCCCAGCTCCCTCAGAAAAACCTCTGCCATTTCCCAGCATGCAAGGCTCTCATGGACAGGGGCACATCATTCAGTGGTGAGAAGTATGTTGATGCCATTGTGAAGCTACAGGAGGAATTTGATCAGCGGTTTGCAGACTTCAAGACACACAGAGCCACTTTCCAAATGTTTGCAGACCCCTTCTTCTTTGATGTGGAAAATGCCCCTGGTGTGGATCAAATGGAGCTCATTGACCTGCAGTGCAATTCTGAGCTCAAAGCCAAGTTCAGGGAAGTGAATGGGAAAGCAGACAAGCTTGCACAGTTCATGAGAGAATGTCCCCCCTCCTTCCCTGAGCTTTCCAGGATGTTCAAGCGGACCATGTGCCTTTTTGGGAGCACATATATGTGTGAACAGCTCTTCTCCACCATGAACTTCAATAAGTCCAAGTGCAGGTCCAGACTGACTGATGAACATCTTCAAACCATACTAAGGGTTTCAACTGCTTCCTCCCTCAAACCAAATGTGGCTCAGCTGTGTGAGAGGAAGCGCTGCCAGGTCTCTACCAGCAAGGAGTAGGCAAGAGCAACTGTAAATAGTTATGTTGTGAAGAACCGTTCATGTTAAGAAGATGTTGAAGAACTGTTAATGTTGTATTTTTTAATACATTTTTTGTGGAATACTTGAAGCGGCCCAGACTCTACGTCCAGCGGCCCCCAGGTAAATGGAGTCTGAGACCCCTGCTCTAAGGCTACCTTGGAGCGTTTAGGTTTAGGCCTGGCTATTAGTTTGGGTTTTGCACGTGGCATCTCGCTTGGGGGGATTGCTGTGCTGGGGTGGGATGGGGAGCTGGGTTCTGTATGTTTCATGTTCTTGTCTTATATGTTTTTTTACTTTATTGTATTCATCATTGCACTTTGTTTTGTTCGTTGTGCTGCCGGTCCTTCATACTTCCGTTTTATCTTTAACCCGTTGAACCCCATCGGCCCGCCCCCGGGCGGAAAAACGCATCATCTGCAGGAAACAGCGTCTTGAGGGCTTCTTAATATTCAATAAACTATGAATGTTTCATATCCATGTAACGGGAAGAAACTCAGCTAACTGATGATATGAAAAAAATTTAGCAAAAAAAAACACAAGACTAACGCTGAGCCTCTGAATTTGCCCTGAGCGAAAAAATCTTAATGCCGTTATTACAGAACTCTAGCTATACCGATCGATATACTTATTGGATCTGCACAAACAAGCTTAGCTAACATCCTGAGATTCCACAGATTATAGAAATATAAGGATCATCACTGAGCGATCAGAACTCGTGACAGGAGAAGCAAATACAGACAACACACAAGTAGCTGTAGGTAGCAAAACACGGAGATATGCTCACCTTAGCTGTTATTCTGATCAAAAGTCGTGTTCAATGGCATTCAAATGAGAAAAAACGCGGCTGAAGGTTAATCCAATGTGTCTGTCACTTTGAAAAAAATATTGATAATCCATAATTCAATTTTTATGCAAAAATCTGAGAATAAAAATTAGCTGCTAATGGTAGCCACCAGAGGTGTGGAAGTGGAACTTTCCCTTGATTCCATTGGCTCTGACGGTTAAAAAGAGATGTCAATCATCAAAATCGACCAAGGGGGGCCAGAGATAGGTCAAATCCACCCAAATGACCCCAGAAGTGAGTTTCTTTTTCTAAGCCTCTCTAAAAAAGTCAAATATCACTTGTTTTGCATCAATCTTGATACAGGGTACTTATTATATGTTGTACTTTGGATTCCTAAAGCTTTTAGTCTACTAACCCATCATTCAAGGGTGGTTTTCACTATAAGTAAAAAATAATTGTTGGACGGGCACTATAATTTACATTTTTCTACTTTGTTCAATCTGGATTTTCTTTAAAATAAAAAACATCTATATATTCTGACTTTTCTACATCCAACTCACAGGTTTATCATTACTTTGAGAAAAAATATTATAAATGTTCCCTTTTTAGAAATGTAGTTATGGTCATTTGTTCTGGAAATGTCATTTTCGAGCCTGAGACCTGAAAAACAGGCTTGGGGCTTAACAGGTTAAATGGTCCAGCCCAGGTTAATTCAACGCCCTGACGGGAGCGCCCTTAAGATTACTAGTTGGAATTGCAGGGGACTGAATTCCCCAGTTAAGCGCACCAGGGTCATGCGCCATCTTCAATATTTAGGTGCTCAAGTAATTTATCTTCAAGAAACACACTTCAAACCATCTGTTTTTTCTAGACTTAGGAATGGATGGATTGGACATGCTTACTATTCATCATTCAACAGCAAGTCTAGAGGAGTTGCTATCTTGATACACAAATCGGTTCCCTTTGCTTTCACTCGGATGGTTTCTGATCCGAATGGCAGATACCTGATTGTTATTGGCATGATATATGACACCCCTGTTCATCATCCCTGACTGGGATGATGTGAATTTTCGGCAGCTCTTTCTAACCTTCCTGACATGTCCTCACACTTCCTTATCTTAGGTGGTGACTTTAATTGTTGGCTTAGTCCACAGCTGGACCGCTCCTCCAAGAAGACTGTTACGCCTTCGGGGTCTGCTAAGACGATTAGAGACATCATGAGTGAGTTTGCAGTAACTGCTGTTGAACTCTCCGTTGCTATTACATCGATGCAAGGCGGAAAATCTTCGAGGCCGGACGGCTATCCACTACAATTTTACAGGAAGTTTCAACAGAAATGTTTAGTGAATCGTTTCATTCTACTAGTTTGCCCCCAACGCTTAATCAGGCCTCTATCTCCCTCATTTTAAAAAGGAATAAGGATCCACTTGCATGCTCCTCCTACCGACCAATCAGCTTCTTAAATGTGGATTTTAAATTACTGTCTAAAATGCTCGCTTTACGTTTGGAAACCGTGTTACCAACCATTATCTCTCCCGATCAAACCGGCTTCATTAAAAATAGGCATTCATTTTTTAACTTAAGGCGAGACACCCCAGGTGAATAGGGTAATTTTTTTTAACTTAAAGGTATCAGCTAGAAATTTCTCCAGTTAATTACTTACAATAAGGCAATTGTCTTTTGTATTACAAGTTTTCTGAAATAGCATGTTTAAATATGCAAATTATCCATTATCTCATTAAATATGCACATATTTTAACACATTTCAGGAATCGAAATCTGAACTTTGGATAAAGCCAGGTTAAAAATTCTTGTTTCATTTTGTAGTCATATTAGTATCTAAGGCTTTTACAGAAGGGATATTGGATATCTCTCTTTATCACTCCATAAATCAGAAAATACTGTCAACAGCCCTAAAATATCAATTTTCGCCATGTTGTTAGGTATAAAATGTTGTATAATTCAGGCTATGAATGATATATGAACAAACCCTTCTGTAAAAGCCTTCATAATATTGATAGGAATATAACTGGAAGGTTTGGTGTCTCTACGTGCTACTGAAGTTGAAATTTCGAACTCAGAGTAGGAGAAAAAACTCATTTTGAGAAAACGACCTTTAAAGATTGCAGTGAGGCGCTAACTAAACCCTCCTGTTCTTTGGATGATAGCTTGCACATCGACGCACTCCGTGAAGGTATTTCATGTTCGGGGTCATTTGTTTTTTGTATAACCTTGCTTCGTGCAAGTGACAATTGTTGTCGTCTTCTCTGTGAACGTTTTTTTCGCCGTTCTTTTGCAATTTTGAGATTTCAATTTCGAGCGGAAAGCTAACCAGGAAGTGTTTTAGCACACCACGTGACGCATCTGAACGAATCACGTTGTCAGAAATTGACACCAGCCAATGAGATTTCGTTTCTTGGTTTAAGACCCCTTTGTGCTTTCACGATTGGTTGCTGATACAAAGGAAATGACCATATTTGGATCCGATGAGATTGTGCAGGAGAGACACAGCTTTCCAGCGATATCTCTGTTGACATGGTGCACACAGCGGCCGCGGTACTTTATGTTACGTTAGAATGCTAACTTTTGGTGTATTTAGGAGAAATCTACAGACGCAAATAGACAAACTATAGTAAAATAAACACTTAAATGTGTATTTTGTACGTTTTCCTTCCAAAAGCCTGAAAGAAAACATGTTATAGAATCAAAATAGCACAAAATCTCAAAATTGACCAGTACTTGAAAAACGATGTTTTTGCCTGCCGTGTCTCGCCTTAAGACGACTTTTTAACACAATCTACCAGCCTTCCGCAAAGTCTATACCTGAAGCTGTGATATCTTTAGATTCAGAAAAGGCCTTTGATTGTGTGGAGTGGAGGTATCTTTTTCACACCTTGGAGAAATTTGGCTTTGGAAAGAACTTTACCTCATGGGTGAAGCTATTGTACTCCTCTCCTCTAGCTTCAGTGAGGACGAATAATATGCATTCTGAATATTTCCCTCTCCACCGCTCCACCAGGCAGGGTTGTCCCTTGAGCCCTCTCTTATTTGCCTTAGCTATTGAACACCTCTCCATCGCTCTTCGTTGTGACCCCCGCATTAGAGGTCTTTTCAGAAATGGGGTAGAACAGAGAGCTTCTCTTTACGCGGATGACCTTCTTCTTTATGTCTCTAACTTATCTGTGTCTGTCCCTGCAGCTCTCTCTATCCTTAGCTCATTTGGTGCTGTATCCGGTTACAAACTCAATTTAAGTAAAAGCTAATTATTCCCTTTAAATAGAACGGCGCGTGAGTTCCCTCTACATAGTCTACCATTTAAAACTGCACTACACAGCTTCACTTACCTCGGGATCCAGGTGACCGATACATTTAAAGATCTTTATAAAGCTAATTTTGCCCCCCTTTTGTCCTGCGTACACGAAGACTTCGACCGCTGGTCAGTGTTGAATCTGTCTCTGGTTGCCCGAATTATTTCTATCATGATGAATTTACTCCCCAAATTTCTATTTATTTCAATGTGTGCCCATTTTCGTCCCTCAATTTTTTTTTCGTAAAACTGACACTATTATTTCTAACTTTATTTGGAACAAGAAAACCCCAAGGATACGCAAGCAATTTTTACAGAGACCAAAGGCGCTGGGTGGACTTGCTCTGCCGAATTTGAGGTTCTATTATTGGGCTACTAATCTGAGAATAATACAGTCCTGGCTGCAGTCTAACTCCAGGGGCGGACTGGCCATCTGTAGAATCTGGAAAACCACAGAACGGCCGGTGGTCAAGGGCCGTTGACGGCTTTTTTTTTGTTTAACGTCATCATTTAAGTTACGCTTCCGGCCGACAGAGGGCGACAGCAGCCGCTAATGCAGTTGTGTGGTTCTTATCTGTCAAATAATCACACACGAAGAAGAAAAAAGACCGGCCACATAGACGCCGCGCAGACAGGGAGAATGACAAAAAATGGATACAAATCAAAGAAAAAGAAAAGAAAAAGGTGGGGCCGAGAAGGCAAGAGAAAAAAAGGTGAAGTCACTCGCAGGTAATGCTAATAAATGTCGCAAATTGATAGACCTTTTTGGCAGCAGCGCTGCTACAACTACAAGCACTATCATCACCAGCAGCAGCTTAGAACAAGTGCATGATGAAGAGAATGATGAGGGCGCGAGGTCATATATACAGCCAGCCTCCTGCGTTCATGAGGGACAGAGAGTTGAGCTGGTGGAAGAACCAGCTCAACTGGCACATGCAAGTGCAGGGCAAGAGCAAGAGGTGGTAAGTACTATAGAGAAGACAAGTATATTCAACCTAGTGTTTTCAGTTAGTGTGTGGTGTTGCTCATGCAAGCAATAAAATAAATACAGGTGTAATAGACTAATATTAAAAAAAAGTATAGATTAAACCAAAGTGTATTACTTGTCAACATTTATTAAGTATTAATTCAAGTAGTATAGTATTCTAAAAATAATTAACATTATTTTTAACATTAATTTATAATTGTCTATAGGTTGAGGATGGAACAAGGACTGAGTATGACAGCCACTCACACGGCAGCTCAAGCCTGAGGTATTTCCAACGCCCAAATTCCGACAATCACAGTCTCAATAGTTTTTTTTCCTATCACCCTCAGACCAAAAAAAAAAAATTGACAGTACAAAGAGTGTTTAAACGCATGAACGGCACAGATAGAAAATGGCTCACATACTGTGAAGAGAACCACACATTGTATTTTGCAGTATGTTTAGCATTTGCCAAGCCATCTGAAAACAATCCCTTTGTAAGTGGCATGCAGGACTGGAACCATATCAGTCAGAGAGTAGAGGAACATGAAAGGACCATCATGCATAGAATGTGTGCGGAGGCCTACTTTTTGAGGGCATCCAAATCAGACATAGCCAGCCTACTACATGGATCACAAGTAGTGGCCCACAGAGATCAAGTGAAGAAGAAACGGCAGGTGTTGGAACGTGTGGTAGATGTAGTAAAGTTCATAGGAAAGAGAGGACTTGGCTACAGAGGGAAGGAATATGAGGCAGCATACACTCTAGATGATGACAACATTGACCATGGGAATTTTCTAGAGCTCATCATTCTTCTTGGAAAATATGATGTGTGTCTGAAAGAACATCTCACTGAGTGCACAGAAAAAAGTAAGAAGATGCACCAGTCACACTCACAGGCTAGAGGTCGGGGTTCTGCTGTAACATTCCTATCCAAAACAACTGTAAACAACGTAATTTCCACAGTGCAGAGGCTAATTCAGGAGACCATTGCAAAAGAGGTTGCTGAAAGCGGTATGTTTTCTGTACAAATAGATACAACCCAGGACATTACGTCCCATGAGCAGTGTTCTGTGATTCTGAGATACGTCACAGACACTGTCCAGGAAAGGCTTCTTGCAGTGGTCAAATGTGAAGCATCCACTGGCCAATATTTTGTCCAGATGCTGACAGATGTAATGGATCGTTTTGATTTGGATATCAGCAACTGCATCAGTAATGCTACAGATGGTGCATCCAACATGCAGGGTCAATATCGAGGCTTCTCCGCACTCCTGTCATCCAAAGTCCCAAACCATGTACATGTTTGGTGCTATGCACATGTGCTAAACCTCGTTCTGTCTGATACAACTGAAGTGTCCATAGCTAGTGGGTCCCTTTTCTCCCTCATGAATGACATTGGTGTGTTCATTCGCGAGTCATATAAAAGAATGAATGTGTGGGAGCATAAAAGCCAGGACACTCGACACAGACGCCTCTCCCCAATTGGAGAGACACGGTGGTGGGCTAAAGATGTAGCCTTGAAGAAGATCTTTGGCTCATTTGGAAAGCCAGACCAGGCTCTGTACATTGATGTCTTCATGACACTAAGTGAATTTCAAAGTCAGGCCAATTTGAAAACTGCAGTGCGTCTCAGAGCAAGAGGATTCCTACAGGCGCTCCTGAGGTACGAGACAGTGTTGACTGCCCAGCTTTTTCTTCGGATTTTTGAAATGACAACACCTCTTTCAAAATACTTGCAGACATGTGGACTAGATATCCTGTCTGCTCACAGGATGGTTCAGGACACTCAACATGCACTGATGAACATGACAAGAGATTTCATGACAGTGAAGACAGCTGCTGATACTTTTGTTAAGTGGGCAAATGCAAAACTGGAGGCAGAAGAGGACTGTGAGCTTGAGTTGGAAACAACACTTCCACTGAAGAGGAACAGGAAAAGGAAGATGATGGCTGGCGAAATGGCAAGTGATGAGAGATTGACAGATGCAAACAGGGCCTATGAAGTAGAGGTCCATAACCAGGTCCTGGATACTGTCACAGAGAGTATCAAACAACGCTTCATGACCCACGGCACTCTGTATGCTGACTTGGCCGTCCTTGATCCAAGAAACTTTCCCCAAGTGTGTTCAGCAGAAGCTCTGCCTGACTCTAGATTTCAAGATCTAAGCAAATGCTTGCTTAGGTTTGACAGCAGGGCAACTGCTGCAAATTTGCAGTCTGAGTTGAAGTGTCTGGCAGCCCAGTGGCCACGCCTTAAAATGTCTGCACTTGAAGAGTACAGAGTACGAATTTGCTCTGGTTGTGAGGAAGAAGAGACAGAGGTTTTAAACAAACAGTGCAACTCTTGTAAAGAATGCTCAATATGTTGCTACCAATTTCTGAAACGCTACAACCTCTTCACAGATGCCTATCAGCTCCTTGGTTTAGGATACAAGTTTCTTCTCAATCTGCCTGTGACACAGGTAGCTTGTGAGAGAAGTTTCTCTGTACTCAAGCACATCAAAAGCCGAATAAGGAGCACACAGTCACAAGAACACCTGGAAGCATTCATGCTTATGTCAACAGAAAAAGACATCCTCATGTCCCTCGACAATGACTTGGTCATCGACAGAGTTGCAGAAAAAAGCAACCTACTAAAGAAACTGCTGATCCCCCAACATTAGGTTTACAAACCGCCTAAGACAATCTTGTTTATTTCTTTTAGGTGAGAATTATCCCTTAAACTGCAGCCTAATAAACAGCTGATTTTTGTGTGTGTACTGTTTTATGATGTCCCATGTGTTAAGACATCTGAGGAGTGTCCTCCCTCTTCTCTTTAGGGGAGAATTATCCGTTGAACCGCATAATAAACAGCTGATTTCTAACTAATAGTACTGTATTATTTTATCTGATCTCCGCCCCCCCCCCGTTGACATGACATGTGGCCGGACTGGGTCAGATTCCAGGGCTGAATTTTAGTCCCAGTCCGCCCCTGTCTGACTCACAGTACTTTCTGCCTGTTTGGCTTGAAATGGAGGCTGCTTCCTGTAGTCCAGTATCTCTTTCAGCATTGGCTCACTCTCCCATTAAGACCCCCTCCTCTGCTTACACTAAAAATGTAATCGTCAAAGCATCCTTGAAAATTTGGAATCAGTTCAGACGTTTCTTTGGTCTCCAAACATACTCTACATTAGCCCCTTTAACTGCAAACCATGTTTTTCCTCCATTCTTAGTAGATGGCGCATTTACTATTGGGTTTAACCAAGGCATTAAAACATTCAAAGACCTTATATATTCACAACACATTTGCTTCTTTCCAACAGCTATCTGACAAATTTGCACTACCTAGGCAACATTTCTTCAGGTATCTACAGATTCGCAGTTTTGTTAATAATAGATTTCCTCAGTTTCCTAATCACCCAACTGATTCGCCACTAGACATACTCCTTAGGCCGTTACCTACTCTGAAGGGAATGATGACGTGTATTTACGCTCAGATTTATTCTCTTCGTTTGGTTACCCTGAACTCCATTACATCTCTTTGGGAAATAGATCTTGAGGAGGGTAACCCTGTTTTGGAAAGGTTTGACTTTATTCTTCAAAGTTCAGGTGAGAGGTCAGATTGGACAGGAGGTAGATTCATTGATAACTATGATTAGATTTTTAAGATTAGATAATAGATTATCTTGTTTTGTTCGGTCAGTAATACATCCTAACCTGAATTTCTCAGCGAGGTTACCCTTGCAGGTTACACACTTGCTTATAATGAGATTTACAGTGTTTTAGGAATGTTCTATCTGATCCTACATGAAAACTCAATGACAGCAGAGACTCTTCGCGGTAGCTGAGCTAACCACGGTCAGAGATTCACGGTGTTTTAGAAGGGTTTTGACTTTAATTAAAGGTCAAGTGGTCTAATTGATGAGTGGTAGGAAAGAAAAGAGCGGCTCAATCAAAAGTACTTCGGTTTAGTGCAAGACCATCCTTCCGAAGGCACAGGCTGGGTTAGGTTAGGAAAAGGCCACCAGATCTCCCTACGTCGTCCGACGACTTCATGGTTATACAGAGATCCAAGGAAAGGCACGGGCCGGTGCATAGCGTTCACGGTCTTACCCTATCTTTGCACTTTGAGTAAGTCATAAATATGAAAAGGTGTAAAGTGGACAAGGTCAATTAAGCTTGAAGAACAGAGATGAGGAGGTAAGCTGTGGTCACGGCGAAAACTCCCCTGCCAAAATGGATGTCTCTGTTAACCCGTTATCCTCTTGTAAG
Organism: Pogonophryne albipinna; assembly: GCA_028583405.1. Taxonomy (NCBI): domain Eukaryota; kingdom Metazoa; phylum Chordata; class Actinopteri; order Perciformes; family Artedidraconidae; genus Pogonophryne; species Pogonophryne albipinna. The sequence goes on from CM053251.1 coordinate 32,973,972, forward strand.
ACCCCGAGGGGCTCGAGAGGGGAAGGGGTTAGGAAGAGAGAACAGAATGAAATAGTGAGTAGTGAGAATGTGGTTTTATAAATTAATTTCGAGATTTAGGTGAAAAGTGCATCATTACTTAACTTTCGTGGTTTAAATAAGGTTAGATAGTAAAGTTTTTTGTGGAGATTAAATTTGGGATTAGATAAAGTGCCAGAGTGGTTAAACTAAAGGCCAGATGGTAAACCTATTGATGGATATTACATTTAGAATTAGGTAGTAGAGCTCAAGTGATTACATTTTTAGTGGTCAGATTAAAGGTCAGGTAATAGACCTATTGATGAGTAGGATAGAGAATTACATTTAAAGGAAAGAGGGAAGGGAGAAAGGTCCCCACTGGGGCCTTAATTGGAATTGGTGAGCGGTAAGGAGGTACACTGTGTAGACGGTCGAAACACTCCCAGGCCGGAATAGGCCTCTCTGTAACCTGTTACCCTCTAACAGAACCTTGAGAGGTCCGAGAGGAGAAAGGTTTGTAAAGAGAGAAAATAGATTTAAAGTAGTAGAGAGAATGAGAAGTAGAGAGAGAATAGATTTAGAAGAATGAGCAGTAGTAATAACTTTAGTTTGATATATAAGATCTAAGGATTTAAGTGAAAGAGCTAAAATAGTTAGGTTTAGTGGTAAGAACAAAGGCCAGGTGGTAGACGTATTGATGGATCTGACATTTTAGGATTAGGTAAGAGAGCCAGAGTGGTTTAGATATAAATGATCAGAGAATTGGGATTACATGAAAGATGTAGTTTCCATAGTTGTGAGAAATGGCAGCCTGCATAAAAGCAGAAGAGGTATGATATGTAGAGCAAATGGTAAAATTCCCATTGTGAAAGGTAGTCAGGTGTTGTTTGTGCTCCAAATAGAGGTATTTGGGGAACAAAATAGTCCTTTAAGATTTTTGTTTGGAACACATCATCAGTAGTGGACCCAGAGATCATCAGGTGTTTCGGCCATTATCACCAGACACCCTCACCCCAGGGTGGCTCCGCCGAGGTTGATCAAGTCCCCGGTAGTGTGTTATTATCTTTCCAATTGATCCCAACCAGTGGAGTAAAAAGGACTGGTAGGTTAGTCAGGTAGTCTGTGAACCTGAAGGTGGAGAAAAGACTGGGTCAAAAGACCAGAATCGAATGACCATGACTCAAGCGGATCCAGTAGAAGAAGAGGTCGGTTGTTGTATCCATTGGTTGTTCTGAATTAGAAGTATAGGAATGAACCATGAGGAAGTATATACAATTGTATCATTATCATTTTAATAATTATTGTTTTTATTGACATTATAATTTATACCAATTAATTATTATTGATTTTTTATTATTATTATTTATTAATTTTGTAAAATTACTTATTAATATAAATGAATATAATTATTATTTATTAAATATGAATATAATTAAAAGGAAGAAGGGCAGAAATGCTAGGTCCTGTTGCGTCCTTCGAGCTAGTCCCTAAATGGACTAGAGGACGTGTCATCAGAGGAATACAAATGTGCTAGGTCCCGGTTTATCCACGGCTAGTCACTTAAGTTGGACTAGAGGATGATGTTCTAAATAAAAATGTTGTTGAAATATCTCCTGAACTTCCCCACTCAATCTATCAAGACCCGAGCAGTTGTGTAGAAGTCCAAGGCAAGGCACGGGCCGGCGCATATCGGTCAAAGTAATCCCTAGCCATATGAATTTTAACCCTAGGAGATAGAGGATAGAGGTGGAGAGGCACAACGTTACGTAATGCACTCCCTTAGGATGAAGTAAGAAGTAAGAAACAGAGGTAGAGAGGCACAACGTGTCTACGTAAATGCACTCTCATAAAATAGTTTGAGGGAAAGGGGTGAAAAAATAAAAAGTAAGAAACTGAAATGAAAAGGCACCACATTGCGTGAATGCTTCCCCTTGGAATAGGGTGGAAATTATGAGAAGGGGACAGGGACACAAGTGAAGAGGGACAAAAGTGAAAAGGCACAACATGTCTAACCTTGAAGTAATTGCACTCTCCAAAGGGAAAGAAAGTAAAAAGTATAAGCAGAGGCACAACGTGTCTACGTAAATGAACTCTCCTGAAATAGTTTGAGGGAGAAGGGGTGAAAAAATAAAATAAGAAAAGTAAAAAACAGAAATAGAAAGTAAGAAGTATAGGTAGAGAGGCACCACGTGTCTACGTAAATGCACTCTCCTAGAATAGGTCAAGGGAAAGGGGTAGAAAGTAAGAAATATAAGTGGAAAGGCACAACTTAACTACGTCAAAACTCTCTCCTAGAATAGTATGAGGAAAAAAAGGGAGTAAGAAACAGAGGTAGAGAGGCACCACGTGTCTATGTAAATACTCTCCTAGAATAGTATGAGGAAAAGGGGTGGGAAGTAAAAAGTGAAGAATAGAGGTAGAGAGGCACAACGTGTCTACGTAAATGCACTCTCCTAAAATAGTTTGAGGAAAAAGGGGGGTAGGAAGTAAGAAGTGAAAAATAGAGATAGAGAGGCACAACGTGTCTACGTAAATGCACTCTCCTAGAATAGGTAGAGGCATAGGCGGAGTTTGACATTTGCGCTTGGGGGGGGCAAACCTTTTTTTACTGACGTCCCAACTATTGCTTGGGGTGCTACGGATACAGTAGCAATAAAGCCAGCGCTCACCGCACTGAGTATGACTTTTCCATGCCCGCTGTACACACACACACACTCATGGAAGGGGCGGTCTCTCCCCCCAACAACAGTGCATTACATAACTGTATCATAACTGTGCACATCTTATACTTATTTGATAACTACTATATCCCTTGGTTACTTGAACACGCTACAATATTATTAACCAGTGTCCTACCTTATTAAAATATTGATATACGAAATACTTGTATTGGAACAGTTTTCGACGTAGTAATGCTGTAACATATTTCAATGCCCCCTGCAAAATCCGCCTATGGGTAGAGGGAAAGGGGCATGAAGTAAAAAGTATAAGTGGAAAGGCACAACTTATCAGTGTCAATGCACTCTCCTAGAATAGTTTAGAGAAAAAGGGGAGTAGGAAGGTAAGAAGTCAAACAGAGGTGAAAAGGCACCACGTGTCTTTGTCAATGCACTCCCTAAGGCTAGGGTAGAAAATCAGGGTAAAAGGTAAGGAACAGAGGTAAGGAGGAACAACGTGTCTACATAAATGCACTCCCCTGCCTGTCTAAGCATCTCTGTCACCTGTTCCCTTCTACAAGGCCATAGACCAGGAGAGGGAAACGGGGGGTAGGGGTCAGGGATAAAGGGTTTTAGGCATTACCGGTTTTTAGCTGGTAAAATTTAATAAAAAACGGTCAATTCAAAATGTTCGATGCTCTGATCGATTGGCCGCCGATCATTATCGGCCGATATTCACTCTTAATAGTTTGATCTGTGCTCTCTATAAAGGCCGATCAGGAGAGCTGGATCTGATCAATATGGACATAAACGCGAGTGAAGTGTAACCGGACCCGAGAGAGAGATCAGATCAGCTGCTGCATAATCACCTGAAGCTCCGCCCACTGTTTAGTGAGCTGCATGAGAAACTGACGGGCTGTCAGGAGAGAGAGGGAGGGAGAGAGGAAAAGAGAGGATCCGTTTCTCCGGTATTATTATTCAAAGTTAATTTAAACTTTTGAATAATGTACTTCATCTACTATAAGTAGTTTGTTTGAATGTAATAATTATGTTGTTTGTGGAATCATTTATTGAAAAATGAATCTGAATTTTTCCGATCTGTTACGATTATAAACTGAAGCAATATAAAATGACTCCCATTAACTGAGTTTTAAACATCAGCATATCCGGTCCTAATCCGGTAATTACCTCCTAACGGAAACTCTGCTCCACAATTATTATTATTATTGAAACATGACCGGTAAGTTTCAAATTTGTCTGGTAAAATAAATTCTGTCCGGACATTTGACCGGTGAGAAAAAATCCTAGCGGAAACCCTGGTTGGGACGTCAGTAAAAAAAGGTTTGCCCCCCCAAGCGCAAATGTCAAACTCCGCCTATGGTTGTAGGGTAAACCGCAGGGTAAAAAGTGGAAAAATATGTTATAGAGCAGGGGTGGGCAAACTTTTTGGCTCGGGGGCCACTATGAGTTTTAAAATTTAACAGACGTGCCGGGCCAGTAGCAGATTGGTGAAAACATATGTAGCTGTCCACTCCTCATTAAACACTCGGCACTCATTGTCGACTTTTCTTTTCTTTGGTCCACTCATTGTTACAGATGCAGGTTCAAAGGTGAATTAGGTTGAATTAGGTGAGTTATTGCATCATTGCGTCATCGTTTGCGTCATGACGTAACCGTTTACATGCCTTCTTATGACCCACACAGCGTTTTACGTCGCTGATTTTCTCCGCAACACCGCTCACAACAACATCAATAGAGGACTGCGTCGGGTAGTTTTTAATCATACGAAGCCAGATTAAATTAAAACAATACAATAGACAACAATACACTTTAAAAGGAGTAGGCCCACCCCTGCTCTGTTCCCAGTGCCGGGAGAACTTACTATCTTGATGGCGGAGGAAAAGAGACCGGACACAAGGTGAAGCAGTGTTATAGCAGAAAGTTTAATACAGCGTATTTCTGGTATATTCATTTTATTATGTCAACTGATATATAAGAAGTGTGTTAAATTTGAATGGCAGAAAGTCTTGTTGCAGTTTCCAGATATCAAGAGGGGCCCATGAGTCTCTTTGTTAATCATCAATGGTTTTTGCAATTAACAGCGGAACTCCAAGAGAGATCTTCCTCAGATATAATGCAGTTAAAGTCTTGTTAGTTAATTATTCATTTCCTGCAAGGCTCATAAAGAGGCCTGGAGACAATAGTCGGCCTGGATTATCAATACATGTATTCATTCCAAGTAAGCTGACTTTGGGGTGGAATAAAGTTCAGAGGAAGGCCTTAGGGTATGGGAACAGTTAACCTTTGTTAGTTAACTAATCCACATAGCTTTCAGAGGGGAAAAACATGTGACATTTGTGAGGGGCTGCATGATGAAATGAGTGTCCGTTAAAACATGCTGGTAGAGTTCTATATGTGTGTGTTTAATTACTTTGTATCAATAATGGCAGTCTGTGTAACAAGAAGCTGGAAATATGAGAAGTGAAACCTTTGTATTTGGAGTAGTGGAGATGTGGGAGCCTTACAACAGCTGAAATCTCTGGAATGCTGCAGGATAAAATGAGTGTACGTTACACATGCTAAGGGAAATGAGTGTGCGCTACTATTTCACTGCTTGAGAGCAGAGGTAATGTTTTCCTCGTTATTATTGATGTTAAAGTAACTTACATGTATTACTTGTATTAGTCAACTATAAACAACTATATCTTAGACATATCTTTAAAATGCCAAGGGTGTGTGGAGCTGTGTGTATTGAACTGATGGGGGAGGGGGCCGGAGAGAGGGAAATCTATGCAAGAAGGTTGTTGTGCTCCCGATCTCTGTTTCTTATCCTATATCTAATAGAACTGCTCGGGTCTTGATAGATTGAGTGGGGAAGTTCATGAGATCTTTTTAGAGGGTTATCAAGAATAACTTTTATCCAATGACTTTTTCCCTCTCTGTCTGTGTCTGTGTATTCTCTTGTTCCGATTAACCCAGCCAAATGTTTTTTCTTGTTTTGTATCTATATCTACGCCGGGAACCGGAGTTGAGGCTGATCCTCTTGCTGTAGTCCTGTGTCTTGGATCCTCCATCCTGAGTTCTGGATTAAGTCGTGGACTTCGGGTCGTGGCTGAACCTGTCTCTGCGGTCCTGCCTTGGGTCTCGTCATGCTGCTTCCCTGATGGCTTCCACAGGATTGTAGCTGACATCCTCGTGGATTCATCTTCTTATTACAGACACATGCATTTCCTAACATTCGGTCTGTATGCTGTAAAATGTATTATCTCTTCGATTTACACACGGCATCTATTGCATGTCTGTCCGTCCTGGGTGAGGGATCCCTCCTCTGTTGCTCTCCCTGAGGTTTCTCCCATTTTTTCCCCTTAAACTGTGAGTTTTCTCTGGAAGTTTTTCGATGTGAGGGTCTAAGGATAGAGGGTGTCGTTTTTCTCATACTGATATTCTGAACAATCTGTGCTGTTGTATTTGCTGTAAAGTGTCTCTACTGTAGGCTATTTTTATTATATCTACAACACTTTGGCTCGACCAAAAATCGTTTATAAATGTGCTATATAAATAAAACTTGATTTGATTTGATGAAGGGGGGTGTGTGTCCAAACTGCAAGAATGTGAGACAGCGAACACCAGATGTGTTTGTTTTGCCCTCAAACTGAAGAGACTCTTTTTCTTTGCTGCCTCCTGGCTGGCTCGCGCTGATTCGCTGCGACAGGCTGTCATTTTTATATCGCCCAATAGATGACCCCTCTGGGAGGAGCATCCACACAACTCCTCCTGTTGTTCTTACATGTATGCTGTTGTGTGTTTTGTTCGGTCTCTTTTCCTCCTGCCGTCAAGATGATGGGATCTCCCGGCACTGGGACCAGAGCAGGGGGTACCCCCTGTAAAGTGTATTGTATTGTTCTATTACCATTAAAACAGATTATTGTTTAACCCTGTATCCTGGTGCTTTTGAATTCCTTCCTTTTATGATTTAACCCAGCTCATCAACGAACAGGCGGAGCCGAGGTGGGTTTCAGACCACTCCTTGCTCCAACAAAGGACACAACAGGGCTTCATGTAGTTA